>MCJB01013460.1:83471-165415 GCA_002018475.1 Nicotiana obtusifolia | reverse complement strand
CCCCCCCCCCCAGGAATATTTATCCTCGTATGTCAGTCTACAACTTTAAGGAAGACTAAATTTACGAATACTAAAATGCTTAGCTCTAACTTATCTTACATATATGACATTACTGGTTAAGGGAACACTAACAAATATGTGACCGGTAAAGATCTATACAGGATCGGTACACTTCTAGTTCGCTTAACTTACTTATTCTTACTCTCAATGGAACATAATATAACTATCTTGGCTGGACTTCCTCCTGTCATAAACAGTGTTAAACTATCATTTATGATTCATCCTACGTAAATCTCTCTATCCCAAATGATCTTCCGAAACATAACTCTTCCACATACCTACCATAATCTGGAAACTATAACAACAACCAACCATAGGGATATCATCACGCTATACTACAATGAGAAAAAAATGGATAACTTATCCATATCATCATCGTACGGCGGCTTGTGACCCTGTTAGTCCTCTAAGGCATAGATATGTCCCTGGTAGCCACTCTTGCTCGATACCCTATTCCTTCTTCTACCCCCGAGGCCGGGAGGAGGTACCGTTAATGATGATGATGCTATAGCTGAACCCACATCACCCATGCTCCTCTACCTGTAGAAAAAGTCCCACATCCTATGACTAGGAACTGCACCAGTAACAAACACATCATCTAATTCTATAATACACAAGTTGCATAATTACATAACAACTACTTTGCTATATCACAAAAGGATATCTTACATATGTGCTAGATACCAGATTAGTGAATCCATACTTTCTCAAATATCGAGTCGATGTCACCTGGACTAGTGAGTCCATACCTACCAGGTTATCAAACCAGTATCTTCCAGGCTAGCACACTTTTAACTACTAGTCCTCTGGACCTGCTCGTAATGTCTATCATTACATACAACAAATACAAAGCACATACTGTTCTCATGTCAACTTTAGCTAGCATTCATCGAGTTACGGAAGTCTTTCTAATTGTGCTAATATGGCTAATATACACTTTATAGGAGAAGCAAAAGACTACCAATAATCTTATGAAACTAATCTTATCGGGAAAGTACCAAACGGAACGTCCATGGAATCATCAAACACGCGAATAGATGTAACGACTCGACTAACCGTTTTATATTTTGGCATTACATTGTGTGATTTGAGACTTTGAGCAGCTTCATATGATGTATTATGACTTGCATTCAGAGTTGGATTTTATTTTTGAGTGGTTCAGGTTGATTTGATTGAGTGACTCTCACATTGAGAGCTTTAAACCGAAAGAGTTTACCAAGGTTTGACTTTTGAGTAAACATCCCCGTAATCAAGATTTTATGGCTTTAATAGATACGTATGGTAATTTGGACTTGGCCATATGTTCAAATTTGAAATTGGATGTCCCTAGAAGGTTTCAGCTCTATTTTTCAAAAATTAACAAGTTAAAAAATTAGAGAGTTCATAGTTTGACCGGGAATTGACATCGGTGTCACTAGACTTCTATTATGGTTTTCAGACCCTGTATAGTTTCTTCTTGATGCTTGGGACTTGTGTTAAAATTTCACTGTGGTTCATAATGTCTAAGTATAACTCGGACACGTGTAGCGAAGTTTGAATGTTTGAAAATTTACGAATGGATTTGATCTTTGGTTCATGATTTTTATTTCATCTATGATGCTTCAAGCTTTTTGAGAAGTTTGGATAATCTATATGGACTTATTGGCATGATTGGTTGGGGTCCCAAAGGGATCGAGTGACTTTCAGGATGATTTCGGACCATTTCGGATAATGTTTGTATTGCTGGTTTGCTGCTGTCAGGTAATGCATCACGATCGCGAACCTTGTATCGCGTTCGCAAAGATGTAGGTGAGCTGGAGGGCTTTGTGAATCGTTTTTGCGACAAAGGCACCTGTTCGCAAAGGGTGTGTGCATGAAGGTCTTCCCGTTCACGTGTGTTAGACCACATTCATATAGGGAAATTAGGAAATGGGAGCCATGCGTGTCATGTTTGCGGGGCGCGTACGTGTTCACGATGTGTTGGGCGTGCTAGTCATCATGTTCGCAAGCTGGGTTTCACGTTCGCGAAGGAGGATTTTAGTCTAAGGCAGCTTTTTTCTTCGATAACGCGAGGCTTTTTTCGCATTCAAAAAGGGTACCCCTGTGATGACTTATTGAAGATGTTATTTTGAAGTTTTACCCATTGTTTCATATTTTAATCCTTAAACTTGGAGAAAAGGAGATTTTGAAGAGCAATTTTACTACTACCTTAGAGGTAAGTGATTTTCATTTGGCTTTGATTTTGGTTTTATATATTGATTACCCATAGATTTCTATACCTAAAACATGGAATTTTGAAAGGCAATTTGGGGTTTTTTCCTACACTTTAAGAGTGTGTACTTTAGGATTTTGAACACCGATTTGAACTCGGATTTGGAAGGTAGTCAGTTACTTGGACTTAGCAGGTTAAGGTTCATCGAGATTTTGTATTGGGTTCGAATATCGGGCACTCAGGCCAGGGTTGACCTTTTTGGAAATTTATCAAAGATTGAAGCTTTACTAATCAGGACTACTTCCTATGGCAGTGGTTGACTTCATTGATTGTTGTTTGGCCAAATTTGAGCCGGTTGGAGTTGATTTCTCGAGGAACTATGATTTTGTAGCTTTGGACTAGCCCGGATGAGGTAACTATCTTGCCTAGCTTTGATTGAGGAAATATTTCCTACTTAGTGATATTGTTTGCTACTTGCGGGGGTGATGTATATATGAGGTGACAAGCATATATATATGTGCCATGGGTATTCATACTCGGGGTGGATTTTAGATTACTCTATGCCTTTTTTGGTTGTGCGTTCTACTTGATTCTATGTGTTATTCAATTAATTGATTACGTGAGCAAAATAAACCATGCTAGAGTTTATGTTAAGGTTATTGGTGCCTTATTTTAATATGATTAACTAATCTTGAGATTGATGCTATGCTTGTCTCATACGTAGTCATATGTATATTATGAAGACAAACCCGTACTTGTTATTCTTGTGTTGTGCCATGATTTGAACGTGGGCTCTCCGTGATATATGTGCGATCCTTTGTATGCCTACACGAGTTTATTCATTTATGCTAGAGACTATGTTTTAGGATTCTTATTTCATAAATACCCAAGATGGTCATTTGTGGAATCATTGCTAAATTGATTAGTCGTAGTCATGTCTTATATCTTGATCACACATCCGCACTTTAATATTTTCATGTCCTTGTGCATTTCATTGATTAATTATGAGGATATGACTCTTGATGATAACTTGTTATCTTGAATTATTACTAATATGGCACATGTGGGCATGTTGGGAGAATGGATTAGGTGTTGGTACGGGGTGTTGCCGTGCTATTGTGATGATATTGTGGAACGAGATGTTACCATGCAATTGTGATGATATTGTGGCACGATGTGTTGCCGTGCGATTTTGATTATTATCATGCACATGTGGCAAAAAATGGGTGGTTATTCTTGATATGCACATGTGGCAAAATAAGGATGGCTATTCCTGATATGCACGTGCGGTGAAACAAGGATGGCATTTCTTGATATTGCACATGCGGCGAAATAAGGGCGGCATTATTAATGATGTTCATGTGGTGGTACGAGGGTGACATTCTTGATTATGAAAGTGAATTCTATAAGCTTTGTCATGAATTTTATGTGTTATTTTCATTGCATCTTACATGAAATCGTGTGCCTCTGTTATTATTTGACGATTTGGTTGTCACGATGGATATACTTGTGTTGGGTTGATATCTCATATTTGTTGAGGTGTTGGTGTCATATCGGATTGATGTAAAACGAAAAGGTATCGTCATGCATTGGTGTATTAGATTATTGTAAAGTTCTCCCAAACATATTATTTGGCAATTAATACGTAATTGGATCATGATAGACACAGGCTTACAGACATGTATAAGTATTTGAGCACACACATTATTTGGTGTATGTCTCTTTGTGAGCGGAGTCGGTGCAAATTGTATTTTCTTGAACTATCTAATTAGGAGTGTTTGTTTATTACCCCTATCCTATTTGTGCACCCTTACTACTGATATCCTTTATTCTAAAGTTGTCTTGCCGTAATATTATTCTGTAATATATATGTTATTGAGCTACAGAGGTTATGAAAAGTAAGTATCTTTTGACTTAAAAACCTTGTCAAGATACATACTGAGTACATAGGGTCGGTTGTACTCATACTACAATTCTGCACCTTATGTGCAGATTCTAGGGCTGAGTAGCCGAGGAAGACAGAACCTTGCATTGAGACGTACCAACATTTTTGATTCAACTAGTTGTAATAATCTGACCGGTTGTTTTGAGCTTTAGCATTTCTTTCGGCGGTTTGAGACTTTGAGTAGCTTCACGTGATGTATTATGACTTGCATGTATGGTTGGTTTTTGATTTAGGAGAAGTTCGAGATTTGATTTGATAGAGTAATTCTCAACTTGGAAGCCTTAAGTTGGAAGAGTTGACCAAGGTTTGACTTTTAAGTAAACGAACTCAGAATCAGGATTTGATGCTTTTAATAGGTGGTGATTTTGGACTTGGACATATGTTCGGATTTGAATTTTGATGTTCCTATAACGTTTTGGCTCTATTTGTGCAAGGTTGAAAATTTTGAAGAATTGGAGAGTTCATGGTTTGCTGGGAGTTGACATCCGTGTTATTGGGCTGCTACTGTGGTTTTGAAACAGCGGATAGGTTTATTTGGTTGATTAAAACTTATGTGCAAAGTTTGGTTGTGATTCGGAATGTCTAAGTGTGATATGCGTTCAACGAAGTTTCAAGGTTTGAAATTTAAGAGAATGATTTTGATCTCTGATTCTTGGTTTTTATGTAAATTGTAGTGTTTTAAGCATTTAGATAAGTTTTATTAATGTATTTGGACTTGTTTGTATGATTTAATAAGGTTCCGAGGGAGTCGGGTGTGTTTTGGATCATTGGTTGAGAGACTACTTAAGGATTTAGAGTTTTGACCATGGTCAATATCTGCTCAAGACAACCTATTTCGGTTGTTTGACTACACGGGGAGGTTTGTAGCATGTTTTATGATTAAAATGCATATGTAGTTTGTGTCTGGGAGGTTCTAAATGAGTTTAAGGTGCTAAAACGAAGATTTTACAATTGCTGATTTTCTGGTACATCAATTCCAAAAATGCTAGTTATGTCCCTAAGTTCTTCCATAAATTTTAGACATCCTTTAAAACATCAAAACATCATATCTCCCTCATTTTAAGGAAAAATTGGGTTATTCAAAAGGCTATCTTGGGTGTAATCTCGCAACAATTATGTAGGGCTTGTCAAAAGCGAGTTTCGGGTCCATGTAGAAACTGATTCGCTTCCTATAGCATTGTTTGATTTCCTTGGATGATTTTTGTCTTGGATTTGCGTGATTGGAGGGCTAGAGTTAAGTTGTGATGCGATTTGTGGTTTAAGCTAGCCCGGGAAAAGGTAAGTCTCTTGGATAACCTTGTTAAGAGGAAAACGCCTAGGATTTGACTTGATTGTTTTGTGTTTTAAGGTATTGGGGTTGTGTATATACGTGGTGGCGAGCGCATATGCACTTACCAATTTTATAACATGTACGAGGTAGAGTTGAGATAGTTTATGCCTTGTTTTGTGCTCATCTTGATTAATGATTTCTTGGCTTATATGATTACATTTGCTCCTTTATTTATCTTAGAGATCATGCCTAGGTTTATGATTAATTATGAAGGCATGGGAACTTGTTCTTGATATGTTTCGTTGCTTGAATCATCCGTAGTCATATGAAAATTTCATGCATATATGCATGATTATTATAAAGTCCTTGTGCATCTTTCATCTATAAATTCCTAGGCATATGCAAACATATTATATGTGAATATTTGATTTGGATTGAAATTGTGGCACGAGAGGCAAGTCATGCAGTTGAAATACAGTTATGGCACAAGACACGATGAGTGAATATTTGTTATGAGGGATGCTATTAATATCCTCTTTCCACTTAGATTTGGTATCGTCCCCCTGGAGCCAGGAGATTACCCATATTACTTCGGGCCCTATGAGCATGGTTGGTACATGGATTTTGTACCGGGTCGATACATGAATTTTGTATCGGGTTGTTGTGATACATGAATTTCGTATCGAGATACATGAATCTTGTTTATGGGTACATGGATCTAGTTGGGATCCTTGATTCTGGTGATTGAAGCATGTTAGCTTTACTTGCCATACTTGAGCAGTGTTATGATTATCTGTTGAATTGGAAAAGCATTATTTGTGTCTTTAGACTATCTTATATCTTGATACTTGTTGATCATGAGGATATTTACTGTTCCAATTCCAAGCTTGTTATTATCTATGTGTTTTAAGAATCTCGATGCCTATAGCTTCGCCACTACTTCTTCGAAGTTAGACTTGATACTTATTGGGTACCAATTGCGGTGTACTCATACTACGCTTCTGCACAATTTTGTGCATATTCTGAAACTGGTATTGCAGTACTCATTGAGCTGATTCGGAGTGTCATATTGGAGAATTCTGTCACGATCCAAACTGGAGGGCAATGATTAGCACCCGGGCGGGTGACATACTTGCCGAGCACCAACGCACATTTTATCTAACCTTTCTTATTATCTATAAGGGCCGAAGAGTTTTTCACGACCTAAACCGAAGGGCCATAACGGTATAAATGGTAGACATGAATCTTAAACAACCAACAATGACAGATAATGGCATGAACATATATATCATGGGTCGACAAGGCTGTCATGAGAGACTATACAACAAAAATTAGTCGACAAGGCAATCCAAAATATACATGAGTCGACACATGTCTATGAGCCTCTACAGGAACATAAGTGATGCAACATTGCTGGAACAGGGCCCCGACATACCTATAATGCCTATAAAAAAATGCATACCAAGACCACGGAAAGTCCAGAGAAGGGATCTCGCCAATAACCGCTGAATTGGGTAGCCTACTGTGGTGGGGGAGCTTCGCCTACCTGTCTATTAGGACTTGCAGCAGGACATGCAACGTCCACAAATAAAAGGACGTCAGTACGAATAAAGTACTGAGTATGTAAGGCAGGAAAGCATAAGTAAGAACAATAATGCAAAAAGGGATAGAGAATATACGACCAGGAACATCTAGGTACCTCTAAGGGCTACTGACATGAACGCATATATATATATATATATATATATATATATATATATATATATATGTATATATATTATAAACTTTTAAAACATACGCCTCGTTGGGCATCATTATCATCATATCGTACCCGGCCCTAATAGGCTCGGTAGAATCATACCCAGCCACGTGGAGCTCGGTAAAACCCAAATGATCAGTGGTTGCACAATAGGTGTCATACCCGGCCGACTATAGCGCGGCTCGGTAGAGTAAAATAGATACATATATATATGATGCGTGCCGGACTCATTGGAATCACATTTTGAACCTTTCGGAGTGACGTAAGGTTGGTATCCTCCGTACACATTATTAGGACTAAATCCTCATCAAGAATCTTATAAGAATCAGGAAGTACCAACAACATTGATAACATAAAGACAAAGATAAGTAACATCAACATAAATCATTCCATAAGAAGGGAAACAATGTAAGTACTGCTAGCCTCTAAGAGTGGAGTATCTTTGGAAGCTCGTTCAATACATTACGCACAAGGAAAGTCGTGCAAAAGAAGGAAAGGGATAGCCTCACATACCTTGTATATACTGCCAAATCTCAAGCTATGAAAATGTCACGACTCCTTAGTCTACATAAGAGAAATGACACTATCGTTATCGTTTAAGCGTCGTAACTATTATGTATCAACCGTCACCTATTTTACGATGAAACGGACAGCACCTCCCCTATTTGTATGACTTCCCACAAGCTAAAAAAATCACCAAAAAGCCCAAACAAAATCAATAATAACCATATTGAGCCTCCCAAAACAGTCCACCAACCAACAACAAGCCTTTCGACATATATCTCACAAGTTCTAGCTTCAACCACTTGGCCGTAACTTGGATAATCTTAAATAAATGTAGGGTAAGAGGTTAATTACCTTTAAACAGAAAGAAAAACTCCAATTTGACCTTAATTAACCACGACATATCCCTCCAATGCTGCCACAAGAATAAGGGAACGAAGCGAGCAATCAATTAGGATTTTTAGGCACTAGAATCACTTTAGAAGGCTTGAAATCACCTAGGTTGATATTAAAACTTGAAAGAGTATTTTACAGAACCTAAACAGCTTAAACAACCTCCCACACGAGCTGGAACAACACAAAAATCAGCAACAACAAGAAGAACAAGGAACTTACTAGTGCCACGGGATTCCCGACACTTGATTTGTGCTGTTTGCCCTTTGTTTTAGTCTTGGATCATGAGAGAACCTTGAGAGGGTGTTCTTAGGGTTCTAAGGTCTGCATATACTGAAAAAAATGACTTAAAACCGAGGTTGAGGCATGTTATATACATTTACAAGTCTTAACCGCCTGTGTTGACCCTACCGAGAGCTGCTTGGCGCAGTCTCTTGAAAACGCGAATATCTCTCAATTCAGAGATCGTATCGACAAATGGTTTAATGCGTTAAAAACTAGACTCGTAGACCTTGAATTTTATGGGTAGATCACCCAGTAATTCCAAGAAAACTCGGAGAAAAGCTTTGTGACATTTGTCCTAAAGTATGAGTAAAATTATGAACGTAAGGTGCGACAACTTTTGTCGACTTTTGTTTCATAACTCGTTTGACTTTAAAACTTATGAAACAGGTATGATATGATTCAAATAACTTAAAACATAACCTCTTGGTAATATTAATCACCTCTAGATTTACCCGAATATACGAGTTACAACATCCCTTGATTCGTTTAACTTCTATTACTTGTTAACCACCTTTATACACCCTTGTATCGTTTAAGACTAACAGGACTAAATTCTTATCATCTCAAAGATAATCTCTTCTCCGACCTATGTAGACTAACTTACTGCGTAAGCTAACGTATGCAAATATGGGTTGTAACAGAGATCTACATAAATGGTAGACATGAATCCTAAACAGCCAACAATGAAAGATAATGGCATGAACATATATATCATGGGCTGACAAGGCTGTCATGAAGCTATGTATAAGGTACGAGCTGACAAGCTTCCATGAGAGACTATACAACAAAAATTAGTCAACAAGGCAATCCAAACTATACATGAGTCGCCACCTGTCTATGAGCCTCTACAGGAACATAAGTGTTGCAACATTGCTGGAACAGGGCCCCGACATACCCATAACGTCTATAACAAAAATGCATACCAAGACCACGGCAAGTCCGGAGAAGGGATCTCGCCAATAACAGCTGAACTGGGCAGTACTATGGTGGGGGAGCTTCGACTACCTGTCTATTAAGACCTGCAGCACGACATGCAGCATCCACAAATAAAAGGACATCAGTACGAATAAAGTACTGAGTACGTAAAGCAGGAAAGCATAAGTAAGAATAGTAATATAAACAAGGATAAAGAATATACAACCTATAACATCTGGGTACCTCTGAAGGCTACTGACATGAAATGCATGACACACACACTTACACACACACACACACACACATATATATATATGTGTGTGTATATATATATATATATATGTGTGTGTATATATATATATATACACACACACATAAACTTTTAAAACATACGCCTCTACGAGCATCATCATTATCATATCGTACCCGGCCCTAATAGGCTCGGTAAAAACATACCCCACCATCACAAGGCTCGGTAGAATCGTACCCGGCCACGTGGAGCTTAGTAAAATCCAACTGATAAGTGGATACACAATAGGTGTCGTACCCGTCCGACTATAGCACGGCTCGGTAGAGTAAAATATATGTATATATGCATATATATATATACATATATATATATATACATATATATATATACACATATATATATATACACACATATATATATGATGCGTGTTGGACTCGTTGGAATCATATTTTGAACCCTTTGGAGTGACGTAAGGTCGGTATCTTCCGTACACGTTATTAGAATTAACTCTTCATCAAGGCAGGAAAGCATAAGTAAGAACAGTAATATAAACAAGGATAAAGAATATACAACCTGTAACATCTGGGTATCTCTGAAGGCTACTGACATGAAATGCATGACACACACACACACACACACACACATATATATATATATATATATATGTGTATATATATATATATACACACACACATAAACTTTTAAAATATTCTCCTCTACGAGCATCATCATTATCATATCGTACCCGGCCCTAATAGGCTCGGTAAAAACATACCCCGCCATCACAAGGCTCGGTAGAATCGTACCCGGCCATGTGGAGCTTAGTAAAATCCAACTGATAAGTGGATACACAATAGGTGCCGTACCCGTCCGACTATAACACGGCTCGGTAGAGTAAAATATATGTTTATATGCATATATATATATATACATATATATATATATATATATACACACATATATATATGATGCGTGTTGGACTCGTTGGAATCACATTTTGAACCCTTTTGAGTGACGTAAGGTCGGTATCTTCCGTACACGTTATTAGAATTAACTCTTCATCAGGAATCTCATAAGAATCAGGAAGTACCAACAACATTGATAACATAAGAATAAGAGAAGTAGCATCAACATCAATCGTTCCATAAGAAGGGAAACAATGTAAGTACTGCTAGCTTCTAAGAGTGGAATATATTTGGAAGCTCATTCATTACATTAGGTACAATCGGAGTCGCACAAAAGAAGGAAAGGGATAGCTTCAACCGTAACCTATTTTAAGCGTCGTAACTATTATGTATCAACCCTAACCTATTTTACGATGAAACGGACAGCACCTCTCCTATTTATATGACTTCCCACAAGTTAATAAAATCACCAAACAGCCCAAACAACATCAATAATAATCATATTGAGCCTCCCAAAACAGTCCCCCAACCGACAACATTACTAACAAGCCTTTCAATATATATCTCACAAGTTCTAGCTTCAACGACTTAGCCTTAACTTGGATAATGTTAAATACATGTAGGGTAATAGGTTCCTTACCTTTAAATAGAAGGAAGAACTCCAATTTGACTTTAATTTACCACGAGATATCCCTCCAATGCTGCCACAAGAATAAGGGAACGAAGCTAACAATCAATTAGGGTTTTTAGGAACTAGAATCACGTTAGAAGGCTTGAAATCACCTAGGTTGATATTAAAACTTGAAAGAGTATTTTACAGAACCTAAACAACTTAAACGACCTCCCACACGAGCTGGAACAACACAAAAATCAGCAACAACAAGAAGAATAAGGAACTTACTAGCGCCACGGGATTCCCGACACTTGATTTGTGCTGTTTGCCCTTTGTTTTAGTCTTGGATCATGAGAGAACCTTGAGAGAGTGTTTTTAGGGTTCTAAGGTCTGAATATACTGAAAAATAATGACTTAAAATGGGCTTGAGGCGTGTTATATATATCCATATGTCTTAACCGCCTATGTGGGCCCCATAGAGAGCCGTTTGGCGCAGTCTCGCGAAAACGCGAATATCTCCCAATTCTAAGATCGTATCGACAAACGGTTTAATGCGTTGGAAACTAGACTCATAGATGTTCAATTTGGCGGCTATATCACCCTTCAATTCCATGTAAATTGGGAGAGAAGCTTGGTGAAATTTGACCTAAAGTATAAGTAAAATTATGAACGTAAGTTGCGACAACTTTTGTCGACTTTATGTCATAACTCGTTTGACTTCAAGACTTATGAAACGGATATTATATGATTCAAATACATTAAAAAATATCTCTTGGTAATATTAATCACCTCTAGATTTACCCGAAAATACGAGTTACAATATCCTTGATTCATTTAACATCTAATACTTGTTAACCACTCTTATACATCCTTGTATCATTTAAGACCAATATGACTAAATTCTTATCATCTCAAAGATAATCTCTTCTCAGAACTTTGTAGACTAACTTAAGGCATAATCTAAAGTATGCAAATGTGGGTTGTAACACCCTCCCCCCCCCGCCCCCAGGAACATTCGTCCTCGAATGTAAGGGTTTACGGGGAGTCTAACTCATCGTGGATTCCGACGGAAATTTCCGGCTGAGTTTCCCCTATAAAATAGACACTAGCCAAATGCAAGAAGTTAAACCCAACATATGTCCATACAAGGCTATACAAAGCATTCTCGATATGTCATTATCTGCATATCACCATTTTCTATTAAGAAAGAGTATTCTCAAGTTATTGCTTACCTCGTAGAGACGTTTCACCTTCTAATGCGTCCTGCGTTCCCCCGGCATCCTCGTTATCTTCAATCTGGAAGAGGTAAAGGTATTTAGACTTCATCTCATCTTCTGCTTCCCATGTCATTTCTTTCGTATTATTGTTCCTCCATAATACTTTAACGGAAGCTACATCCTTTGTTCTCAGCTTGCGGACTTGTCGATTTAATATAGCCGCTGGCATTTCTTCATATGATAGATCCTTTGTAACTTGTACATCTTTGTTAGGGACGACCCGAGAAGGGTCTCCAATAGATTTCCTCAACATAGATACATGGAATACCGGGTGGACAAATCCCAATTCGGATGGCAATTCTAACTCATAAGCAAGCTGTCCAACTCGTCGAAGAATTTTGGACGGCCCGATATACCGCGGACTTAGTTTACCCTTCTTCCCAAAACGCATAACGCCCTTCATCAGAGAGATCCTCAGGAAAACCCAATCACCAACCTCAAATTACAGGTCATGACGTGGGGCATCACAATTAGACTTTTGCTTACTTTGTGTCGTCTTTAGTCACTCTTGTATCACTTTCACCTTCTTAATGGCTTGGTGAATCAAATCTTGTCCATATAATTCTGTCACACCGACTTCAAACCATCCAACTGGTGATCTGCATCTCCTCCCATACAGTACCTCGTTCTGGGCCATTTCAATACTGGAATGGTAGCTATTATTGTAAGCGAATTCTATGAGTGCCAGATGGTCATCCCAGTTCCCCTTGAAATCTAGAACACATGCTCGTAGCATATCTTCAAGTGTCTAAATGGTACGTTCAGCCTGTCCGTCAGTCTGTGGATGGAATGTCGTGCTGAGATTCACTTGTGTGCCTAAACCCTTCTGAAAGAACATCCAAAAGTTAGCCGTAAATTGAGCTCATCGGTCTGATATAATAGATAACGGCACACCATGAAGCCTAACAATCTCCTTGATATACAACTTCACATAATCATCAGCTGTGTAAGTTGTCTTAACTGGCAGAAAATGGGACCATTTTGTAAGTCGATTAACTATCACCCAGATGGAGTCAAACTTATTATAAGAGCGAGGTAATCCAATAATGAAGTCCATATTAATCACCTCCCATTTCCAAGTCGGAATCTCTATATTCTGAATCAATCCATCGGGTTTCTGATGCTCAATCTTTACTTGTTGACAGATAGGGCACCGGGCTACAAATTCTGCAATAGACTTCTTCATGTTATCCCACCAATACTGCTCCTTAACGTCATGATACATCTTTGTCGAGCCGGGATGGATGGAATATCGGGACTGATGAATCTCAATCATAATCTTCTCTCGCAACCCCGCTACATTAGGCACACATAATTGGCCCTGGTATCTTAGTTCCCCATCTCCTCCGATCTAGAAAGCCGTAATTTTACACTGCTGAATGCTCTTTCTCAATCGTACTACGGTAGGAGCTTCATATTGCCGTGCTTTTACCTCGGCTACCAAAGATGATTCTGATGTATTCTATACAGTAACACCTCCGTCATCAAAGTCTAACAATCTGATTCTCATATTGGCTAGCTGATGAAGCTCTTTAGTCAACCCCTGTTTACCTGCCGCAATGTGTACTAAGCTTCCCATTGACTTACGACTGAGAGCGTCTGCCATAATATTGGCTTTACCGGGATGGTACAATATCTCGACATCGTAATCTTTCAGTAATTCAAGCCACCTACGCTGCCTCATATTCAACTCCTTCTGCTTGAAGATGTATTGTAAACTTTATTTGTGTAGATGTCAACATGGACACTATATAAGTAGTGCCGCCATATCTTCGAAGCATATATTACTGCAGCCAATTCCCAATCATGAGTCGGGTAATTATTTTCATGCTTCTTCAATTGTCTTGATGCATAAGCAATCAGCTTCCCATGTTGCATCAATACACACCCCAAACCTATACCTGAGGCATCACAATATACCATATAACCTTCTGTTCCTTCTGGGAGAGTGAGCACTGGCGCGGATGTCAATCGATTCTTTAGCTCCTGAAAACTACGTTCATAAGCGTCAGACCACTAGTACTTGGTAGTTTTCTGTGTTAACTTAGTCAATGGTGTTGACATAGAGGAAAACCCTTCTACAAACCGCCTATAATATCCTGCTAGCCCCAGGAAGCTACGGACTTCTGACGGTGTTGTAGGCCTTGGCCAATTCTTCACTGCATCGATCTTCTGAGTGTTGACACTAATACCCTCGTAAGATATCACATGGCCAAGGAATGCTACTGAGTTTAGCCAGAATTCACATTTGGAGAGCTTAGCATATAACTTACAATCCTGAAGGGTCTGTAATACTATCTGCAAGTGGACCGTATGTTCCGTCTCTGAACGAGAATACACCATAATGTCATCAATGAATACGATCACGAACACATCAAGATAGGGCCTGAATACACTATTCATGAGATCCATAAAAGCTGTTGGGGCATTTGTTATCCCGAACAATATCAGCAAGAACTCAAAGTGCCCATATCTAGTCCGGAAGGCTGTCTTTGGAATATCCTTCTCCTTAACCCTCACCTGATGATATCCTTAACATAAGTCAATTTTGGAGAAATACTTGGCATCCTGGAGTTGGTCAAACAGGTCGTCAATCCTTGGAAGTGGATATTTCTTCTTCATATTAAACTTATTCAACTGTCGATAATCGATACACATCCTTAACGACCCGTCTTTCTTCCGCACGAACAAGACTGATGCACCCCAAGGTGATGTGCTAGGCCTAATGAAGCCCTTATCCAGCAAGTCCTTCAACTACGCCTTCAAATCTCGCAACTCTACCGGGGCCATCCTGTATGGAGGGATAGAGATCGGTTGAGTGTCAGGCAACACATCAATGCCAAACGCAATCTCCCTTTCAGGAGGAAGACTTGGGAGTTCATCTGGGAAAACATTTTGAAATTCTTTGACCACGGGGATTGATTTTAGAGTAGGCGGCTTCGCCACCGCATCCCTAATGCGAACGAGATGATAAATGTAACCTTTTGAGATCATCTTCCTTGACTTAAGATAGGAAATAAACCTACCTTTCGGCATAGCAATGTTCCCCTTCCAATTGATGACGGGTTTACTAGAAAACTGAAACCTAACCATCTTCGTACGACAATCAACATTTGCATAGCGTGAGCCAACAAGTCCATTCCCATTATCAAATCAAAATCAACCATTTCTAACTCAAATATATTTTCCGAGGTTTGACGACTACAAATCATCGCTATGCAACCTCTATATACCCTTCTAGCAATCACATATTCTCCTATCGGAGTAGATACCGCAAGTGGTTTACTTATTAATTCAGGTTTGATGCCAAACTTATTAGCCACAAAGGGTGTAACATATGATAGTGTAGATCCCAGATCAATCGACGCATATACATCATAAAAAAACACAGAAAATATACCTGTAACAACATCTGGAGATGACTCCAGATCCTGTCGACCTACTAGAGCATATGTTCGATTTTGAGTACCACCTGAACTCAGCACTGCACCTCTACCCCTACCACGACCTGTCGACTGCTGAAAACCCCGTCTGGAGGTCGAACTGATGAGGAAGAACCAGACATAGATCCAGTCGGCTGATCCATACCACCTCCTCCTCTATTAGGACAATCCCGCATCATATGGCCAGGTTGTCCACAAGAATAGCATGCATCGGAACCACGATGGCACAGTCCAAAGTGGGCCTTGACGCACTGATCACAACGAGGTGTTGGGGGTCTCATCTGACTAGTATCCATATGATATTGTGAGGCTGATGCCCGCAAACTCTGACCTGAACCAGAATAGGTAAATAGATTATACCGAGGCCTCTGAAACTGTGGAGGAGCACTAGCTATAGGTGGCGCCAAACTACTCGAAGATTGGGGCCTGATACTACCTCTGAAGTTACCAGAATACCCTGCAAATCTCTCCCTCTTATTCTGGCCCCTATCCTGCTCCCTGTGTGCCCTTTGCTGGCGCTTCCGATCCTCTATTGTCGGGGCATAAGATTGAATATGGTAAATATCCACGACCTCTACGAGGAGGCTATCGTGCACTCATTTATCAGATGTGGTCCCAACCCGTTCACAAACAGGTGCACCCTATCGCTCATCTCGACCACTATATAGGGAGCATACCTTGCTAAAGAATCAAACTACATACTATACTCTTGCACACTCATACTACCCTGTCGAAGGTTCAAGAACTTATCAGCTCTAGCTCGTCGTATCTCAACTGGCAAGTAGTGACGAAGAAAGGCCTCAGAAAATTCCTTCCACACAGGTGGAAGAGTGTTCGGAACCCTAGATCTCTCCCAACTATCATACCAGAAAACTGCTAAATCCCGCAACCGATAAGAAGCCAACTCTACTGCCTCCGTATAACTAGTATGCATAACCCGCAGTGTACGATGAACCTGATCAATGAAAGTCGGCGGGTCCTCTTTGGGGTCTGATCCGGTAAATACTGGAGGGTCTAGATTAATAAAATCACGTACACTCGCACTAACTAGTTTATCAACAGCACCAGTATTCTGCCTTTGAGGAACTAGAGGTTGTATTGCACTTCGCATATCCTGGTCTATAGTGCCAGACGGAGGAACTAGAGGTGCTGGGTGCCTCTTAATATCCTCTAGAGGAGAAGGAGTAGATGAGCTATGAAACAGCACCTCACTCTTAGGCTCACTTTGGCCTGCTCTGGCTGGAGGCACCTGACTGGTACCCTCTCCCCCAGCAATATCAAGTCGTTTATTAATTGCTTGATTCTTAGTCAAAGGCATCGCTGAAAGAAAACATGGTGAATATTAGAGACGAACACTTATGACTAAACTCTATGCACGATCTAGATTCAGGAAGAAGGTAACAACCCTAAATATTATGTAGCCTCCTAATTATAAATGTGGCACGCTACACATCTATAATCAAGACTCTACTAGACACGGCTCATAGACAACCCCTAGGACAGACTAGCTCTGATACCAAGTTTATCACGACCCAAACTGGAGGGCCATGACTGGCACCCGGGCGGGTGCCATATTTGCCGAGCACCAACGCACATTTTATCTAACATTTCTTATTATCTATAAGGGCCGACGAGATCAGTATAAATGGTAGACATGAATCCTAAACAACCAACAATGAAAGATAATGGAATGAACATATATATCATGGGCCGACAAGGTTGTCATGAAGCTATGTATAAGGTACGAGCTGACAAGCTTCCATGAGAGACTATACAACAAAAATTAGTCAACAAGGCAATCCAAACTATACATGAGTCGACACCTGTCTATGAGCCTCTACAGGAACATAAGTGCTGCAACATTGCTGGAACAGGGCCTCGACATACCCATAACGTTTATAACAAAAATGCATACCAAGACCACGGCAAGTCCGGAGAAGGGATCTCGCCAATAACCGCTGAACTGGGCAGCCTACTATGGTGGGGGAGCTTCGCCTACGTGTCTATCAGGACCTACAGCACGACATGTAGCGTCTACAAATAAAAGGACATCAATACGAATAAAGTATTGAGTATGTAATGCAGGAAAGCATAAGCAAGAACAGTAATGTAAACAAGGATAGTGAAAATACAACTTGTAACATTTGGGTACCTCTTAGGGCTACTGACATGAAATGCATGACACACACACATATATATATACATAATCTTTTAAAACATACGCCTCTATGGGCATCATCATTATATTATCGTACCCGGCCCTAATAGGCTTGGTAAAAACGTACCCCTCCATCATAAGGCTTGGTAGAATCGTACCCGGCCACATGGAGCTCGGTAATATCCAGCTTATCAGTGGATGCACAATAGGTGCGTACCCATCCGACTATAGCACGGCACCTATTGTGCATCCACTGATCAGCTGGATATTACCGAGCTCCATGTTGCCGGGTACGATTCTATATATATATATATATATATATATATATCTGTGTGTGTGTGTCTCTGTGTGTTGGACTCGTTGGAATCACATTTTGAACCTTTCGGAGTGACATAAGTTCGGTATCTTCCGTACACGTTATTAGGATTAACTCTTCATCAAGAATCTTATAAGAATCAGGAAGTACCAAAGACATTGATAACATAAGAATAAGACAAGTAAAATCAACATCAATCATGCCATAAGAAGGGAAACAATGTAAGTACTGCTAGCTTCTAAGAGTGGAGTATATTTGGAAGCTCGTTCATTAAATTAAGTGCAATTGGAGTCACGCAAAATAAGGAAAGGGATAGCTTCACATACCTTGTATATACTACCCAACCTCAAGCTATGAAAATGCCACGAGTCCTTAGTCTACAATAAGAGAAATGACACTATCGTTATCGTTTAAGCACTATAACTATTATGTATCAACCGTAACCTATTTTACGATGAAACGGACAGCAACTCCCCTATTTATATGAATTCCCACAAGTTAACACAATCACCAAACAGCCCAAACAACATCAATAATAATCATATTGAGCCTCCCAAAACAGTCCACCAACCAACAACATTTCTAACAAGCCTTTCGATGTATATCTCACAAGTTCTAGCTTCAACGACTTAGCCGTAACTTGGATAATCTTAAATAAATATAGGGTAATAGGTTCCTTACCTTTAAACAGAAATAATAACTCCAATTTGATCTTAATGGACCACGAAATATCCCTCCAATGCTGCCACAAGAACAAAGAAGCGAAGCTAGCAATCACTTAGGGTTTTTCGGTACTAGAATCACTTTAGAAGTCTTGAAATCACCTAGGGTTGATATTACAACTTGAGGGAGTATTTTAAAGAACATAAAAAACTTAAAACAACCTTCCACACGAGCTAGAACAACACAAAAATCAGCAACGATAAGAAGAACAAGAAACTTACTGGCGCCACGGGATTCCCGACACTTGATTTGTGTTGTTTGCCCTTTGTTTTGATTTTGGATCATGAGAGAACCTGGAGAGAATGTTCTTAGGGTTCTAAGGTGTGAATATACTGAAAACTAATGACTTAAAACGGGGTTGAAGTATGTTATATGTATATCCATATGTCTTAACCGCCTATGTGGGCCCCATAAAGAGCTGCTTGGCGCAGTCTCGCAAAAACGCGAATATCTCCCAATTATGAGATTTTATCGTCAAACGGTTTAATGTGTTGGAAACTAAACTCATAGATATTCAATTTGGTTGGTATATCACCCTCCAATTCAAAGTAAATTTGGAGAAAAGCTTGGTGACATTTGACCTAAAGTATAAGTAAAGTTACGAATGTAAATTGCGACAACTTTTGTTGACTTTTGTTTCATAACTCATTTGACTTCAAGACTTATGAAAAGGATATTATATGATTCAAATACCTTTAAACATGACCTCTTGGTAATATTAATCACCTCTAGATTTACCCAAAAATACAAGTTACGACATCCTTGATTCGTTTAAGTTCTAATACTTGTTAACCACTCTTATACACCCTTGTATCATTTAAGACCAATAACACTAAATTCTTATCATCTCAAATATAATCTCTTTTTGGACCTTCGTGGATAACTTACGGCGTAATCTAACATATGTAATTATGGGTCGTAATAATTTCGTGGTGAGCTGCCATACTAATTTCATCCGCAACATATGGAGTCCCTGTACTTATTTATGTCCTATCTGTTTTATTTCTCACAGATAATTGTGATCATGTATTTAGACTTGTACAGTAGGTTTTCGTGTACTTGTGTCACTTAGTTCTTGTGGTTTTCATTTACTTGTGTCACCTAGTTCTTGGGGGCTGTACTATTTTGGTTGTGTTCAGACCATGTTATAATCGTACCACATATTGTAGTGCTTTGAGATTATTCATGCTTTTATTATTATGTAACTTTATTAATTAAAGGAAATTGGACTATATTGATTGTGACGTGTCTTGCTTAGCATGTATGGTTAGGTTCCATCATGGCCTGAGGTCGGATTTGGGTCGTGACAAGTTGGTATCGGAGCTCTAGGTTCATATAGGTCTCACGAGCGGGTCTAGTAGAGTCTTGTGGATCGGTTCAAAGATATTTGTTCTTATCTACGAGAGGCTACGTGATGTTAGGGAAGTTTCCTTTCTTGATTCCTTATCGTGTGACTTTATCTCCGCTTGAAGCCTATATCTTTAGTTCCCTCCTATTTGTTCAAACACAGCATTGAGTACTCGTTACTAATTGAGATCTAGTTATTTGTTGTGATGTCGCACCTGCGGTGTGGGATGTTTTCCTGGCACTGAGGGTTGACTACTATCATCGCTTTGTGGAGGGGTTTCAATCTATAGCTGCCCTAGTATTGGTGTTGCCTACGGTTTTGGGGCCTTGCACAGTATATTATGATACTTCATGTGCTGGTTTTGTTGCGGCGTTAGTGCAGGGTGGTAGGGTGATTGCTTACTTGTCTCGACAGTTGAATCCCCATGAGGGAACTATCTAGTACATGATTTGGAGTTTGGCATTTGTTTCGGCAGAGGGAAGGCATTTGGTTATCAAAGTTCTGACCCAAGTATATAGTATTGTGAGATTGAACATTTCTGCATATAGTGGAGTTTGTGCTTGTGTGGTTGCATAGTATTCTTTGTATGAACGCATCAGTGCTTGTTAGTGTGATGATTTACATCTGCATGTCCTTAGGGACATAGTGTGCAAGGTGGACTAAGGAGGTGGTTATTAGTGAAATGGTGTTTGCGACTTCAGGGTCGGATTTATATTTTCAATGTTGATGATTCGACAGAGATGATCACTGAAGAGGTTCTTAGTTTGTGGTATTTTGTTCATACGGATGGTGCAGAGACGTACGTGATTTGAGAAAGCATTTTGGGTGAAAGAGGATGAAGGAGGACGTTAGAAGGCATGACTCGCGGTGTCTGATTATCAGCGGGTCGAGGATGAGAAATAGGGGCCAAGTGTTTTACTTTGGAAAGTAGCTATATCTGCGTGGAAGTGGGATGTATCATTATGGATTTTGTGTTAGGTTTACCACATGATTGGAGGAAGGATAGTGCAATTTAGGTCATTGTGAGCAAATATAAGTCCGTGCATTTCATTTGGTGATGACTACTTACATTCTGCTGAGTTTTGGATTTGGTTAGAAGGGTTTGCTTGAGCAACAAAGGGAATGTGAATGCTTCATGATCATCTTGGTGTGCGCTACGGTCTTGAATTTTGGATGTGTTGATGGATCTTTCGGTTGTTCTTTGGTGGAATGAAATAGATTCTTACGGTCTGTGTATGAGTGTAGACTCGGGAGAATTAATTGATTACATAGTTGTGCTGCCCATAGCATGGTCATGGAAAGAATTGAGGTTACATAGGTGGACTATCTCCTTTGAGAAGATTTGAGGTGGTACGATTCATATGAGGTTGCAATGAAAAGTTTTACCTTTTATCCATTGGGATGTATGTACTATGATGTAAGTCTGGATCGCTTGAGATAGATGGCACGACTATCACGAGTTTGAGTATGCATTTGGGTTGATATATCGGGATATGTTATGGATAGTTCAACATGAGCTCATGAGAAAGTTAGCTGAGTGACAGTGTGAGGACATGGTAACTAAGGAGGAATGGATATTGTGAGTTCTTGTGTTATGTGACTGTGGCTTAAAGCCAAGTGGCGGAGTCTACCATCGACGATTGAATCACATGGTCATGTGTTGTTACAGTCCTGAACTTTGTTGTGCTTGTGAATTAGTTATGGCTTGAGGAGGATACCTCGAGATTGATACGGGCAAGAAATTTGTTGGAGGCATGTTATATTTCACCTGTTTGTTATTTGTAGGTTGTGGAATGACGCGGGTTGCATAGTTCTTTGGGATGTAGTGTGAAAGTGAATGGATTTGGTCGGTTGCTCTTTTTGAGTATTCATGTTCTAACGGAGCACTAATAATTCGACATGTTTGGCTATGTACTCAGGACTATGACTGAGTGGGTGACTCTCAAGGATGGTTCTATTGGGTTTAAGAATTAGGATGTGGTTCCAATAGATTTTAGAATTCGTTATGTGGTTGAGGATTAGATATTGATGTCAGATTGTCGAAGAAACTTGAAGTAGTTCTGTAATATCATCGGTTCTACGAGGCAATGACTGAGGGATGGAAGAAACAATTTTAGATTCATAGAAGATCTCTTCAGAGTAGGTATTTCGATTTGATATACCATTGGGGTGTATAACAGGGAATAAAGGGCTTACGAGTCTTAGGATGATGAGATTTCCTGTTGGGATGAGTTTTGATTGAGGTCCATACAGTACTGCAAAAAGCGAAGTGTTGTCGTGAGGGTGGGTCACGAGTAATTTGAAAAAGTTGGGTCCGCTTAGAAGTAGCTTGGTCAGCATGGTAATAGAGAATATTTGTTCCTTTGGTATAATAGGGAATTTACTGATGTTTGTGGCACTACCTTTTGGGTCTGGTAGTCAGCGCGATTTGGTGGATCTAGAGAAATTCAGTTGTAATGACTTGGTTTTGGATTTTGGAGAGTGGTAATGATATGACCACGACTTGAGGTTTCTGTATTCTAGGGGTATGGCGAGATTGTTATGTGTTGTGATTTTTCTCCCGAACAGAGATAAGTGGAAGATTTTTGGTCGATGAAATGTGCATATAATTCATGATTCATAGTTGATAACGGGATTCTCGTACTTTTTTGTTGAGGCATGATAGATGCAGTGAGCTATGTGGGATTAAGGTTTGAATAGACAAGGCTGCGGTTCAGTTTTGAAAGGAATGTCATGAGTTCTAGATAGCATGGAGGCTTTCAGATGTTTAAGAAGATGCTGGCACTATCTTGTATCGCCTAAAGAGAGTGTGTGTTGTAGAAGATATGTTGTAGATTGATTTGTGAAGGCTTGACTAGTACTACAGAGATCGTGTGGATGGAAATTATGGATGTTCAAATTTTTGCTACTTAGTGAGGAAGGTTTATGGTAGTATTTCTTATGAAGAGATTGTATATGTGTGATGTATCAGTCAGTTAAGTGGGAGAGATAGAGATCAGGTATGGAGATTTTTTATTCTCGAGGTTTAGTGAGTTGATATTTGTGGAGACACATTGTTATGTTGGTTGTGGACTCTGAAAGTGTATTAAGGGCTAGACAGCCAATTGTTCTGTTGGTTGCGGACTCTGAAAGTGTATTTGTGGAGACACATTGTTCTGTTGGTTGTGGACTTTGAAAGTATATTAAGGGCTAGACAGCCAATTGTTTGTGTCATTGATGAGATCATTGTTGATTTTGGGAGGTTATTTACCTATTTTGGGATGATTAAAATTGTTTTGGGGGCTCATTGGTAGATCTAATGAGAATGTGTATTCTACACTAGATCGGGCTTGCTTACTTTTGCGCAGCTTTTACTGTAGGTGTATCATCGGGTGAAGTGGATGTTATCCATGCCCTTGTCTTTTCATGTGTTTCCTCTTATTCTATGATGGGTTGTGAGACTACTTGACTATTCAGACACATGATGTGGCATGTTTAGGACTTGTGGTGAGGTTTGAGAGAGATGGCTCTTGGGGTGTTGAGTTAATTATTAAATCTTAGTCGTGTTTTTCACTGTCTCTGGTACATTGTGTTATCCATTTCTCCATACTTATGGTGATGCACTTCCCGCATTTGCTGTTGATACACATATATTTGTTTATTGTAAGCATTATAGCTCGATGGGTATTCCATGTGGATCTGTATGTTTGGATCGGGCTACGCTCTGCATCAGAGATATGATTAGATATGATTCGTTTTGCTTATTCCATGTGTTTTGCTTCATCCTTGTGGGATAGATTCATAGCATCTTGCCTAGGTGGTTGTGTCTTCCGAACTTGTTAGACAATTCTCTTATTTGGTTCTCTTCCATTACTGATTATGTTCGAGTTGTTGCTTGTTGGGTGTGAATTGTGTCGTATGTGGCTCTAGGTAGAATCGGGTGTGGCTTGTCGGTTGAGCAACTTGTACTGGGTGAGGGTTATTGGACCTGGAATTTGTGCAATCAGATTTGTTTAAGGTATGTTTTGAAGAAGAACCTCATTAGTCAGCTTAGAATTTTTGAACGGCTCTTGTAGAGCGAGAGAACTCCACGACTTGTCTACTTGATGGGTGGTTATGAGATTCTACATGTTTTTTTCATCATTGTAGTGCTACAAAGTTTTGGAACGAGGTTTTATCTGATATGGGGTATACGACTAGTACCAGGTTTGGCAATAAGTAGCTAATATGGTCGAAAGGTATTGCTATGAGTTTATATGTTATGCGGTACATCATGTGGTTATATCTTGGGAGTAAAATTATGGCTTGGTGCAGCTTGTGGGAGTTGATACAGTGTAAATGTACAAGAGTTGGATCTCAGAGGGAGTTCCGGATGCTGAAATTTGATTCTAAGAATTATAAGCTATGGTCAAAGGAAGAATCTTCATTCGAATTTTGTTAACGGGCCTGTTTGGAATGAGGTGGTAGGAGATCATCTCTGGTAAGTGTATGGTGAGTATACAGTGATTTAATAGCTTTGGAACAACTTTTGGTATATGCGAGGACGAACGTATTTTTAAGTGGGGTAGAATGGAACGACTCGACCGGTCGTTTTGAGATTTAGCTTTCCTTTCGGCAGTTTGACTTTTATTAGCTTCACAATACTTATTATGACTTGTGTATATGGCTAGTTTTGATTTTTGGAATCCGGGATTCATTTGATAGAGTAATTCTCAATTGGAAGCCATAAGTTGGATGATTTGACCAACGTTTGAATATTAAGTAAAACAACCTCAAATTGGGACTTGATTAATTTAATAAATTTGTATGGTGATTTTGGACTTGGACGTACATTCGGATTTGAATTTGGATGTTCCTAGAAGGTTTTTGATCTATTTATCGAAAGTTGGCAATTTAAAGAACTGGAGAGTTTATAGGTTGATCGGGAGTGGACATAGATGTTATCAAACTTCTATTTTGATTTTGAGACACTGGAAAGGTTTATTTGGTTGATTAGAGTTTATGTGCAAAGTTTGGTTGTGATCCAAAATGTCTAAGTGTGATTCTGACGCGTTCGGCGAAGTTTGAAGGTTTGAGAGTTATGAGGATGATTTTGATCTTTGGTTCTTGGTTTTTATGTTAATTGTTGTAGTGTTTTGAGCCTTTATATAAGTTTGATTAATGTATTTGGGCTTGTTGGTATGATTAAATAGGGTTCCGAAGGGTCGGGTGTGTTTTGGATCATTGGTTGAGAGGTTAGTTAAGGATTTAGAATTTGACCATGGTCAATATAGGGTCAAGATGACCAATTTTCGGTGTTTTGACTATGCGGGCAGGTTTGTAGTATGTTTTATGATTGAAATGCATATATGGTTTGTGTCTGAGAGGTTTTGGAATGAGTTTCGGGTGCTAAGATGAAGATTTTGCAATTGCCGATTTTCTGGTGCAACAATTTCAAAAATACCGATTATGTCCCTGAGTTCGTCCATAAATTTGAGACTTCCTTTAAAACTTCAAAACATCATATCTCTCTCATTGTAAGGCAAAATTGGGCAATTCAAAAGGCTATCTTCGGTGTAATATCGCGAGGATTATGTTGGGCTTCTCAAAAGTGAGTTTCGAGGTCATGTAGTATCTTATTCGGGCTGGAAAAACTGCTGCATTTATTTACTTATTTCGGGATTTAGTCATTTTTACTCATGAAGTTTTGGAGCTCGGGAAAAGGCAATATTTTAGGAGATTTTCATCACTAATTTATGGGTAAATAATTTCTACTTGGATTTGGTTTTATATATTGATTCTCCAAGATAAGAAAGTGCATTTAGGAGTTTTCAACACTGATCTGAACTCAAATTTTGAAAGTAACCACATATTTGGACTCAGCATGTTATGGGTCATCGGATTTTGGTGTTGGTTTTGGATTTCAGACACGCGAGCTCGGGTTAGCTTTTCTTGACCTTTTGGGAATTCTTCAAAGATCGAAGCTGTATGGATTGAGATCGCTTCCTGTTTGACGTTCTTGGATGATGTTTGTCTTGGATTTTCATGATTGGAGAACTAGATTAATGTTGATGTGATTTGTGGTTAAAGCTAGCCCGCGAAGAGGTAAGTCTCTTGGCTAACCTTGTTAAGAGGGTGTTACACCCCATACTTTCAAGTTGGATTGAATCTTAAGTGAATAATATAAGTCGGAGAGTTTAAGGTCCTTCACCAAGATAATTATGAGTTAAAACATGTGTTAAGAAGTATCGTGAGGGTTGGAGGCTGATAAGCGTATGATGTTACACACCATGTTTTCATACGTAAAAGTATGTCATCAGTCAACTGATGTAAGCTCGGAAATGAGAACATCTTTGAATGTATATAAAGTAAGTTAATCATTACCTTGGAGGTTACAAATATTTAATATCATGAATAACAAGTACCAAGAGGGTTGGAAGTCTTAGAAGCTAAACGATATGAAGAAAATAAGTTTCGTCAAAAGTTGACAAGTTGGGAATGTTATAACATATACTTTTGGGGCGAGACTACGGTGCTTAACATGATAAGGAGGCTATGTTATTACTTATATTAGTCGTATGGTAGTTGTGTGTTATGTTTTAAAGTCAAGCGAGTTGTGGAATAAAATTTGGCAAAGGTCACTAGAAGTTACATTCATAAACGTGCTAAAACTTAGGTCAAATGTAGCAAAGCTTTTCTCACAATATAGTAGAAATTAAGGGGTGAACCACCTTTTAAACTGAAGATCTACGAGTCGATTTTCCAACGCATTAAACTGTCACGACCCCAATTTCCCTCGTAGGATGTCGTGATGGCACCTAATGTCTAAGACTAGGTAATCCTAACATACATGCAATATAACTGAAATAACGATAAAACACTCAAATACTCAACAGCAATTATAAAGAAAACTCCGCAAACTCAGCATATACAAACTGCCCAAAATCCGGCGAATACAAGTCACAAGCTCTATAAGATGGTAAGAACATCCCTATACATCAATGTCTATATAAGGATAAGAAAATGAAATAGACTGGCTAGAGGGTGACTCCGAGGCCTGCAGACGACGGCAGGTATACCTTGAAGTCTCCAAAGCTGAGCCCATCTCACTGGTGCCTGGACTGGTAGGAGGTATCTAGACCTACACAAAACTGTGCAGAAGCATAGCATGAGTACACCACAACGGTACCCAGTACGTGCCAAGCCTAACCTCGGTAGAGTAGTAACGAGGTTAGGTCAACGCCCCATAGGAATAAATAAGAAATTGAACAGTTATATGACAGTGTAATATTGATTACAAGGAAATGACAATAAAGAAATATACCGAGAATAGCTACAATGAACTAAGGCAAAGCACCACGGAAGAAAACAAGGAATGTTATGCCAAGGAAACAACGCAACCAAAACACAAGTGAAGTGATGAAAAAGTATCAACAAGAGTCACTACCGAGGTACCACCTCGTAGTCTCAGATCACAAAACAATTCACAATCATTCCTTATATCACACCAGGAGTCTTGCATTTAGTTTTGAAAATCATTTTGCTCGAAATAGTTTCCCGCGTTTTAGCCAACCTTATCACACCGCGAGGCTTGAAGTAATTCCCTTACTAGCAATACGCGTATCAAGCCCACCTTATCTCACCGCATGCATTTCAACCCCAAAACCTTATACCACCGCATGCGTATCAATATCGCAACGTATTACAAATCGCACCTCAAGTTCCCAATATCACGACTTGCCAAGAAATCAACAATAACGGTGTTTTCACAATAAATAGCCCATGGCTCAACCACAATATGCACAGAAGTTTCAACAATAACAATTGAAGGTGAATAACTCAACACGAATGGTACTTCACAACTTTACAACTTTGCCTCAATGTGAATCACGGCCTTCATAACTCAATACCAATTTCAGCAACAAGATATCCCAAGAACAACAACTTCAAGTAAAGAACTCAACGGTTAAATAATGAATAAGGAGTAGAGAAACAATACTTCAACTAAACATGTAAAGATAATTAGCAAGTAAGAGATAAGACAAGTAGAGCATGTGAAGATAGACTAATGATGATGAATATAACATGTTATGGTAACTCAATTAAGGCATGAAAGGAATCTACATAGCTAAAACCGGTCAATTTCCACTTTTAGCCCATGTACACATTCGTCACCTCGCGTACACGACTTTCACATACCACAATTAACACAAACCAACACCAATCCTAAGGGGTAATTCCTCCACACAAAGTTAGGCAAGACATTTACCTCAAAACACACTACTCAATCTACTAGTACGCCTTTCCATCGATTATCCAACTCCGATCGGCTCGAATCTAGCCAAAACAACTTCATTCCATGAATATAAACTATAGGAAACTATTCAGAATAATAAAGTTACGATCTTTAAAAAGAAACAAAAAGTCAACTCAAAAAAGTCAACTGGGCCCGCATCTTGGAACCCGATCAAAATTATAAAATCCGAACACCCATTCGATAACGAGTCCAACCATGCAAGAATTACTCAAATTTGACTTTAAATCTCCTTTAAAAACCCCAAAATTTAGTCTAAGAAGTTTTCCGAAGTTTTCAACTGAAATCTCTAATTAAATGCTGAAAATAACAATGGATTCGTGAAATATAGCCAAAACCGAGTTAGAATCACTTAGCCCGATGAATTTCTTGAAAAACTCATGAAACATCGCCACAAACCGAGCTCCCTAGTTTCAAAATATGAAAATGAAATGAATCCCTCGAACTTAGTCATTTTCTACCCCAGTGAATTCGCATATGCGAACCCACAACCGCATTTGCAACTCCGCACCTGCGGAATTTCCATCGCAGGTGCGGTTCTACCTAAGACCAGCATCCTCCGCTTCTATGGTCAAAACGCGCTTCTGCGGATGATGTCCGCTTCTGCGATCCCAAGCCTTCTTGACCATGTCCGCATCTGCGACCAAAATCCTTGCATATGCGAGCTCGCAGATACGAAAAGAGCCTCGCATCTGCGATTCCTGCCTGGCCCAAAGCCCCTCGCTCCTGTGATCAGCCTCTCCCATTTGCGTGTCCGCACCTACGGCCAAACCCTCCGCAGGTGGGATGACACCAGAACAACAGCAGTTCAGCAAAGTGCACAAGTCCAACATTGTTCCGGATTCAATCTGAATCACACCTGGGGCCCCCGGGACCCCGTCCAAATATACCAACGAGTTACAAAGCACATAAAGGACCTACTCGAGGCCAAAAATCACATCAAGAAACATTGATTCTATGAATCGTAATCCAATTCAAGCCTATTGAAACTATGAACTTTTGAATTCCAAAACTAATGCCGACTCATACCAAAACAACTCCGACTGACTTCAAATTTTGCACACAAGTTATAAATGACATGATAGACCTATTCCAAATTCTAGAATTGGAATCCGGCCTTGATATCAATAAAGTCAACTCTCAGCCAAACTTTCCAACCTTCCAAACCATCGACTTTCGCCAGTTCCACCTGAAATGACCTACGGACCTCCAAATCAATATCCTGACATGCTCCTAAGTCCAAAATCACCATACGGAACTATTGGAATTGACAAAACTCCATTCCGGAGTCGTCTACACAAAATTCAAACTACGATCAACTATTTCAACTTGAAGCTCCAACTTAGGGACTATGTGTCCCATCTCCCTCTGAAACTCACCCGAAACTAAAACCAGACAACCTTGGCAAGTCACATAATCATAATACAACATAAAGGAGAGAATGAATAGGAGATCGGGGCTAAAATACTCAAATCGACTGGCTGGGTCAATATATAAACCATTCATCAATACAAAATAGTAATAGAGAAATATACGCATTTTCGCGAGAAAGCGTAGGCAACCCCTATGGGACCCACTTAGGCGGTGGATGATTCTCCAACCTTTATAGATCGGGGCAAGGCTTATTTGGGTTCATTTTTTGACCCAACCAGACCCTATACTCTCCCAAAACACTCTTAAAGCAGTCTCCATGATTCAAGAGTAAAAACCAAAGATAAAAACATGAATCCAACGCTAGAAATCCCGTGGTGCTTACTAGATCATAGTTCTTCATCTTGTGGCTGTTTTGGAGGATTCTTCATATTGAAGTAACCTTAGATTTCTTGTTGTTCTTGTTGATTAAATTAAGAATCAGTCCATCCTTCATATATATTATAGTTTCAAGGCGAAATACAAGTGTTTACACACCAACACGAACACCAAAAGTTGATTCAAGAAGAGAATACAACTTCTATAGTGTTGTTGTGTGATTGAGGGTTGTTGTGATCTACACCAGCTGGGGTTTTCAAGTTGTATCTACTGCCTAAGGTAAGTAATCATGTTCTTGGTTATGCTTAAGGTTAATCATGTGTTGGTTGAGTTGTTTGAGAGAAAATCTACAAGATAGTAATTGACATGGCATAAGGAATCGTTATCTTTTTTATAAGTTGTGTTAAGGCTATATATATGGTGTGTTGTAGATGGAAATTGTGAGAAATAGTTTGATTATGTTGTGGATGCTGTTGTTAAGCTTATCTATGTGCTAATTAAGTTGATTGAAGAAGAAACATAAAAAATAAGAGATTGACGATAAAGTTTATGGCACTAGGTGTGTGGACCATTTTTGAAGACTTTCTTATGATGTTTTTGGGCTGAAAATGATATGGTAAGCATAACTATGATGTTATAAATTTTGTAGGCAGATACATGGAAAAGGAATTGGATTCAAATTATATTTTATTAATTATGAATCGATCTTGTCACTCAAAATGGTTGTTGAAGTAATCAGAGTGCTTATTCTGAATTATATTGTAGTTGTTTGGGCTGTTTGGTAACTTTTAGTAACTTACGGGATGTGGTACAAAAAGGGGAAGTGTTGTCTTTTTTCTTGTAGAATATTGGTTTCCAAATATGAGAGTGACAATGCTTATATGCTTACGATGAAGTTGATTTACTCATTGTAGACGTAAGAAGATCATATTGAGCATGGATGATGATTAGAGAGAAGATTGCAAAGGTATGTTAAGGATAAACCTTTCCTTCATTTTGGCATGATCACGTAACTACATGCATTTCATAACAAGACATAAAGAGAAGTTGGTATTCCTGAACTTATGTACATTATCCGTCTCATAAGTTACAGTATTCTCCCCTATCGGGACTTTATATTCAGTTAAGTATAGCCTTCTTTCAGTCAAGAAAGAAGAGGATCTATATATATACAGTATTACAGTATTTTCAGCACCACCAAGCTAAAATCGGTGTGCAGGCCCCTATTGGGCAACCTCTAATCAGATGGTAATTTATATACTGAGCCTACTGTGGCGGAGTGCTTATGAGCGAGCCTAGAATGGCCGAGATACCGAGTCTAGTATGGCCTAGCTCCTATGAGCGAGCCTACTATGGTCGAGCAGTTACACGTATTGAGCCTTATAAGGCCGGATACCTATTTTACTTACAATTTTGAGAGAGTTGAGTCAGTATCAGCAAGTAAGCATATCTACAGATGATCTTTGACTCCCAGTTACTTTCAATTATTATATTATCAGTTCAGTTTCAACTTTCATTTATTCTATTTCCTTACATACTCGGTACATTATTTCGTACTGACATCCCTTTTGCCGAGGACACTACATTTCATGCCTTCATGCCCTGATGGACAGCCGGATAGACCCTCCCTGTAGACAGAGCCAAACATCAGCTTGATTGGTAAGCTCCACTCCCCCAGATTGCCAGGTCTAGACTTTGGAGTCCATTTTATATATACAGGTTTGATGGGTAGGCCGAGGACCTGTCCCCAACACGATACAGTTCAGTTATCTCTAGAGCCTTATAGACGAGTGTTGTATATTTTGTATATTAGTATTGTGGCCTTGACAACCATGTGTACATGTTCAGTTTGGTATTGCTGGTTGCAAACGTTTATGGCGGCCTCGTTGGCCTGCACAATTATGTATATGAGCTTTTGGATATTTTTATCCCTTAGATGAGAGAGGAATTATTTTCAAATGATTCATAATATGACCCCTCGGCCTTAATTGGTAGGCCTTGTCGGCCTAAGTTGAGGGCTACACCTCTAGAGTTCACAGTTACAAAGTTGTACGCTCGGGCCAAGAATGGCACTGGGTGTTGACCATGCCTCCCCAGCTTTGGGGCGTGACAAACTTGCTATCAAAGCAGTTTTGTCCAAGGGAGTCTACAAGCCGTGTCTAGTAGAGTCTTGTTTATAGATGTGTTGTGCACCACATTACATAAACAGGAAGCTACAAGGCATTTAGGAGTCTGTTACCCTTCTTTCAAATCTAAATCGTGCTGTAAAGCTCCGTTATAAGAGTTTGAGCCAGGACATATGTTTGCTAATGATACATAGATGCTTTCAATTAGAAATATTACACCTATCCAGAGGGCTAGTACAATAACAAGTAAGCGCACTAGTAGAGAGAATCCTTGATGATGTTGCCCAGTACAAGGCCCTATCAGATCGTGCATACCAGGTGTGCAAATTTACTTCGTATGTAAGAAAGGAATATATAACACACCCCGCGAATAGCAGGACATGGGAGCATTAGAAGGTAAAAGTATATGCTTCAACGGGTAAAAGAAGCAAGGTGAAGAAGGGTAGGAGTTACCCAGTTAGTGAAGATTATAAGTATTTACAATTCAGGCACAAAAATATAACCATTATAAGGTACCTTCAATAGTAACAAAGGTATGTACAACCGTCCACACCCATCTCAGTTATGCCCTATGTGAGCTAAAATTTATGGTTTAAGAGAAGGATGCGATATCTGGATCCAACTAGGGTTAGAGTAACCCAAAATGATGGATGGATTATTAGCGTTAGCAGATAATTCCGAAGGATATTGCAAACGTGATAATAGTTCTCCCCGTGTGAAACCCAAATGGTGCACTCTAGAATAGTAAAGTCATATGTGAATACTAGAATGTTCAGAAAATTCAGAAGATAGGCACTGGAATCCTAGAAAGGATGAATATTTACCTTAGTATGACTCCCGTCCCTAGTAAAGATAGAATGTTAGGCAACCCGAAGAGCCAATGAAATGGAGCAAGGGGAGCTAAAAGCGAACGAATATTATGTTGATGTTTTCAAAATAAAATGATAGACAAAAACATTAGCAGGAGAACAAGAAAAGAATAAATGAAGTATTATGAGTAAGATGTGATAAATGGGTGATAACGGCAAATCAAGGTATGATAGGATGACAAAGTCTATAGTCAAGTGAAGGAAAAGACAAGAGGAGACAGACCTTGAGACTATAAAAGAGTATAATCCATAAATTCATATCCTCATTTTGAGAAATGATTTGGTGACTCCAAACGACTACCTGAAAGCTAAGTTAGACCTCTTACAGTACTAGAAATCAGTATGGGCTAGTAAACAAGATAAACTAAACATGAATTAGGGAACAGAGAATTTGATAATAGTTGACATCGCGAGAGTTTCAGATACCACATTCCGACAATAATAGAATAGACAACAAAAGAATAACCTTTAAAGGTCATTCAATAAGACGCTTCCCTTTAGTAAGCGTTGTGAGCAAAGTTAATCATAACGGGCTAAAGTGTGCCACTTACACTAGGTGCACCCTCGTGCATATAAAATTCATTTATCCCTGGTACAAAGGTTATCTTAAAAAGTGTAAGTTAATTGAAGATGTGAAAAGACACCAAATATGAAGAGGTAAAACATGTACAGGTAAACCTTCAGAGAATTAAATGTTAGTGCTCCCCTAAATGGGGGAAGATTGTGCGATATTGTATTAAGTCGGAGTTAAGTAGTTCAGGTAATTATAGAATGATAAAGGAAGAATACGGTAAAAAGGCAAAAGGGATGAGACTATATTTATTCAGATCCTACAGATACATTATGACTCTAGAATGTTATGCAATCACGACGCCAGGAAGAGCCAGTAAGGGTTCCCGGCCAAGGATGTTATTGATAAATAAGTGCGAATGGACACTTGATATACAAGGAACTAGTGTGAGAGGTGAGTTGAGACAAAGTATATAACCCAAAAGAGGTTACGCAGAATATAGATATGAGAATGGACTAACAAGTAGTTCGTCGTTGATTCAGGAAGAGCCTAGTTATAGCTAGACAATAAATCACAGATAATTCAGTAGATCATGCAAGAAAAATGTTGTGAACCCCAATATAGGGAAGTCAATCTCGCAGATATGAGATCGTAATCCTTGAGAAATATTCAGATAGGAGTTGAGGCAATTAAAGGTACCAGTGTTACGAAAATAAAAGAGAGTGCCACTGGGGAGACAACCAAAAAGAGTTCAGATATAACCATACAAGCACAAGGGCACAGAGGTAAGTGACTAAGAATAATTATAAGCATGTAAGAACTTCAAATATTCCGTCGCATATACAATTTAATAAGCCCGCAGCTTTACAGGAATCAGAGGGTCTCCTCTAATTACTAAAATGAATGACTAGCTGAGGAAATAAAGAAGAAGGCATCGACCTAAGCCTAGTAACCTGAAGAAAAAATGATCTTATAACAACAGTCTCATTAGAACATTTTATGCACTCAATAAGAAAGTGACACCTATCGTGACTAATGAATGGGAAGTAAAATCAAAAGTAATATTCGAGCTCATATGACTTGCATTAAATTACAATATGCGTGGGTACTAAGATAAGCTAAGTATTCATGCAAGAATTGGAAGAATGACTAAGAAAAGTAATTGCTTGCGTTTAAAGATAGCTAAGAAGGCATGAAAAGAATTATTCGATCTATGACCCATATTTAGTTAGGTTATGATCGCACTAAAGATTTTGGAGTATTATATATGCAGCATATATGTTGACATTCATATAGTTATGCAAGACTTCGGTATAAGTTAAAGAAATAATTTAGTCCATGCCACAGACAAAGGGCTTGAATTATTAGAAGATTATATCATGGATGTTACATAGTGTCCATGTAAGGCTAATGTAATAGCTAATACCCTGAGCCACAGATTGGAAGACAGCTTAAGCCTACTTAAAGGCTGAGGGGGAAGAGGAAGCTCGAGGGTTACATCAGGAGTCCGAATATTAGACCTAGATGATTATAGAAATAAACGTTGCAAAAACACTCTTAATAGCATAGGTACAAGAGAGATAGTACAATAGCCATATTTTATAACACCTATATAATATAGCCAGTTAGAAGAGTACCAGCCTTAGAGATAACAAAAGATGGATTGGAGATGATAAGCTAAATATGTGCCCCAACTTTTGCGGAACTCCGAGACATTAACAGACTGAGGGAGCATCATTTTTACCATTCAAGTAAAGAACACCAACAACAGCATTGTAATCTATAATACTGTAGAAATAAAAATATATGATCTGAAACAAGAGATGTCATGTGGTCGATACTTCAAAAACTATCGCGGACTATAAAGTATAACATGGATGAACGACTCTCTAGATCGACCGTTCAGCTCAAAAGTGTCTGTTAGGACAAGCTATGCTAAAAATAGAAATGTGCTAGCTTATTAGAGGAGTACCATAATTTAAAAGATCAAGAATGTGAGTGAACTAAGATGACAAATCAATTATAAATTTTTACAATACCGAGATAAGTAATAAAGCTAGAATACGAGGTTGAGAAGTTGAATCCAATCCTAAATCACTCACCCCTCAAGCAGCACAGAAATATATGTATATCTCTATACAAGGTTTGACAGAAGGGTTGACTAGCATTGTTACAAGTACCAAGTTGATAACCAAGTTAAATAAAAGTAAAGCGAGAACTATGAGAGTCATGGTGAAGATTGTATTTGGTTTTAAAGAGCACTAGAATAAAAATATAAGATAGCCAAGGTCATAGAATAAGAATTCCTAATGTACGAACATATGGAAAATCATAGACGATTGGGTATTCCTAAAGATGTCTCCTACAAAAGGCTTCATGAGATCCGGTAAGAAGGGCACGCTTAGTCTGATATATGGAGCCTTACAGAGTCATCCGACTGATAGGTAGAGTAGCTTATGAATGTGAATTTCCTCCAGAATTAAAGTCATTCCATTATCCATGAGCATCGGAGACCTTTCTCAAGTTGTCCCAGTAGATGACATTCAAACAATAGAGGATCTATCCTACAAGGAGATTCCAGTTGCTATCTTAGATCGACAGATCTTTAGGTTGAGGACCAAAAAGATAGCCTCCGTGAAGGTTTTATGGAGAAGCAAGAATGTGGAAGAGATGACGTGGGAAGCAAAGAAATAAATGAAGTCTAAATACCATCGCCTATTTCAAACTGAAGATATGGCTCGAGATAAGATATTGAAACCAGTAGATCGTGAGGTGAGTTCTTATTTTTGACTTGCAGTACTTATGATTGACGACCGTGTGAGGGCAAGTGTTGCTATTTATAGACATTGGCCCTGTGTGACATGTATAGCATATTTTCTGGCTGCATGCAGGTTGGTTTTAGTCCCGCATACAAAGGAGATTCTGGCAGAATTTTTGCATGTCTCTAAGAGCTAACATTCTATGACGAATGTTTCCAAGGGGGGAAGGATGTTACACCCCGTACTTTCATGTTGGAATGCATCTTTAGTGAATCAAAATAAGTCGAAGAGTTTAAGGACCTTTACCAAGATAATCATGAGTTAAAACATGTGTTACAGAAGTATCATGAGGGTTGGAGACTTTTAAGTGCATGATGTAACACCCCATGTTTTCGTACATAAAAGTATGTCGTAAGTCAATTGATGTAAGCTTGGAAATGAGATCATCTTTGAAAGTATATAAATTAAGTTAATCACGTTATCTTTGATGTTAAAAATATTTAAGATCATGAATAACAAGTATTGAGAGGGTTGGAAGGCTTAGAAGCTAAACGAATTGATGAAAATAAGTTTTGTCGAAAGTCGACAAGTTGGAAATGTTATAACACGTATTTTGGGGTGAGACTAGGTTCTTAACGTGATAATGGGGTTATGTTATGAGTTCTCTTATTCATATGATAGTCTTTTGTTATGTTTTGAAGTCAAGAGAGTTGTGGAACAAAATTTGGCAAAGTCATCACAAGTTACATTCATAAATATGCTAAAAATTAGGTAAAATGCAGTAGAGCTTTTCGATCAATATAATAACAATTACAGGTTGATCCACCTTTCAGTTTGAAGATATATGAGTCTAGTTCTCATCTCACTAAATCGTTCATCAATACGACATCGGAATAGAAATATATTCGCGTTTTTGCTAGATTGCGCAGGCAGCCCTAGTGGGACCCACTTAGGGGGTGCATGATTCTCCAACATTTAAAGATTAGGGAAAGGCTCGTTTGGATTCATTTTTCGACCCAACCAGACCCTATGCTCTCCCAAAAAAATTTCAAAACAGTCTTCATGTTAATAAAGTGAAAACCAAAGATAAAAACATGAATACAATGCTAGAAATCCCGTGGTGCTTGCTAGATCGTAGTTTTTCATCTTGTGGCTGTTTTGGAGGATTCTTCAGAGTGAAGTAACCTCAAATTTCATTTTTTTCTTGTTTATGAAGATAAGAATCAGTCCCTCCTTCATATATATTAGAGTTTCAAGGAAAAATACAAGTGTTCACACACCAACTTGAACACCAAAAGTTGATTCAAGAAGAGAATACAAATCCTATAGTGTTGTGGTGTGATTGAGGGTTGTTCTGGATACACCAGCTGGGGATTTTAATTTGTATCTACTACCTAAGGTAAGTAAATCATGTTCTTCTTTGTTCTTAAGGTTAATCATGTGTTGGTTGAGTTTTTTGAGTGAAAATCTACAAGATAATAATTAACATGGCATAAGGAATCGTTATCTTTCTTCTGTTGGTTGTGTTGAGGCTATATATATGGTTTGTTCTTGCTGGAAATTGTGAGAATAGTTTGGTTATGTTATAGCTGCTATTATTAAGCTTATCTATGTGCTAATTAAGTTTATTAAAGAAGAATATATGAAAAATAAGAGATTGACGATAAAGGTTTAAGGTGCTAGGTGTGTGGACTATTTTTGAATATTTTCTTATGATGTTTTGAGCCGAAAATGATATGGTAAGAATAAGTATGATGTTATAAACATTTTAGTCAGCTTCATTGAAAAGGAATTGGATTCAATTATTTTTTGTTAATCGTAAATCGAACTTGCCGCTCAAAATGGCCGTTTCTGGTGAATTTTACTAACTTGTGGGATGTAGTACAAATAGGGGAAGTGCTGTCTGTTTTCTTGTAGAATATTGGTCTTGAAATAAGAGAGTTACAATGCTTATATGATGACGACGAAGTCGGTTTACTCATTGTAGACGTAAGAAGATCATATTGAGCTTGGTTGATGATTGGAGAGAAGATTGCAAAGGTATATAAAGGCTAAACCTTTACTTCATTTTGGCATGAACCCGTAACTACATGCATTTAATATCGAGAAATAAAGTGAAGTTTGTATTAATGAGCTTATGTACATTATCCTAGTCACATAAGTTACATTATTCTCCCTTATCGCGATTGTATATTCGGTTAAGTATAGTCTTCTTTCAGTCAAAAGAGAAGATGGTCAATATATATATATATATATACATATATATATATATATATACAGTATTATTGTATTTTCACCACCACCGAGCTATAATTGGTGGGCAGGCCCCTATTAGAAAACCTCATATCAGATGGTAAATTAAATACCGAGCCTACTGTGGCCGAGAACTTATGAGCGAGCCCAAAATGACAGAGATACCGAGTCTAGTATGGCCTAGTGCCTATGAGCGAGCCCACTACAGCCAAGAAGATACATTTACCGAGCTTTATAAGAGAGGAAATCCATTTTACTTACTATATTGAGAGAATTGAGTCAATATCAGTAGGTAAGCATATCTACAGATCATCTTTGACTCCCAATTACTTTCAGTTATTATATTATCAGTTCGGTTTCATCTTTCAAATATTCTATTGCCTTATGTTGTTGGTACATTATTTTGTACCGACGCCCCTTTTTCCGGGGATGCTACATTTCATGCCTGTAGGTCCTAATAGACAGCCGGATAGACCTTCCCAGTAGATAGAGCCAAACATCAGCCTAATTGGTAAGCTCCACTCCCCTGGAGTTACCAGGTCTAGATTTTGGAGTCCATTTTATATATACAGGTTTGATGAGGACGATCCTGTCCCGACCATAATACAGTTCATTTTTCTCTAGAGGCTTGTAGACGAGTACTATATATTTTGTATATTAGTATTGTGGCCTTGCCAACCCTATGTGCATGTTTAGTTTGGTATTTTTGGTTGTAGACGTTTAGTGCAACCTCGTCGGCCTGTATAGTTGTGTATATGAGCTTTTGGGTATGTTTATCCCTCAGATGAGAGAGACGTTATTTTTAGATGATTCAAAATATGTCCTCGTCATCCTTTATTTGTATTGTCATCTTGCAGGTAGGACTCGTCGGCCTAAGTTGATGGCTACCTCTCTAGAGTTCACAATCACAGAGTGGTACGCGTGGTCTGAGTATGGCATCGGGTACCGACCACGTTCCCAAGTTTGAGGTGTGAAAGAGGGAAACCCCTAGGATTTGACTTGATTGCTATGTGTTTAAGGTATTATCCCTCCGGTGTCAGGTGATTACTCATGTTACTTTGGGCCCTATGAGCCTGGTCGATACATGATTTTTTATCGGATTATTGTGATATATAAATTTTGTATCGGATACATGGATCTTTTATCCGTTGGAGCATGCATTCATATTCTTGATTCACTTAGAAGCATTCATTTAAATGCTAACTGTTGCATTCCATATATATATATATATATATATATATATATATATATATACACTTCGATGATTGAAGCATGCCAGCTTAACTTGTCATACTTGAGAAGCGTTATGATTATCTGTTGATTTGGAAAATCATGATTTATGTCTTTTGACTGTCTTATATCTTGCTACCTATTGATCATCGGGATATTTACTGTTCCAACTCCAGGCTTGTTATATTTCTGTATTGTAAGTATCTTGATACCTATAGCTTCGCCACTACTTCTGGTAGGTTAGATTTGATACTTACTGGATACCGATTATGCTATAATCATATTACGCCTCTGCACAATTTTGTATAGGTTTGGAGACTGGTATTGCGGTAACGTTTGAGCTAAGTAGGAGTGTGATATTGGAGACTTCGTGGTAAGCTGCCATACTATTTCGATCCGCAGCACATGGAGTGCCCGTCCTTATTTATCTCCTGCCTATTTTCTTTCTCGCAGACATTTGTGATCATGTATTTAGACTTGTACAATAGTTGCTCGTGTACTTGTATCACCTAGTTTTAGGGGTTGTACTTTTTTGGTCGTGTTCAAACCATGTTATGATTGTTTCACATATTTTACTGCTTTGAGATTATTCATGCTTCCATTAAGATATAACTTTGTTAATCAAAGGGAATTGGACTATATTGTATTGATTGTGAGTTGGCTTGCTTAGCAATTACGCCTAGGCACCATCGCGGCCTGAGGGGGGATTTTGGGTAGTGACATTACCTCTTGTTCATTGTAGTTTAGGACTTCATTGATGTTTATGTAGACTTTATACAAACGTTGTTTATTCTTTTGCCAGCTTCATAAATCCACATCATAGTAGCTCATGACTTGTACTACCAGTCCTTGGGATTATTATATTGAATTATTTTGCAGTCTTTATCATTAATATTGATGATCTCTCATTATAGTTGTACCTATACTATTTGGCTTACCTAGGGGGTTGGGCTAGGTGCCATCATGACTTGGTGTCATTTTGGGAAGTGACAAATTGGTATCAGAGCTCTAGGTTCATAGGTTTTACGAGTCATGAAAAAATGTCTAGTAGAGTCTTGTGGATCAGTATAATGACGTCCATACCTATTTTCGGGAGGCTAGAAGTCAGATATCGCGCCAACGAGGACTTGTTATCAACTATTAACTAAAGTAAACAATCCTAATTATCTAAACAAGAATTAAACCAAGATGTATTCAGCTCTATGCTAATTAAAATAAAAAGGAAACAATTACTGAACTCTAAACGAAACAAATACAGATTTTTATGTTATCAATGCGATGAAAACAATCAAGGATTATGGGTTATTTAACAATGCTGTTGTATTCATCACTTGAATTAACTAATTAATTTGTATGGTTTATTGGTTGACAGGGTTAATATTACTCATAAGAATCTGCCGATTTCTTACTCGCATATTCAAGCTAACCTAACATCTATATGTCTATAGAGTTCGAATCAACAAGAATGCATTTGTAATTCCCGTATTATAGCCAAGCTAGGTAATTAGTATATGTCTATCCTAATCGCAAATCCATTCCCTGATGCCCGAGTTAAAAAACTTGTTCTTCTCAATCCTATATGCAATCTAGAATTCCTACTTTCTTGTTCAACTCTAGATTCGTAGATAGTATTTAACTGGTGATGAAGCAATCAAATAATTAAGCGCATGATTGAATCAATAAACCAATATAATAAACTTAGAAATTCAATCAATATCCGAATAACAATAGTCTCGAATGAATCACAACCCTAGAACATGAAGTTTAGCTCCGAATAGACATGGAAGCCAAAAGAGAAATCATCCAACGAAACATGAAAGTTACTAAGGTTGGCGAAAGAAAGATGAAATTCTGTAAACTCCGGTCTCCATGAAGGCTCCTTACTTTCCAGAGTCGAATTTCCCTCTTAAAAACGAGTTCAAGGACTATTTATAAGTGTAGGGGCAAAGTCTCTAAGTCCAAAACATAGTAGGAAACAAATTTAACGCGGACTGGAGGACCAAGCCTTTAACCTCACGTGGCCTAGTTTGGAGCACGCCATAAGCCAGGTGGGGCAAGATCTGGGGCGAGGTAGCATCTCGCCATAAGCCAGGGGAGGCGAGGCCTGGGGCGGGTTCCTTTGCCTTGCTCTGATTTTCTCATTTTCGTGCTCTTTTCTTGTGTCTTCAATATTCTTTCGTGCAACCTTCATTCCTTTTCACATTCCAATGATTATACACATAAAAACAACTCAATTAAGCCCAAATAACGCACATATTAATATTAAACACCAAAATCTATGGTGAATAATGCACTAAAAATATGGAATTATAGCCAAACATCACCACCCCACACTTAAACATTGCTCGTCCTCGAGTCAACTAATAATTTACATTATCTTTGAGCACTTTACCACTTACACATTTGCAGCACACTACATGTACGACCATGGTTGATAGAAATAATTAAGCTAAAGCATATGCATTCACTACGCACTTCCCTTGACCATACTTCAAAAAGTTTTAGAACATAGACAACATGATTATAACAATCCTAGCCTCAAAAATCGACTCAATGTCACAATGCACTCACGTCTTGAACACTCAACATCGTAGAGAAGTCTAAGAACGCTACCTAACGATAGCGGAACCATGTGCCCTTACAACAAAATAATGGAGAGTAAGTCGAATCCATACATTCGAATCTCATGATCAAATATATATTAGGAACTCACATATCAAAGAAATAGCTCACTCTCACAAAGAAGACACATGCATGCACAAGGTACCATAGGCTTGCCCATTATGTAAACTTCCACTAATATAGGCTCGTTCGATCTAAAATAAATTTAGGACTTTTTCATGGTTGTAATGTTGGCTAAGGGATAGGTAGGATCTATTTAGAAATAGTGACTAACCTTCCTAAGCACTTTAACTCATCACATAACCAACTTTAAGTGCAACTGTCTTCAATCCCAACTTCAGTTACACAAACAAAATCCCCCCCAACACAATGTTCCCTCTAACTTTAAGCACTACTTTAATTTACATCCACTAGCAAGGACAAGATGTAAATTTATTTAGCTACATTTTTTTCACATATTTTTTTCTTTTTAAGATAATAATTTTCTCTTCTTCTACAATTCTCGCTAGTGGTGTATTTATTTACAATATAAGTGCACATTTCTTCCTTTCATAGGTTCCACTAAAAATCCACCCAAGTTCTCTCCCTGCTTCTTCGAGCGCTCATGTTACAAGTTAAGTGCTTTAACAGGTAAAAGAATAAAAACAATATCAATTAAGAACATGAAGAAAATATACTACTAATGTGGGTGCCAAATAAAAGTCAATAGGCTCAAAAGGGCTAACTAGGGATAATTTTATTTGTGATAACATTAAGCTCGAAAAGATCAAAGAAAGCCTGAAGTCTTTTTTGAGACCGAGCAACACCTAGGATTTCGCTTCAGCTCGCATGCCGTGCAAGTTCTAGACACAATTATCATGACATGGACTACACAAAAAATCTCACCACACATGGCACATGACTCACTAAGGATGATATCATTGTGTCTCTTTTCAAAGTAAGTATTCACGGAGACACGAGATATTAAGCATTTAAGTACAAAATCAATACAAGTCAAGAAAACGAGACATAAGCGTCTTAAGACATGCTATCAAATTCATAAAGCCATCATGAATAATTTCAAAATGTAGAAAAAATATTACACATGCCAAAGCCTAAATATGCTACTATCAAACAAGTCAAAAGGCGTCTGGGAATCTCATCATTCTTCGTCGTGTTATTCCCTACATACTATTCTACTTTAAAATTGAAAAACCTACTACCTGGTTCAAACTACATTCCATAGAAAAGAAACGAGGCACAAAGAAAACCACTAGGGATTATTACTAACTAAAGAAAAGTAAAAGGCATATTTTTGTGTTTTTTCTATTTTTCAAATTTATTTGTATTTTTTCTTAATCTTTAATCCCTCAAGAAAACTGTCTAGGAGATCCATCGTCGGGAAAAGTCCTTCAAATGTTTTTCGATTTTTCATATATATATATATATATATATATATATATATATATATATATATATATATATATATATATGTATGTATGTATGTATGTATGTATGTATATGTATATATACACACACACAAACACACACACATACATACATACATCGTCGGGAAAAGTCCTTCAAATGTTTTTCGATATATATATATAAACTAAGATACTAAAACTAATACTACAGTACTACAAAAATAAAAATAAGAAGCTAAAATCAAAATAAGAAGTTAACATGTTTACTAATATACTACTAATTATCTAGAGGAAGTTTCTCACCCCACACTTAAGAGAGTGCAGTGCCCCAATACGCATATAAAGAAAAAATAATAAGGGTGGATAAGAAACTCCCTAAAAGGCCAAAGGCCGTAGCAATCGTTGCTCGCGAGGTACTTAGACTTCCTCCAGATATGATCCTTTGTGCGGGCACACCATACTTACTTCCAACCATCTGGCTCACTTTTGCACACTTCCTATGGCTTTTCTTCCCTACTTAAAAATCAAAATAACACTACAAAAATAACACAATAATAATAAAAGATAATCAAAAATGGCAGAAAGTAGTAAAGCTGGGTTGCCTCCTAACAAGATCCTAATTTAACGTCGCGGCACGAGATTAACCACTTTTTTCCTCCACCTCGAACTTATGAATTGAGCCCCAAATTTGTCTTCAAGCTTTCGGTTATGTGGTGGAACAAATATAATTCGGCTAAGCAACCAACGCAACATTCTGCACCTCTTGGCTTTCGGTCAAGGTATGTAATTTTGTCTTTCCGGCACTGCAAATCGAAAATATAAGCACCTTATCCCTCGTCCGTTGACTCCTCCAAAGGCTCAAATGACTCTATCCACGTTATCATCCAAACACAATGTTGAAAAATATATAGAATAATGACCAATGTGCCCCAACTCTAGAATTGCATAAGTATTTACATTCTCATATTTTCACATACTAGAGCCTTCAAGTGCAATATTATCTACTTTTTCACATGAATATAATAAACTTTTCTCCACATGAGCATTGTCAACATAAGTATGATTGAATGACTGACTTTGAACTTTTAGCTCCTTAAGTTGGCGTATAAGCTCCTTTTCATCTTCACACAACTCATAACTATTTTGTTGGGCATTAGACATATCAACCTCTACACTCAATTGAGCCCCCAAGTCAAGAATAGAACTGCCAAATTTATCGATCTCTTGTCCAAGCTCACTTCTTCCTTGTATGAAATGTTTCACCTCATTTGTGATTTCCTCACATTGAGCCTTATATGTTTCTAATTTTTTAACTTGTTCCACTAGCCACGTTTGGCTCAAAATCTCTAATTTTTCCAAATTTTCCTATTGATGAAACTCGATCTCTTCTTCAATTTAAGATACTTCTTGAATATTAACTAAGTCTACAGCTTATTGATCACAGAATGTTTCAACCCATTCTTCTTCTTTTTCCTTCATTCTCTTCATTTTTGCATTGAAATTTTCCATTTTTGTTCGGCGTTCATGAGTTTGCTCGACTAGCTACCTCACATTATATGAGCATCATGTTTCACAGCCTCCATATTGTTGCTCCTATCAAACTTACAAACATTATCAGAAAGATCATAATAAGGGCTCGAAGAAGGATAAAAAGAATTAGGATAACCATCCCAATAACTACCTTGACCGCCAAACATGTTACAAATATTCCACTATAGGATTGAGATCGTGCACACAACTTGCTCCTCGTAGCATTCTGACAACTTTTCCACTAGTGAGGTCCTCCACAAATATTAACAAGGATCATCGTAATAATATTTACCATCATACGACCATATTTTATTACAACATGCCATGTTAAAATAATGTGACGATCCAGCTAGTCGTCTCATGAGTTACCGCTCTATTTTTCCCATTTCTACCTTATTATGCTTCGTTATCCGTGTTTTATGCAATCACATTGAATAGTTGCGTTCGGAGTAGATTTGGTAAGAAATGAGACACTTGTTCTCTTTTAAGAAGGTTTAAGCTGGAAAAATCAACCGAATGTTGACTTATGAGTTAGAGGGCTCGGATGTGAGTTCTGATGATTCGGTTAGTTTCGGGAGGTGATTTATGACTTAGGAGTATGATCGAAATTGGTTTTGGAGGTCTGGTGTAGAATTAGACTTGAATTGGTGAAGTTAGAATTTTCGCGATTTCCGGTGGATAAGCGAGATTTTGATCTGAGGGTCGGAATGGAATTCTGAAAATTGTTGTAGCTTCGATATGTCATTTAGGGTGTGTGTGCAAAATTTCAGGTCATTCGGACGTGGTTTGGTTGGGTTTAGATCAAAAGAGCGATTTAGAAGATTTTTGAAATCCTTAGGCTTGAATCCGACGCGAATTGGTGTTGATAGGTTGTTCTGAGCGTTCCGAAGGTTGGAACAAGTTTGAATAAGGTTATGGGATATGTTGGCATGTTAGGTTGAGGTTTCAGTGGCCTCGGATGAGTTTTGGGTGGTTAAACGGACTATTTCATCATTGGAAGGAAAATTTGGAGAAAAACCAGATTCGAGAATACGGTCGCATTTCTCACATGCGGACCGCATATCTCACAATGGGATCCCAAACTCAAACAGATTTTTTTGACAAAACTTAACGTTGAAAATGCGGTAAAAAAAGCGATCGCATTTTTGACATGCGGACCGCAAACCATGCGTCATGCTGAATTGCGGTGAAGGCTAGGGTTACCTTTGCAATGGTCGCGTCAAATATGCGGACCGCATATCTGTTATGCGACAGATATGCGATCGCATTTTAAGCCTGACAAGGCGTTTTTGTCTCGATTTTTGACCCTTTATAAATAAGAAACCAGTATCCACTAGCCATGCAAAACCCATTGTCGTTACCAACTAAGAGAACTAGCTCCAAAACACCCTAAATCACAGCAAAATCAGCCTTGAGAACATATCCAAAGGAGACTTTCTTGGACAAATTCTTGAAAGAGGGGACTTTGGCCATCCTAAACATAATTGGAGCTATAGAGCTCGGATTGCAGCTAATCTTGAAGGGATTTTTGGGAGATTTTCAAGGAAAACATCGGGGTCAGTGTTCCTAACTCAATCTTGGTCAAATTACCCAAATTTATTACCATTCTAGTATGTAATTGGTGATTTAAGTTGGAAAATTTGTGGAAAATCCTCAAGTTTAGGTTTAACAAATTGGAGGTCGATCCGATGTTGGATTTCGATAATTTTGGTATGGTTGAACTCGTGGGGAGATAAGGAACCCGTTGATGTGAAAATTTCTAAGCTTTGAGAAGTGGGCCCGGGGCTCGGGTTTTGCTAATTTCGAGATTTCTTGGTATTTTCGGTTGTTTTCGCTTGGGCTTTATTCCCTCAACATATTGTGACGTATTTGTTCTGAATTTGGATAGATTCGATGCACGCGGAGGGCAATTCGAAGGGCAAAGGCGTCGTGGGCTAGAGGTTTAGCCGGTTTGAGGTGAGTAGTGATTGTAAATGATGTTTTGAGGGTTTGAAACCCCGGATTGCACATCGTAGTGCTATATTGAGGTGAGGCACGCGCTCGATGATGAGCGTGGGGTCGTTTACTACTGGGGATTGTGACTTGGTCCATCCCGATTGATGATTTTACTACGCATTTGATTGAACTTACTTGTTATCATCTTGGTTTAGGCTCATTATCATATTTGTGCTTCGTGCTGATTATTTTAAATCCTTCGGGGTTATTTATCACTATTTCCTCACTGTTTTGATGCATTACTTGAACTCAGCCGTATTGATTACCACCGTTATACAACTCAGCCACTTTTACTCAGTTTTGAGGTTTAAATGATATTTTTATGATGTAAATGGGAATGGGTGGTACACCTACCACAAAATGTGATGTAAGTGGGAGCAGATGGCACGCTGCCACGAGATATGATGTAAGTGGGAGCGGGTGGCACGCCGCCATGAGATATGATATAGCGCTTGGGCCGTAAGGGGCCCCTCCCGGAGTCTGTACACCTCCAGTGAGCGCGGGTACCCATTGTGATGTGAAATATGCCCGAGGGGCAGATATTGTACCCATTGTGATGTGAAATATGCCCGAGGGGCGGATATTGAACCCATTGTGATGTGAAATATGCCCGAGGGGTAGATATTGTACCATGTGATATGCCCGAGGGGCGGATATTGTACCATGTGATATGCCCGAGGGGCCAATACTGTTTTAAATGATATAGCCCAGGGGTGTGTTTTTAAACGATGCTGAGCCCGAGTGGCGGTTTTAAATGTTTTCTTTTACTTCACGTTATTTACTTGAAAAATTCACATGTTTTACTGCTTCATTATAGATTGCCTTGTGCTTTATGTGTTTTCGTTTCAGTTGTTATTTATAATTATTACTCACTGAGTTGGAAGTACTCACATTACTCCATGCACCATATGTGCAGATTCAGGCGTTGTTGGTTCCGCTCCGAGGCATTGACTACTCCTGTCAGGGCGGTGATTCAGAGACTACGAGGTAGGTGTTGGCGTCCGCAGCCCCGTATCTCTATTATTTGCTGTTTCCATACTCTTCAAACAATTATGCCAAATGTTGTATATATATCAACTGGTAGTAGGATCCATAGTTGCTCATGACTTTGTGACACCCCGGTTTCGGGCTGTTGTAGGGATGGTTAGCTATATTTCCGCAAAATACTGTTGCTAAATTTTGCTTATATTGTTTTCTTGTTAAATTAAATGCTTAAAAATGAGATTTAGTTCGAATTGGCTGGCCTTGTCTTCACGAGAGGCGCCATCACGATCGGGTTCGGGGTTAGGGTCGTGACAGCTTGGTATCAGAGCCTAGGTTACATAGGTCTCATGAGTCATGAGCGGGTTTAGTAGAGTCTCGAGGATCGGTACGGAGACGTCTGTACTTATCTTCGAGAGGCTGCGGACCTTTTTAGGAAAACTCCATATTCTTGAAATTCTTGTCATGCGAACTTGTTGATCCGAGAACTGAAACTTCTGTTATTATATTCTCTCACAGATGGCGAGAACGCAAGATACCGGACGAGGTGGACGACCGCCAGTGCCACCCACTGAGGCCACCAGAGGCCGTGGACGCAGTCGTGGTCGTGGCAGAGGCAGAGCAGCGAGGGCAGCACCTGTTGATCCATCAGCTGCCCCAGCTCAGGATCAGGCTCCAGTAGCACCGGCAGTGCCCATCGTGATTCCAGGTCTTCAGGAGACCTTGGCTCAGATCTTATCAGTTTGCACTGGCCTGGCTCAGGCGATTTCAGCCACAACTGCTTCACAGGCCAGGGGAGGCAATCAGACCCCTGTTGCCCGTACACTTGAGCAGGTAGTGCAGGGACTTCAGATGCCGGGGGCACCTCCAGCCTAGCCGGTTGCACCAGCTCAAGAATTCATAGTACCAGTTATGCCAGATGATGAGCAGCGTCGTCTTGAGAGGCTTGGCAGACTCCAGCCTCCGTCATTCAGTGGTGCTGAGGGCGAGGATGCCCAGGGTTTTCTTGACAAGCGTCAGCGAATGCTCCGGACAGCCGGGATTCTTGAGTCTAGTGGTGTGGCATTTACCACGTTTCAGTTTACAGGAGCTGCCTTTAATTGGTGGGAGGCATATGAGAGGCGTAGGCCGGTTGATGCAGCGCCCCTTACTTGGCAGCAGTTCTCCGCTCTTTTCTTGGAGAAGTATGTGTCGCAGTCCCGCAGAGAGGAGCTGCGTAGACAGTTCGAATGGCTGCGGCAGGGGGATATGACTGTGTCGCAATATGAGTCAAGATTTTCTGAGTTGGCTCGACATGCTGTCTGGATGGTTTTGACTGATCATGAAAGGATCAGGAGGTTTGGGGATGGCCTTAACTATCATCTCCGTATTCTTATGAGCAGGGAGAGAGTTTTGGGTGCTACTTTCGAGGAAGTGGTTGATATAGCTCGCGAGATTGAGACGGTTTGCCGTCAGGGGCGAGAGTAGAGGGAGGCTAAGAGGCCTCGAGGATTGGGTAGTTTCAGTGGTACTCCTTCGAGGTGCCAGTTTTAGCAGGGTAGAGGTCGTTCCTTCAGGCCTGCTCAGTCAGCCCATCCAGAGTACCGTGGGGCATCTGCAGGTCGTGGTTATCATGGGTTACAACAGGGCCAGTCATCACTCAGCGCCCTTCCAGCTCATGCTCCGTCAACCCAAGGTCCTTCTATGCCGAGTGCACCTGCTAGACACTCTGGTGCGAGAGGTTCCCTTCATTCCTCTTCTCCAGCGCCAGGGAGTTGTTATGAGTGTGGTGAGATGGGCCACATGCGGAGGCAGTGTCCTCATCGAGGTGCTAGATCGTCCCAGCAGAGGGGTCAGCCCTCAACTTCTGCTCCAGTTACTTCACCCCCCGCCCAGCCAGCTGGGGGTGGAGGTCAGGTAGCCAGGGGCCGCCCCAGAGGGGGAGGTCGAGCAGGCGGTGGCCAGGCTCGATTCTATGCCATTCCAGGCAGGACAGATGCTAGTGCTTCAGATGCCGTTATTACAGGTATCATTTCAGTCTGCCACAAAGATGCCTCTGTATTATTTGATCCCGGTTCCACCTATTCATATGTGTCCTCATATTTTTCTCATTATTTGGGTACGCCCCGGGAGTTTCTTGCTTTACCTGTTCATGTGTCTACACCAGTGGCGGATACTGTTGTTGTAGACCGTGTGTACCAGTCATGTATAGTGACTATTGGGGGTCTGGAGACCCGAGTGGACCTATTGCTATTAAGCATGGTAGACTTTGATGTCATTTTGGGCATGGATTGGTTATCTCCATGTCATGGTATTTTAGACTGTCATGCCAAGACAGTCACTTTGGCTATGCTGGGTGTGCCGCGGATCGAGTGGCATGGCGTGACTGATTATGTTCCTAGTAGGGTGATATCGTTCTTAAAGGCCCAGCGTATGGTTTGGAAGGGTTGCCTTTCATACCTAGCATTTGTGAGGGATGTTGGAGCTGAGACTCCAAGCATTGACTCTGTTCCAGTTGTAAGGGATTTTCCCGATGTCTTTCCTGCAGACCTGCGGGGCATGCCACCAGACAGGGATATTGATTTTGGTATTGACCTAGTGCCGGGCACTCAGCCCATCTCCATTCCACCGTATCATATGGCACCAGCAGAGTTGAAAGAATTGAAAGAGCAACTTCAGGAACTCCTAGATAAGGGGTTCATTCGGCCTAGCGTGTCACCTTGGGGTGCACCGGTGCTGTTTGTGAAGAAGAAGGATGGCACGATGAGAATGTGCATCGATTATAGGAAATTGAACAAGGTAACAATCAAGAAAAATTATCCTTTGCCTCGCATTGATGATTTATTTGACCAGCTTCAGGGAGCGCGAGTGTTCTCCAAGATTGATCTCCGTTCAGGATATCACCAGTTAAAGATCAGGGATGCAGATATTCTTAAGACTGCTTTTCGGACTAGATATGGTGAGTTTCTTGTTATGTCTTTCGGGCTAACCAATGCCCCAGCGTTCATGCAGTTGATGAACAATGTATTTCGGCCTTATCTAGATTCGTTCGTTGTGGTATTCATTGATGATATTCTGATGTACTCGCATAGTCAGGAAGAGCACGCAGAGCATTTGCGAGTTGTATTGCAGAGATTGAGGGAGGAAAAGCTCTATGCAAAATTCTCTAAGTGTGAGTTTTGGCTCAATTCAGTGGCTTTCTTGGGGCACGTAGTGTCCAGCGAGGGCATACAGGTTGATCCAAAGAAGATAGAGGCGGTTCAAAGTTGGCCTAGACCGTCCTCGGTCACAGAGATTCGTAGTTTTCTTGGGTTGGCAGGCTATTACTACCGGTTTGTTCAGGGATTCTCATCCATTGCATCTCCCATGACCAAATTGACTCAGAAGGGTGCTCCATTTGTATGGTCGGACGAGTGCGAGGAGAGCTTTCAAAAGCTCAAGACAGCCTTGACCACAGCTCCAGTATTGGTTTTGCCATCAGCTTCAAGTTCGTATACTGTGTATTGTGATGCTTCAAGAGTTAGGATTGGTTGTGTACTAATGCAGGAGGATAGAGTTATTGCTTATGCTTCTCGTCAGTTGAAGCCCCATGAGAAGAACTACCCCGTGCATGATTTGGAGCTTGCTGCCATAGTTCATGCATTGAAGATTTAGAGGCATTACTTGTATGGTGTATCTTGTGAGGTGTTTACTGATCATCGCAACCTTCAACATTTGTTCAAGCAAAAGGATCTTAATTTGAGGCAGCGAAGATGATTGGAGTTGCTCAAAGATTATGATATCACTATATTGTATCATCCGGGAAGGGCTAATGTGGTGGCTGATGCTTTGAGCCGAAAGGCAGTGAGTATGGAGAGTTTGGCATACATTCCAGTTGGGGAGCGACCTCTTGCAGTTGATGTTCAGGCCTTGGCCAATAGGTTCGTGAGATTAGACATGTCGGAACCCAGTCGGGTGTTGGCTTGTGTGGTTTCTCGGTCTTCGTTATACGATCGCATCAGGGAGCGCCAGTATGACGATCCACATTTGCTTGTCCTTAAGGACAGAGTCCAGCATAATGATGCTAAAGATGTGACCATCGGCGGCGATGGAGTGTTGAGGATGCAGGGCCGGATTTGTGTGCCCAATGTGGATGGGCTTCGGGAGTTAATTCTGGAGGAGGCCCATAACTCACGGTATTCCATTCATCCGGGTGCCGCAAAGATGTATCAGGACTTGAAATAACATTATTGGTGGAGAAGGATGAAAAAAGATATTGTGGGATTTGTAGCTCGGTGTCTCAACTATCACCAGGTAAAATATGAGCATCAGAGACCGGGTGGCTTGCTTCAGCAGATGGCTATTCCCGAGTGGAAGTGGGAGCGGATTTCTATGAACTTTGTTGTTGGACTTCCACGGACTTTGAAGAAGTTCGATGCCATTTGGGTTATTGTGGATCGGCTGACCAAGTCCGCGCACTTCATTCCTGTGTGTACTACCTATTCTTCAGAACGGTTGGCAAGGATTTATATCAGAGAGATTGTTCAGCTGCATGGCGTTTCAGTTTCTATTATTTCAGATAGAGGTACTCAGTTTACCTTACAGTTTTCGAGAGCCGTGCAAAGGGAGTTGGGTACTCAGGTGGAGTTGAGCACAGCTTTTCATCCTCAAACGGATGGACAGTCTGAGCGTACCATTCAGGTATTGGAGGACCTGTTACGTGCATGTGCTATTGATTTTGGAGGTTCATGGGATGAGTTTCTACCCCTTGGAGAGTTTGCTTATAACAACAGCTACCAGTCGAGTATTCAAATGGCTCCGTATGAGGCTCTGTATGGGAAACGGTGTAGGTCTTCGGTTGGTTGGTTCGAGCCCGGCGAGGCTAGGCTATTGGGAACTGACTTGGTTCAGGATGCTCTAGAGAAGGTGAAAAAAATCCAGGAGAGGCTCCATACAGCGCAGTCGAGGCAGAAGAGATATGCCGATAGGAAAGTCCGAGATGTGTCCTACATGGTTGGTGAGAAGGTCTTGCTGAAGGTTTCGCCCATGAAGGGTGTTATGAGATTCGGGAAGAAAGGAAAATTGAGTCCTCGGTTCATTGGGCCATTTGAAGTGCTTCGGAGAGTTGGGGAGGTGGCTTATGAGCTTACTTTGCTACCCAGTCTGTCGAGTGTACACCCAGTATTTCATGTTTTTATGCTCCGGAAATATATTGAGGACCCGTCTCATATTTTGGACTTAAGCACAATTCAGTTGGATGATAATTTGACCTATGAGGTGGAGCTAGTGGCGATTTTGGATCATCAGGTTCGGAAGTTGAGGTCCAAGGAGATAGCTTCAGTGAAAGTTCAGTGTAGAGGTCGGTCCGTGGAGGAGGCTACCTGGGAAACCGAGCGGGAGATGCAGAGCAGATATCCTCACCTATTTGAGGCTCCAGGTATGTTTCATGAGTCGTTCGAGGACAAACATTTGTTTAAGAGGGGGAGAATGTGACGACCCAGCTAGTCGTCTCATGAGTTACCGCTCCGTTTTCCCCATTTCTACCTTATTATGCTTCGTTATACGTGTTTTATGCAATCACGTTGAATAGTTGCGTTCGGAGTAGATTTGGTAAGAGATGAGATACTTGGTCTCTTTTAAGAAGGTTAAGCTGGAAAAGTCAACTGAATATTGACTTATGAGTTAGAGGGCTGGGATGTGAGTTCTGATGATTTGGTTAGTTTCAGGAGGTGATTTATGACTTAGGAGTATGATCGAAATTGGTTTTGGAGGTCCGGTATAGAATTAGGCTTGAATTGGTGAAGCTAGAATTTTGGCGATTTCCGGCGGATAGGCGAGATTTTGATCCGAGGGTCGGAATGGAATTCCAAAAGTTTCTGTAGCTCCGATATGTCATTAGGGTGTGTGTGCAAAATTTCAGGTCATTCGGACGTGGTTTGGTTGGGTTTAGATCAAAAGAGCGATTTAGAAGATTTTTGAAATCCTTAGGCTTGAATCCGATGCGAATTGGGGTTGATAGGTTGCTTTGAGCGTTCCGAAGCTTTGAACAAGTTTGAATAATGGGATATGTTGGCATGTTAGGTTGAGGTTTCAGTGGCCTCGGGTGAGTTTTGGGTGGTCAAACGGACTATTTCATCGTTGGAAGGGAAATTTGCAGAAAAACAAGAGTCGAGAATGCAGTCGCATTTCTCAAATGCGGACTGCATATCTCACAATGGGATCGCAAACTCAAACAAATTTTTTTGACAAAACTTAACGTTGAAAAGGCGGTCAAAAATGCGATCGCATTTTTGACATGCGGACAGCAAACCATGCGCCGTGCTGAATTGCGGTGAAGGCTAGGGTTACCTTTGCGATAGTCGCGTCAAATATGCGGACCGCATATCTGTTATGCGACAGATATGCGATCGCATTTTAAGCCTGAAAGGGGCGTTTTTCTCTTGATTTTCGACAACTTATAAATAAGAAACCAGTATCTATTAGCCATGCAAAACCCATTGTCGGTACCAACTAAGAGAACCAGCTCCAAAACACCCTAAATCAAAGCAAAATCAGCCTTGAGAACATATCCAAAGGAGACTTTCTTGGACAAATTCTTGAAAGAGGGGACTTTGGCCATCCTAAACATAATTGGAGCTATAGAGCTCGGATTGCAACTAATCTTGAAGGGATTTTTGAGAGATTTTCAAGGTAAACATCGGGGTAAGTGTTCCTAACACAATCTTGGTCAAATTACCCAAATCTATTGCCATTCTAGTATGTAATTGGTGATTTAAGTTGAGAAATTTGTGGAAAATCCTCAAGTTTAGGTTTAACGAATTGGAGGTCGATCCGATGTCGGATTTCGATCATTTTAGTATGGTTGAACTCGTGGGGAGATAAGGAACCTGTTGATGTGAAAATTTCTAAGCTTTGAGAAGTGGGCCCGGGGCTCGGGTTTTGCTAATTTTGAGATTTCTTGGTATTTTCGGTTGTTTTCGCTTGGGCTTTGTTCCCTCAACATATTGTGACGTATTTGTTTTGAATTTGGATAGATTTGATGCACGCGGAGGGCAATTCGAAGGGCAAAGGCATCGTGGGCTAGAGGTTTAGCCGGTTTGAGGTGAGTAGTGATTGTAAATGATGTTTTGAGGGATTGAAACCCCGGATTGCACATCGTAGTGCTATATTGAGGTGAGGCACGCGCTCGATGATGAGCGTGGGGTCGTTTACTACTGGGGATTGTGACTTGGTCCATCCCGATTGATGATTTTACTACGCATTTGATTGAAACTTACTTGTTATCATCTTGGTTTGGGCTGATTACCATATTTGGGCTTCGTGCCGATTATTTTAAATCCTTCGGGGGTATTTATCATTGTTTCCTCACTGTTTTGATGCATTACTTGAACTCAGCCGTATTGATTACCATTGTTTTACAACTTAGCCACTTTTACTCAGTTTTGAGGTTTAAATGATATTTTTATGATGTAAATGGGAACGGGTGGTACGCCTACCACAAAATGTGATGTAAGTGGGAGCGGGTGGCACGCTGCCATGAGATATGATGTAAGTGGGAGAGGGTGGCACGCTGCCACGAGATATGATATAACGTTTGGGCCGTAAGGGGCCCCTCCCGGAGTCTGTACACCCCCAGTGAGCGCGGGTACCCATTGTGATGTGAAATATTCCCGAGGGGCGGATATTTTACCCCTTGTGATGTGAAATATGCCTGAGGGGCGGATATTGTACCATGTGATATGCCCGAGGGGCGGATATTGTACCATGTGATATGCCCGAGGGGCCGATACTGTTTTAAATGATATAGCCCGAGGAGCGTGTTTTTAAACGATGCTGAGCCCGAGGGGCGGTTTTAAATGTTTTCTTTTACTTCACGTTATTTACTTGAAAAATTCACATGTTTTACTGCTTCATTATAGATTGCCTTGTGCTTTATGTGTTTTCGTACTTTCAGTTGTTATTTATAATTATTACTCACTGAGTTGGAAGTACTCACATTACTCCCTGCACCATGTGTGCAGATTCAGGCGTTGTTGGTTCCGCTCCGAGGCATTGACTACTCCTGTCAGGGCGGTGATTCAGAGACTACGAGGTAGTTGTTGGCGTCCGTAGCCCCGTATCTCTATTATTTGCTGTTTCCATACTCTTCAAACAATTGTGCCAAATGTTGTATATATATCAATTGGTAGTAGGAACAATAGTTGCTCATGACTTTGTGACACCCCGGTTTCGGGCTGTTGTCGGGATGGTTAGCTATATTTTCGCAAATTACTGTTGCTAAATTTTTCTTATATTGTTTTCTTGTTAAATTAACTGCTTAAAAATGAGGTTTAGTTCGAATTGGCTGGCCTTGTCTTCACTAGAGGCGCCATCATGAACGGGTTCGGGGTTAGGGTCGTGACAAATAAGTAACAAAATACTACAATAAGCTAAAAAATTAAAAATAACTTGAATAGAAAAGTAAAAATCTTATCTTAGATATAGCTAATTCTAAGTCCCTGGCAACGCGCCAAAAACTTGTTGCGACCAAACGCATATACAAGTATACACGGTCATCAAGTAATAAAGTGACTAGAAGTCGGATGTTAAGCCCACGAGGACTTGTTATCAGCTATTAACTAAATTAGACTATCCAATTATCTAAATTAAACTTGGAAGTATTCGACTCTAAGCTAATTAAAATAAAAAGAAACAAATAGGGTTAAGCGGTTACGTCCTTCCTTAAGCACTCTACTTTTCATTTCTTGGTTCATTTGCCAAACTCTTTGAGGCATTTCTTTTTCTTGGGGACTAGAGAGACTTACCATTACTCTCTTTATTGTTCATTTCATTCTTTTTCTCCCTTGATGCTCACACTAGAAATAATTGCCTCTTCTTCAATTTCATCAATCTCCATTTTTATTTTCGTTTTGTATTTACTTTTTGTTCTTTCTTTTCTTACTTTCTCTTTTCATGGAAATCATTTCTTTTCTCTCTTCTCAGTGCCTTTATAGCTCTTTTAGATTCCTCAATTTTCTCCCAAACTTAGTCTTTGAGCCACTTATTACATTTGAGCGTTAAGGATGGTTCGGGTGCCAAGAGAGGATTCTGATCAAAAGGGGTAAAGGCTTATAGAATGGTTATCAATGGAGAAATACTAAAGGCTCAAAGGGGTTGACTACGAATGACGATCATAGGGTGGCAATAGAAAGCTCACACGGTCCAAGGAAAGGCTACAATCATCTTTCACTCCAAGCAAACTTAGAATTTCTACTTGAAACACAGTCGGGGCAAGTTCTAAACTATTCACACAAATACTTGGACTAGAAACAAGAATTCACCTCACCTCTCATGCAACTAGACCGTAAAAGAAGATAGAGTCTAAAGCCCATGACAATCACAGTCAAGTTAGAGACCACTATGGTCCACTCAACCACCTAATGATTATCAAAGTCAACTCAAGAACCTCAAAGTCACTATACTAGAGATATTTCTTCCCAAAAATCTTGTTTCAAACCATAAGCATGTAGTTAAGTATGTTGGTGCCACATGAAGCATAAATAACTCTTTTTAAAGAAGGACTTAGGGCTTTTATTCATTACTATTTACTACTACTATTAGTTAAACATGAAACTGACCAATCCCCTTAAGAAAGTTTTTACACTATCCATCCTCGGGAAGAGTCATCTGGTTCACACAAAAGACCACCTTTGGAAAGAACCATGGAATGAAGAAAACTAAAGGCTTATTAGCAACACTAATAAGAAAAATATAAAATCTATCAAAACAAACACAATTAAAGATAAATAACTAAATGCTAATAAATGTAACAACTACTAAAGATAACAAAAATAAATTCATCCAACTATTGCATTCCAAAGTTGTCAAATGTATCAAATATGCTTCACCCCCCGAATAAAAAGAAGGATTGTCTCAAATGCTTAAAAAATATGTTGAAAGAGCAGAGAGCGCGAAGAGACTCCCTAGGTTTCCTCAGTCATCACTGTGTCAGCAGTAGTATCAGTTCCAGCAGGCTCAGCTAACTTAATATTATCATCAAGTGTGAATCACACACTGCTTCAGTAGTGTCGGATGCAAGGCATGGCTCTGTAATCTAAGCAGCGGGAGTATCATGAGAAGATGGAGTTGGGTGAGGCTGGGAAGGGTCTAGCAGCATGTTGAAAGGCAAATCTATGGCCTCGGCTATCTGGGTCACCTCAGCTCGAAGTGCATCAACTGACTTCTTGCTGGCTCGTGTCCTCCTCATCTTCTTCACCTGCTTGATCAACCTCCCGATCAAAATTCCATATTGTATCAGTGTATCCATGATAACCTTTTGGTTGTCCAAGACTGTGACACTACAGAAAAATTGGTATGTGGTAATGCATGGAAAACTGTTCCAACAGATAGTTAAACCGTTGCCATAGATATATTGGAACAGTTTAGAGCACGTTCCATCAATCTACGCGCCAATAGACCTATAAGAATGGTTCTTGCAATGGTTTGCGTCGCCGTTGCTATAGAGCAACGGTTTTTCCTTCCTCTGTTGGAACGATTATTTTTTTCAACTAGAACAGTTTAAAACCATTACCATATTATGTATGCAACGTTTGATAACTGTCACCATATTATTTAATGCAACACTTATGTAATTTATTGTTTCGGCTATTTATGGATATAACAATGGTGTCTTTAAGCTATTGGGTCAGTTTTAACTACCAATTGAAATGGTTTGTAGAACACTTGAAACGGTTTACAGGACCTATTACAATGGTTTACATTATCTAATGGAACGTCATTTGTGTCCTACTGTAACGGTTCTGATAGGCTATTGTAATAGTTCAACTGAAACAAAAATATAGCCCTTGTTGTAAATAAATATTTACATATAATAAATTATAATACACTAAAATATAAATAAATCATGAAATAAAACTATTAATAATCTAAATTATCCAACAACCTCGGGGAGCGCGACCAACGCTCAATCGAGATAACCCAGCCAAGCAAGCATGCACAATGCCTTCTACCTAAACTCACACATGAATAAAGAAAAGATTTATTTCATTAATTAGACAATGAGAAGGTTACATGAACAATCTAAATTTCATTACTGTTAGAACTTCCATCAAGATTTGACACACCCCGACCACGGAGAACGCGACCAGCACTCAACCGAGATACCCCGGTTAAGCAAGCCTGCTAGATGCCTCTACCCAACCTTGCCCATTAACAAAATAAGAATCAGTACAAGTGATAGTCATGAGAAGCTCAGCTCGTTCACAGTTACGAAAAAGTAGACATGCTTTTCAAGTATAACAGTCAAAGTCCAAATCTTACCACTGGAATCAATTAAACATCAGTTTATCAATAGAACTGTATTTTTCCAATTCACATGAGGAAAGTACATCTCTATACCTACATGTCAATATACATGTCAAGTCATTAAATGTCATATTACCATCTAGCATGAGGAAAACACATCTCTAAACCTACATGTCAATATACATGTCAAATCATCAAATGTCATATTACCGTCTAGCATGAGAAAAATACATCTATATGACTATATGTCAAATATACTTGTCAAGTAAATAATTTCACTATGAAACCATCAATAATAACCACACTTAGCACGCTCACGGTGCCTGGCACAGGGCCTCTCATCATCACATTCAGCTATACTCAGCACTGTACGGGTGCCTGGCATAAATGTCCCTCACCAAAGTCAAAGTGATATATATATATATATGTGTGTGTGTGTGTGTGTGTGTGTGTGTGTGTGTGACTGGGCTCACTGCCAGCATATCAGACTTCGGGGGGCGAATCCTGGCCCAAGCACTACACGACTATCATACGACTAAAATAACTCATAAAATAACCTCCTTATAATTTTAAGAACCCTAGTCTCACACCCAAAGTATATTTTATAACATTTTCAACTTTTCTACTTTTGACGAAACTTATTTTCTTCAATTCGTTTAGCTTCTAAGCCTTCCAACCCTCTTGGTACTTGGTATTCATGATCTTAAGTATTTGTAACCTCCAAGTTAACATGATTAACTTAATTTATGTACTTTCAATGATGATCTCATTTCTTAGCTTACATCAATTGACTTGCGATGTACTTTTGCGTACGAAACATGGGTTGTAACATTATTTCCCCCTTTGGAACATTCATCCTCGAATGTTGACTGATGCGCTTATCAGTATCGTAACCTATAGCTCCAACAAATACTTTAATACTGTCTTTGCTATCCAAGCAACTGTTTTATGAATAAATCCAAGGCCAGGGCATTCCCTCCTTTAGGCCTCTTTCTCACATCACGACCTGTGGTCGGAATTCTTCCAATATCGTAGTTGTTGCTACTTTCTGTCATACAGGTTGTACGACTTTGTCCTTGTATGTGTGCCTATGCGACTCTTCTCTCTTTTTCCCTCCATCTTTTAGCCAATCTCTAGGCCTCACTTCTAGAACATATAAAAAACTTTGACAAGCTCTCCCTCTGGGCATCTATAGGTGTACTGAAGTTCTTCACTCGGTACTTGTCGAACTTACAACTATTGTTATATCTTGTTTCATAGCCTCTATCTATGCTTATGGCTTTACTACATCTAGGTAGCTTATACTATACCATAACACTTACTTCGGTTTATTATTACCAAGGTATGCTACCTAACTCCAGGTTACTCTCTCACTGCTTATCCTATATGTATAAATCTAAGTTCCCTAATGCTTCCTTATTACTGTTCATCTTAAGAATGGCAGCCTAATCTCATCTCATTCTTTGTAAGTTTTATCCATCTATTGTTGATTCACCTTAATGATGATCTATAATCTACCATTGATAAATTGAAACATCTTACATAATCCATTGTCACTAGGGCTCACGTCTCATCGGGGAACATCTGAAGCGATTTTCCTCATCCACCTACGGACAATACTATACTTCAATAACCATATTTCATAGCAATGATTCACCTTATAGGGATAATTTAATCCTGTACAATTCATGAAATCCCTTTTCTTTGAATCATTACCCAATTAAAGGTCTAAACGTCATTCTCTTATCTATCCAATTACACCCTTATTTTACCACTAGGGCAGCATTCCATCTCTTCTAAATGCTCCTAGTCTTAAACTCCTTTGAGTTTATTCAGGCTATACTGAGCTTTTTATAACTTACGAAAACCATCAGCTCTCTTGTTGTGATGGCTTAATCCCGTGGACTTACCTATTCTCGTCACCTTCTTACTCACCTTTTCTTATCCTTACTCTTATATACCTAAAACCTTGTTGCTCTACGATACTTTAGCTTGTGACCTACACAGATCTATTTATACTACTCGCAACCTTCCTTCTTGCTAGCACCATAGATTTCTTTTCGTGCCTTCTCAGTTGTCTTTAAATGTAAGTAATTGCTTTTCCTGATCGTTTTGTCACTTTTTACATGAATACTTGGCTTATCTTAGTGCCCACGAATGCTGGAATTTCCTGTAACTCATATAATCTCGAATATGAATTTTGATTTTTTTCTTCCCGTTTATTAGTCACTATAGGTGCCACTTTCTTATTGAGTACATACAATGTTGTGGAGAGACTTTTGTTACAAGATCATTTCTTCTTCAGAGCATTATGCTTAGGTTGAAGCCTTCTTCCTTATTTCCATAGATAGTCTTTCGTTGTAGTACTTAGGGGGACCCTTTGATTCTTGTAAAGATAAGAGCTTATTACATCATATAGCTGAAGGAACTTTTGATGTTCTTACTCGCCTATAATTATCCTTAGTTACTTACCTCCGCGCCCTTACTTACCTCCGCGCCCTTGTGATCGTAAGGTTGCTTCTGAACTTAAATTTTTATTGTCTCTTTAGTGGCACTCTCTTTTAATTTCGTAACATTTATACGGTACCTTTAACTACCTCAACTCCTGTCTGAATATTTCTCAAGGATTAGGATGTCATATGTGCGAGACTAAATTCACTATATTGGGGTTCACTACGTTTATCTTGCATGATCTGCTAATTTGTTTGTATCCTCTTGTCTAGCCATAAGAAGGCTCTTCCTGAATCAACTACTAACTACTCGTTGGTCCGTTCTTATATCTATATTCTGCATAATCTCTCTTAGGTTATTTCCTTTGTCTTAACTTACCTCTTGCACTGGTTCATTATGTATCAAGTGTTTTTTTCGCACCTATTTATCACTAAAATCCTGTGCAGGAACCCTTACTTCCACTCTCTGGCATTGTGCTCTCATAATGTTCTGGAGTCATAACATATCTGTAGTATCTAAATAAATGCAGTCTCATCCCTTTCACCTTTTTACCGCATTCTTCCTTTACTATTCCAAAATTACCTAAACCACATAAATCAGACTTAACACCATATCAAACCATCTTCCCCCCTTTAGGGGAGTACTAACTTTTAATTCTATGAAGATTTACCTATATATATTTTGCCTCTTCAGCTTCGGCATCTTTTCATGTCTTCATTGACTCTTACTCGCCTTGCGGTAACCATTTTGTCCCAGGGATAATTGAATTTCTTACGTGCAAGGGTGACACCTAGTGCAAGTGGCACACTTAGTCCCTTAAGTTTAACTCTGCTCAAAGTGCTTGCTTTAGGGAAGCATCTTCCTGAATGACCTTTAAAAGTTATTCTTTTGTTATCCATTATATTATTGCCAAAATGCGATCTCTGAAAATTCTCACGATGTCGGCTATTATCAAATCTTTTGATCCCTAATTCATGTTCAGTCTATCTTGTTCACTAGCCCATACTGATTTCTATTACTCTAGGGGTCTAACATTTCCTTATGGTAATTACATTGGAGTTACCAACTCATTTCTCGAATTGAGGATATGACTTTATGGCTTATATTCTTTTATTGCCTCAAGGCTTGTCATGTCTCGTTTTCGCTCCACTTTACTATAGACTTTGTCATCCTGTCATATCTTGATTTACCGTATCACCCACTTATCACATCTTACTCATAATGCTTCATTTACTCTCTTCTTATTCTCCTACTAATATCTATGTCTATTACCTTATTATGAAAACTTCAACAAATATTCTTTCACTTTTAGCTCCCCTTGCTCCATCTCACTAGCTCATCGGGTCACCTAACATTCTCTCTTTACTGGGGACGGGAGCCATACTAAGGTAAATAGTTATCCCTTCTAGGATGCCAGTGCTTATCTTCTCAACTTTCTGAACATTCTAGTATTCACAACCGACTACACTATTCTAGTTTGCACCATCGAGGTATCTCACAAGGAGAACTATTACCATGTTTACAATATCCTTCAAAAATGTCATCTAATGCTAAAAATCCATCCACCATTTTGGTTTACTCTAGCCCCAGGTGGATCCTGATATCCCATCCTTCTCGTAAACTATATTTGTTAGCTCTCATACGGCATAACTGAGATAGGTGTGGCCAATTATACATACCTCGGTTACTGTAGAAGGTAACTTAGAATGCTTATATTTCTCTACCTGAATTGTAAACACCGATAATCTTCACTAACTGGGTACCTCGTACCCTCCTTCATCTTGCTTCTATTACATGTTGAAACTTATACTTTTACCTTCTGATACTCCCATGGCTTGCTATTCACGGGATGTGTTTGCTATTCCCATCCTAGGGTCGTAAGCTGGATATTTGCACATCTGGTATGCATGCTCTGATAGGGCCTCAAATAGGGGCACATCGTCAAGAACTCTCTCTCTCTATTAGTGCCCTTACCCGTTGTTTGTATTAGCCCTCTAGCTAGCTGTAATCTTCATAATTGCAAACATCTCTGCATCATTAGCAACAAAAGTCCTAACTCAAACTCTTATGACTCAGCTCTATAGTAAGATTTGGATTTGAAAGAAGGGTAACAGACTCCTAAATCCCTTGTAGCTTCCTGTTTTGTATAATATGGTGCACATCGCATCTATAAAGAAGGCTCTAATAGACAGGGCTTGTTGACTCCCTAGGATAGAACTGCTCTAATACAAAGTTTGTTACGCCCCAAACCTGGGGTGGCATGGCTGGCACCCGGTGCCATATTTGGCTCGAGCGTACCACTCTATAATTGTGAACTCTGGAGGGGTAACCCTCAACTTAGGCTGATGAGGCCTACCTTACAAATCAAGGCCGACGAGGCCACCATGAATGTCTACATCCAGCAATACCAAACTAACAAGCACACAGCGCTGGCAAAGCCACAATACTGAAATACAAAATATACAGGACTGATCTACAAGCCTCTAGAGATAACTAAACTATATCATGGTCGGGACAGGGCCTCGACCTACCCATTAAACTATAAAATGGACTCCAAGGTCTAGACCCGGTAACTCTGAGAAAGTGGAGCTTACCAACCAAGCTGGTGTTTGACTTTGTATACTGGAAAAGTCTATCCAGCTGTCTATCAGGCCCTGCAGGCATGAAACGCAGTGTCCCGAGCAAAAGGAACGTCAGTACAAAATAATGTACCAAGTATGTAAGGCAACAAAATAACTGAAAGTTGAAACTGAATTGATAATGTAATAACTGGGAATCAAAGATAATCTGAAGATATGCTTACATGCTGATACTGACTTAACTCTCTCGATATAGTAAATAAAATAGTTGCTCGGCCCTATAAGGCTTGGTATGTGTAACTGCTCTGCCATAGTTGGCTCATTCATAGGCGCTCGGCCATACTAGGCTCTGTATCTCAACCATTCTGGGCTCGCTCATAGGCGCTCGGCCACAGTAGGCTCGGTATATAACTTACCATCTGATCAGAGGTTTCCCAATAGGGGCCTGCCCACCGATCAGAGGTTTCCCAATAGCAAACAAAAGTCTTGACTCAAACACTTATTGCGTATTTCATGCCTTGTAGGAAAGATTCCGAGTTATGTAGATATTGCGGAGCTAAATCAAATAATTGCAGCTTTATAGTCTGAGTAAACGCCCAAGAATTCAGTCAGAATCATGTTTGGGGGTCGAGGATCACTTATGGACGTCAACACTCTGAGCAAATGCATTAATGAGATGCACCATGCGTAGCACTGTGTGACGCATTAGAGCAAATGTGCGTCAGAAATTTGAGAAGTTCAGAGACTTGTAATTTTTGGGTCTGGCAGTAAAATACACTAATGCTAGGCATAATGCGTGGCATAGTGCATAGCATCAGTGCAAAATTTTGTCAGACAAGCTACAGTTCAGAGAGTTTACAATCGAGAAAATTGAACTAATGCTACGCACCCTGCGTAGCATAGTGCGATGCAGGAAAAGTAATAAGTTTGCAAGTTTTCCTATTTCAGCTGGGAAAGGGAGGTTTTGTCTGGGCCCGACCCTGCCTGGTATCAATACATGGAAAAATATTATTTTCTGAACTTTTGACATACTTTCGACCTAAGGAAGCTAAGGAGGAGTTGGAAGAACACAAGCACAAGGATTTCATCATTCCTTCCTCACTCAAGACCCGAGTTTGGATCAAATCTATGTTTTCCTATACTTTAATTATATTTGTGATGGATTCTCCATGTCTATGGAGTAGTTCCCTTTAGAGTTTGATGGATTTGGTTTATTGAGGATTGTTTATGGAATATAACTCTAGTTTTATGTATTGAATCGTTTCTGGATGATTTAATTGCTGCATGTATATTCACTTGTTTATGTAATCGAGAGAGACATAACTTGTGATATCTTTGCATTATATTGTTGGTTGAGTTCATTAATTCTTCTTAGTAATCGGAAGAGGCTAGTTGAATCATTGATTAAACCTAGTTAGGAGGATAATCGAGAGAGGTTCTCCTAAAGACCAATTCATTATGCATTTTGGCATATCTTCATAGAGCTTAAATTGATTCATCTCGTGAGGTTGAGACTTAATCGAGAGAGGAGTTTCTGCTAGACGTGTGAACTAATAATTGGGTGAATTCGAGAGACTCACTTAAACATTATAAGTGAATTATCTAGAGTTAGATCCCAAACAATTATCTTGCACATATCCTATCAAAACCTATTTTCTCCCACTAATCACTTTCTTTGATTATTCCTTATTTCGATTGTCATTAGTTAATAGCTTTAGACTCTTAGTTAATTTTAGTTAGAAATCATATAAAACTCAATTGTTGATCATCTGGGATAGCAATCAAGCTAGAAACTACGAGAATACTGTTTAAATCCAATCCCTGTGGATATGATATTATATTATACTATATTTGATTAGCAAGCTTAGTTTAAGTGTGTGTTTTGCGCTCGTCAAATTTTGGCGTCGTTGTCGGGGATTGGCAATCAATAGTGTTTGAAATAGTTTGTAGTGCTAAGTCAGGAATTTTTTCTTTTTTTCTTTTTGTTTTTTCTTTTTTTATGTTTTGGTGTTGGTTGACTGTGCGCAGGTTACAGGTTAAGATTGGTGCATGACTCGAGCTTCTGAGAAAGAAGTGCTACCATACGAGCCAGATATAAAAAAATAACTGCAACAGCTGAGGAATGAAAGAAATCTCATCGAAACGTTAGAAAAGGTTAGGCAATCCACAACCAAAGAAACTATGGCTGGAAATGGTGATGATAACGTAGATTTGGCTGCAAGAGAGGCAACCCAACAACGAGAAAGGTTGCAGGGGATGCTAAAGAAGCAGCTATTAGAGAAGCACAGATTATCTATGAAGAAGAGAGGGCTTGGAGAATTGCTCAAAATCAACCCTTGACTGCAGGACAGATCAGAAATATAGCTCACGGGCCTGGGAGATCAAAGGCGATTATGCTAGACCGGTCTATAATCAAGGTTTATCAAGTGTTAGACCACCTCCAATTGCAGCTAACAATTTCGAGTTGAAGAAAGGGTTGCTTCAAACCATTCAGAATGTTGTGTTTTCAGAGGAAAGATGAACGAATATCCAAACACACATCCGTTGGACTTCGAGGAGATTATGAATGCCTTTCAATATAACGGGGTGTCACAAGATGCAATGTACTTAAGGGCATTCCCCTTTTCGCTCAAAGATGATGCAAAGAAGTGGCTTCGGAGCTTGCCCACGGGATCGATTAGAACATGGGATGAGATGAATAGAAAATTTCTTGATAAATATTTCTCCTCAACTAAAACGGGCAAGTTTAGAAGACAAAACCATAAGTTCTGCCAGAAGACTGAAACTATTTTTGAAGAATGAGAGAGGTTTAAGGAGAGAGTTTAAAAGTGTCAATATAGTGGAATTGAACTATGGATGCAACTCTAGGACTTTTGGGATGGATTGACACCGGCCTCACGTAGAACATTGACGAATGCAACAAGAGGCCCGTTGATGAAAAAGACTCCACAGGAGATAGTTACAATTTTTGATGAGTTATCTAAAGATGCTAATTAATGTCCATCTGAGATGCTGAAAGAAGAAGATCAACTAGTGTTCACCAAGTTGATGCTAATACATATGTGCAGGTACAACTTAATGCTATGGCTAAAGAAATACGAAAGTTGACCTTAGCCACGATATAAAGTGAGCCTCATGCATTTTGTGATATATGTGGAAGAGGACACCCTACTCATGAGTGTCAAGCCTCAACTGAGACAGTGAATTCTATGGGAAATTACAATTTTAATGCAATGGGTCAAAAATGCCTCGGTTTTTCATGGAGTTCACTTGGGGGTACCGCAAATGCATGGCAACAAAACAATCCCAGATTCTAGGGACAAGGAACTCCTAGTTTTATGAATAAGCCAAGGCAGCAGTTTCACCCACAACAGCCCAATCAGCCTAGTCTAGAAGATCTAATGACATCTTTCATTGTGAAAACTGATGAAATATTTGAAGTACAAGAGGCAACTATTCGAAGTTAAGAGAAGCAAGTGGGACAGATTGCAACCATATTATCTGAGACGGTTCTAGGAACTCTCTGGGACGATACTGAAAGAAATCCCAAAGAAACGGTGAATGTTATAACCTTGAGAAGTGGGCAAGTGTAAAAGGATCTCACCCCGATCCAAAAAGATGTGATACTTGAAAAAAGAAGTGGGGAGCAGCTGAAAAGTGATGATGATAAGAGGAAGAAAGGCCAGAAGAAAGATGAGAAAAAGAAGAAGGAAGAAAATTCAAGAAGGGAGGAACCTGAGGGGAGCGAGCATATGCCTGTTTTACCTTTCCCTCAAAAGCTATATAGAGAAAAGTTGGACAAGAAGTTTGAGAGATTTCTGGAAATGCTGAAACATGTTCATGTAAACTTACCATTCACAAAAGTGCTCCCACAGTTGCCTGCTTATGCTAAATTCTTGAAAGAGGTCCTTATAATGAAGAGGAAAATAGAGGAGACCTCAGTGGTAAAGCTCACAGAGCATTGCAGCGCGATACTAAAAAATAAATTTCCACAAAAGTATGGAGATCCAGGGAGTTTATACCTTGCTCTTTAGGAACTATTAATTTTGATAAATCCTTACGTGATTCTGGTGCTTCAATTAATTTAATGCCTCTATCTATCTACAGGAAACTAGAGAAGAAGATTGGAGAGATAAGGTCTGCACCCATATCTTTGCAGCTGGCAGACCAAACGAATATAACACCTCAGGGGATAGTGGAAGATGTGTTAGTTCGGGTGGATAAGTTCGTATTTCCTGTGGATTTTATAGTAGTAGATATGGAGGAAAACAAGGAGGTCTCTCTCATCCTAAGAAGACCATTCTTAGCGACGGGTAAAGCTATATTAGATATACATGAGAGAAAATGCATGCTTAGAGTGGGTGAGGATATTGTTACTTTTAAGATGGACAGAGCAAAGGGGGCACAATAGGACAAACCAGCTATGAGTGTTAAGTGGAAAGTAAAGGGCTCGAAAGAGAAGGATGCGATGAGCGAGAAAGATAAGTGTGGGGTGTACCCAAAGAAGGTCGAGAAGAAGCTGTCTGCATGGATGTGTGCATTAGTTCGGGCACGAGGAATGGAGCCCAAGTTTGACTCAGACCCCGACTAGAAGTTGTCCGATCCTGAGTGAGTTACGTGCCATGTGTGTGTGAGCTTTTGGGTATTCTGTGCATTGCAGTTGATGTCTAGAACTTGCCCCGTGTGTTTGCAAAGCGAAATAGTAGTTTTATTCAGTCTTGGAAGTGATATAGGTGTTTCTTTGTTGAGCCAGATATATGTTTTACCCACCTAATTATTATATATCTTATTTAACCTCGTTGAGCCTGTAATCATGTTTCCTTAGCAAGCACATTACAAGTTTTACCCTTTTATTTGAATTGACCATCTATTTGAACCTTGTACCTCTCGTGAGCACTTGAATTTGTTATGAACTTTGTAAAAGTTAAAGTGTGAGGTGTTGGTTTGGCTTTTGAGTGGAACTATTGAAATAGGAGGAAGGTGCGTTGTTTTGAAAAAGTAAGAGCTACTTGAATTGAATAAGAAAAGAAAAAGAAAAATAGTTGTATTGTTGTGAAAAATATTCCTTGATAGTGGTAACTCTTGATGTATTTATGCTTAAAGGAGTAGGAGTTGATGTATATTGATGTGAAGGTGGAGTTATAGTAGTGTGGGGTTTTCAACGAGTAATTATGCATTAAAGTGCTTAGGGAGGTGTACTCTTATATCTAAATGTATCCTACCCGTCCCGAAGCCTACATTACGACCAATTAAAGTCCTACTTGATCCTTGACTAAATGAGCTCAATTAGTAGAGTAGTACACTAAGGGCAAGCCTATGTACGTCTTTTGTGGCATATGAATGTTGTTTTTGAGAGAGAGTGAATTCTTTCTATCTTGAGTTCCTGATTGTTCTTAAATTTTATTTTGTGTGGAACTACACTCTATTGTTGTGGGGGGTCACTTGATTCACGAAGGAAAGGTAATGGTGTTGACCTCTATGTTAGAGTAAGTGAGCGGGTTGTGAAAATTGCGTGGTGCTTTTGAGTCAAATCTTGAGCGAGGTTGTTACGTTAGAGTGCTTAATCTGTTTTAATTATTCTTGGTGTGATGAGTTAGGAGAGTTGTTTAAAAAGGTCGTATCTATATGAAGTGTAGTTTGCTTGCTCGAGGACGAGCAATGATTTTTGTGTGGGGTATTGATGGTAGGCTATAATCTCGTATTTTAGTTGCTTATTGCACTCAAATTCACTGGACGTTACTTGTGTTGAGCTTTAATTGGTAGTATTTTGCACTTATTGCATATTTTAAGCCTTGTAGTAATGATTTCGAGTTATGTAGATGTTGTGAAGCTAAATCAAATAATTAGAGCTTTGAAGTCTGAGTAAAAGCCCAAGGGATTAAGCCGGGATCGTGTTCGGGGGTCGAGGAACACTTCTGGACGTCAAAAATCAAGGAAGAAGCAACACTCTGAGGAAATTCACTAATGCGACACCATGCGTAGCACTGTGCGATGCATCAGTGCAAATTTGTGTCAGAAATTTGAGAAGTTGAGAGACTTGTAGTTTTTGGGTATGACAATAAAATACACTAATGCTAGGTATAGTGCATGGCATAGTGTGTAGCATCATACAAAGTCTTGTTAGACAAACTAAGTTCAAAGAGTTTACAACCGAGAAAATTGCACTAATGCTACGCACCCATAGTGCGACGTATGAAAAGTAATAAGTTTGCAAGTTTCCTATTTCAGCTAGGAAAGGGAGGTTTCGTCTGGTCCTGACCCTACCTGGTATAAATACATGGAAAACATTATTTTCTGGACTTTTGACATACTTTCGACCTAAGGAAGCTAAGGAGTAGTTGGAAGAACACAAGCACAAGGATTTCATCATTCCATCCTCACTCAAGACCCGAGTTTGGATCGAATCTATGTTTTCCTATACGTTAATTATATTTGTGATGAAGTTCTCCATGTCTATGGAGTAGTTCCCTTTAGGGGTTTGATGTATTTGGTGTATTGATGATTGTTTATGGATTATAACTCTAGTTTTATGTATTGAATCGTTTTTGGATGATTTAATCATTGCATCTATATTCACTTGTTCATGTAATCGACAGAGGCATAACTTGTGATGTCATTGCATTATAATGTTGGTTGAGTTCATTAATTCTTCTTAATAATCGGAAGAGGCTAGTTGAATCATTGATTAAACCTAGTTAGGAGGATAATCTAGGGAGGTTCTCCTAAAGACCAATCCATTATGCATTTTTGCATATCTTCATAGAGCTTAAATTGGATCATCTCGTGAGGTTGAGACTTAATCGAGAGAGGAGTTTCTGCTGAACGTGTGAACTAATAATTGAGTGGATTCGAGATACTCACTTAAACATTAGAAGTGAATTATCTAGAGTTAGATCCCAAACAATTATCTTGCACCTATCCTATCAAAACCCTATTTTCTCCACTGATAACTTTCTTTGCTTATTCCTTATTTCGATTGTCATTAGTCAATAGCTTTAGACTCTTAGTTAATTTAGCTAGAAATCATATAAATCTCAATTGTTGATCATCTTGGATAGCAATCAAGCTAGACACTACGAGAATATTTTTTAAATCCAATCCCTGTGGATACAATATTATACTGTACTATATTTGACGAGCATAATTTAAGTGTGTCTTTTGCGCTCGTCAAAGCACCACGGTGTTTCTATCATTGGATTCATGTTTTTATCTTAGGTTTTCACCTTAGAACCATGGAGGAACCCTTGGTGAGCATTTAGGAGGATTTAGGAACTGTTTTGGACGATAAAAATGAGTTTAAACGATTCAGAATATACTTAAATACAAGCAGGAGTTTTACACTGACTTTGTGGGTCCCATGGGAGCTGCTTGCGCAATCCGGCAAAAACGGGAATATCTCTCTAGTCCGATGTCGTATCGATGAACAGTTAAATGAGTTAGAAATTAGACTCATGGATCTTCAATTTGGTAGGTAGATCACCCCGTAATTCCAAGCATATTGGGATAAAATCTCAGCTATATTTGAGCTAATTTTCAGCACATTTATGAATATAACTTGTGATGACCTTTGCCAACTTTTGTTCCACAACTCGCTTTTTTTTTTTTTGGTAAATATGATTTATTTATTGTCAAATATCAGAATATACATCAATGGAGGGGGACATGAACCTTACCTCCCCAAAAAAGTACATGTACCTTGTCTTTGTAAAGGTACCTAAAAGGTGATGATTGGTTAGATCTTGTGTGTGTTTGATCCTCCTCATTTGGTGATCAAACGAGTCTAAATATGTCAGACCTAATGTGATGTGATGACTTTCTATCTTATAATGTTGATAGATTGTCATATGTACAAAAACGATGAGAAGTAAGTCTAGGTCGACTATTATAATTACATGTATTCCTACTCCTATTAAATAAGTGCAAAGTGATTTCCTTGTTCTATTACCAAAGTCTTTTCCAAAGGCTTGGGATTGTCTGAGAATTGCAACAAGTGTCTTGTGTGAGCATTAGTCTCTTTTGTTCTGCCACAGTCGAGAGTACTCTGCAAAAGTGATCAATTTAAGCTGACAGAGTGACCTTCTCTGCTGAATGTAGTAGCCTGATTTAGGGTGTCCTGCTTCTTATGAATGCTGCTGTAGACTCTCTGATTGCTTTTGTTTCTGTTGCCTCTGTGTGCTGCTTTTCCTTTATGTGATTGCTGGCTTTATCCCTGGTCTTCTTGCTGCTGCTGTTGGCATTTGTTTCTGTTGTTGCTGCTATAATGTGTTGCTGTTTTTCCTGCTGCTTCTGTGATGTTGGTAGTTGTTGTTTTTGAACCTTTTATTTCTGTTGTTGTTGCTGTAATGGCATTTGTCTCTGATGTGATCAGTCCTGGAAGTTGTGCAAATGTTGAGTTGTTGTTTCTTCTGCTGCTAATGTTATCCTGTTGTTTGCTGGTGTGTGTGTTAATGGTTCTGGAGGCAATGGAGTTGCTGAGAATGTTGGGTGCCTGTGTGCTTGTTGCTACAATTGTACTAAGGTGAGGGCTGGTGATAGGTGTTTTTGATGATTGCAAATGAGTGTTGCTGTTGACTGTGATGCTGATAACTGAGTTGCTTGCACTGTTGTGGTCTTTGCTGATGAGGTTGTAGTTGTTGTTCATGTGATTCCTGGTGTCAAGTGGAACTGGTCCAGTATTAATCCAACGGAAGTAGTCCAGGGTAGTGTACTTGAAGAATAAGATGCTTCTGTGTGAGGAGTTGTTTTTATATGGAAAAGGTGATTGATGCAATTGCATTAGACTGAGCACCGGGGGTGCTAATACCACACAATGCAATTGCGCCAATAACCTTAACCTATGAAAACAATTTCCTGCAATGTTGATGCTGCCTTTGTTGCTGATGTCTCTGTAACTGTTGTGATTGTTGCAATTGTTGTTGTTGCTGGTTCTATTGATGAGTTGCTGCTGTGTTGTTTCCTTGTTTTGCTGCTGGTCAGACCATTTTGAGCTATTGTTTCTGGCTTTGCTTGAGTGCTTATGTTCTAAGTTTCTGATTTCATTGTACCTGTCTTTCCTTTTGTTGCTTGCTTTGTAGTTTGTCTGTGAAATTGTATATCTGAGTTGTTGATGCTGGCATTGTTGGTACTTCAGTATCATTTCTCTCTTGGCTTTCCCTCGGTTGCACTTCTCTTTTCCTGCTGTCCTCAGGTGAGGTGATTGCAGTATGCTGTTATGTGGGTGCTGTTGGCCTTGCTGTGTTATTTGTGTAATTTTTCTGTGTTTCAAATCCTCCAGCTTGCTGGTCCCCTGATGAGTAGCTATTGTATTCCTGTTGTTTGGCTCCTGCTGGTTGTCCAAGTAGTATGCCTGCTGGTTTGGCCAGTCGAACAAAGATGGCAGTGAATGATTAGCTGCTAGGTCCAGTATATTGAACTGCTAATGCTGGTATTGCTGGGAGTTGCTGAGTGCTGCTGGATGCTGAGTTTTTGTTGTGCTGGTTCTGATATTTTGCTGGTATAGCTGACTCCCTTGCTGCAAGGTGATAGGTCCTGCCTTGACCTGTTTTGTGGAGCTACTTCTACTGCTGCTAGATTGTTGTTTCATGTTGTTCCTTGATCTTTTGTAGCTGCTGCTGAGAGTGTTGCTGCTTCTGTTGATTTTGTCCCCCTTGAAGTGTTCAGAAACAGTTGATCCCTGCAGATGAGATTGCTGTTTTTGAGAAGCTTGTAGGTTGGTTATTGATCCAGCTATCTCTTGTCAGGTGTTGCTGATTACATCTGCTGGTTCAGATTGTTGTTGCCTGCTGTGTGCTTTATTGCTTCTGCTTTGTTCCCTCCAAAATCTGTTTTGCAAAACTGTGGTGTCCAATAACCTGCACATGAGAAAACAATGATTAGGGGTTAATGTGATCAGTAGTTCACTGGTGCTGCAGCTTGTTCTGCATTTCTGATGAATCCAGCATCCTGCACATGAGAAAACAAAGTTAGGGGGTAATCTGATCAGCATTTTACTGATAAGTCTTTTTCTCCCTTCTTGTTTGCTTTGCAATTCTTTGACAAGGTCCTGTTTTGTACTGAATTGGTGCAATGTGGAGCTTGTCATTTTGCCAGTTTCACTCTTATGTAGGGGCATTGTGTTTTATCAGCATTCAGGATTTTCCTCCCTATTGAGTCAAGTTGACTGGATTGATGACATTCTATTCTCCCAAAGTCAAGTGCATAATTTGCAAGGTGATCAGCCAATTTGTTTCCCTCCCTATATGTGTGTGAAACTGTTATTCCCTGGGAGTTTTTGAGTTGTAAGATTTCTTCTATCTGATCTGCTATGCACCAAGGTGGCTTCCATATGTCATTGATGATATTGTTTAGGAGCATGGAATCAGTTTGTAGCCATATGTTTGAGTAGCACTGAGTGCTGCAAAATCTTAAAGCTTCATTAATGGTTGTTGTTTCTGCTTCTGTGTTTGTTCCCTCTATGCATTCTGTGCCGAGTGCATATATTAGGTCCCCTGCTTCATTTCTCACACAAAAACCTATTGAACTTCTTCCTGGGTTTCCTTTTGATGCGTTCCACAACTCGCTTGACTTCAAAATATAATACACGACTATCATACGACTAAAATAACTCATAAAATAACCTCCTTATACTGTTAACCACCCTAGTCTCACCCCAAAAGTACATATTATAACATTGCCAACTTTTCAGCTTTTGACGAAACTTATTTTCTTCAATTCGTTTAGCTTCTAAGCCTTCCAACCCTCTTGGTACTTGGTATTCATGGTCTTATGTATTTGTAACCTCCAAATTAACATGATTAACTTACTTTATGTACTTCTAAAGATGATCTCATTTTTTAGATTATATCAATTAACTTGTGATGTACTTTTACGTACGAAATCATGGGGTGTAACAGCAGATGCGGACCTCACTTCCCATCTGCGAAGCACCAACACCAGTTATCTTCTTCGACACTAAAATAGGCATAACTCCCTCATACGATGTCCAAATTTGTTGATTCTTTTTGCAATGGCTCCTTAATTACGTTACGGATCTAATGCTTCAATAAAAATAGAATTTGGAACTCATTTGGTTAATATGGTATCATTTATGCTTGAAGAAATGACGTCGAAACATCAAATACGAGCGCAACACCATCCAAACCTATTTGAAACTCACCCGATCCCCTTGGGACCCCGTCCCTACGTAACAATAAGTTCCAAAATATAATACGGACCTGCTCGAGGTTTAAAATCCCTTATAAGAACATCAAAATCATGAATCGCGCCTCAAATCAAGCTTAATGAACTATTATTTCAAATTTCCAAATTCCAACTTACGCCTGAACACGTCTAAACAACTCGGAATTAACTCAAATTTTGCACACAAGTTCTAAAATAACATAATGAAGCTATTCGAACTCATGAAATAATAATCCAACCGATAATATCGAAGTCAACTCCCGATCAAACCTATGAACTTCCAAACATTCAAATTGCCAACTTTCGCCAAATATAGCTGAAACCTTATAGAAATATCCAAATACAAATCCGAACACAATCCGAAGTCCAAAATCATCATTCGGACCTATCAAAATCATCCAAACTCTGATCCGAGGTCAAATACACATACACAAAAGTCAAAGTTAATCAACTCTTCCGACTTAAAGCTTTCTAGTTAAGAATCATTCTTCCAAATCAATCTGGAATCACCCGAAAACCAAAACCGACGATACACGCAAATCATAATGCACCATATGAAGCTTCTCCTGACCTCAAACCAGTGAACTAGATGTAAATGCTTAAAACGGTCGGTCGGGTTATTATACTCACACAGTCAAAAACTCGAGCTAAGGGGTAGATCCCCACTAGCCATAACCCTATGAGTCCAAATATGTAATTATATTCCAAAATAAAGTTCAAATCGATATTCAAATCCCCAAATTCATTCTCTTAATTTGTAGGCTAAAACCCTAATTTTTCTCTCCAAAATCTCATTATTAAAGTGCATAAATCCATGGGAATTCAAGATAAATGGTCAAATTCAAGTGAGAATACTTACCCAGAAAGTAGTGATGAAAATCTCTTCAAAAATCACATTTAGTCGAGCTCTAAAACTCCAAATAATGAGAAATGAGCTAACCCTCGAAATAAAAGAGGCTGGCAGCAATTCCGCATATGCGGACTTCAGTGTTGCTTCTGCAACATCGCATCTGTGACCAGGACCTCACATCTTCAAGTATCATTAAACCAGCCGACCCCTCGCACCTACGGAGCTAAACCCCGCTTCTACGAACCCGCAGGTGTGATGCATCGCCGCTTCTTCTCATCCGCTTCTATGCTCCAAACTTCGCAGAAGCGGTCCTCCTGCTCCTAGCTCAAACTCACATCTGTGCCTCTCCACTCGTAGGTGCGACTTCGCACCTGCGCACCAAACCTTGCAGGTGCAACACACCAGCACCCGACCTGCCATCAAACATCAAAATAATTTGAACCAACAAGTCCGTAAACAATACCCAGACCTATCCAAAGCCTCCAAACGCATGCGCTAACATAACATCAATGAACCAAAGATCAAAACACAATTTGAACTTCTGTTAAGTTCAAAAATTTCTAAACTTCAAATCAAGCATCCGATTCAAGCCTAACCAATCCCGGTTACAATTAAATTTTGCACATAAGTTTCAAATAACAATAGAACCTATCAAGTTCCGGAACAAAAATTCGAATCTGATATCATCAAAGTCAACTCCCAGTCAAACATAGGAACTCTCCGAACCTTCAAATTGCCAACTTTCGGCAAACAGAGCGAAAACATCCTACGAGCCTCTAAATCCAAATATGAACATACGCTAAGTCCAAATCACCATACGAACCTATTGAAACCATCAAATCACCAATCCGACATCGTCTATTCAAAAGTCAAAACTTGGTCAACTTTTAACTACTTAAGCTTCCAAAATTAGACTAAGTGTCCCCAATCACTTTCAAACCTTCCCGAAGCCAAGCTAATCAAACCTTTTAAGTTACAAAATAACAAACACACATACAGGAGGCATCAATTAGAGTAGCGGGGACTCAAATATACAAAACAATCAGCGGGTCATTAAAAAAAATAATGCTCATACTACAGATCCCCTCAAATTGCTTCATTCATATTCGATAGACAATTGTTTCCGTCATAAGTGTATCATCTGTAATATAAGTTTATCGTCGAATCTGCTATACTTGATGACTTATTCATTTTTTGTCCTTTTCAAACTAAAATTCCGTCATAAGAGTTAATATGTGTCAGTTTAATTGTAAAAAGCAATATATATTAAAATTCAATACCGTCACATATGATATTTTTTGTAATAGTGTCGGTTGATTTGGTGCCAATAGCTGCTATGACTGGTAAGCATGTCAATTTCCCTAGTAAAATAGACTTTGTCCGAGGGCATTTTTTGTCTACATAAGTAGGGAAAAATAACCCAAAACCCAATAATTCTCTCTTCTGACATTTTGAAGTGAAGGAAACCATCGTCATAACATTTAAGCAATATGCGTAAACTTCCATCTTGATAAAATTTTGGTGAACATGTCCAAACCTTTTATCATTCGTGTGAATCTTCTTAAGTTCAAAAATCTTAATTCAATATATCTCGAATTTAATAGTATCTCACATCAATATATTTTAACCTATCACGAATGTCGAATTCTTGCCAAAATAAATAAAACTTTAACAATCACAATAAAGTACTTATCTCTTTTGAGCAAATTCAAGTTCCCCAAAAATATCTTCGTGTAGGCCAATTCTTAAGCTTCAACAACAAAAATAAGTTCAGCTTGTACAATAAATAAAGAAATATACTTTTTGCAACCTACAGTGCCACACATCTTAATAGAGGTTTTATGTGTCATCATTTCAGGCATATGTTGGTTTGCATGTCTTTTCTGTATTTTCTACTTCCTTTGAAGCGATTCACAGATGACTAAGCAACCTTTTTTTTTTTTTTGTCAATAAGACGTAGCTTTAATATAAAATAGGTAAAATAATATAGGGAGCTTGGTGCGCTTGTCATTACAAAAAGCTAAATATGCATTAGTAGCATTTTGTGCTTGGACAGATGACATACAAAATGTGCGTCTTTCAAATTTCAAGGGCTCTTATAAGACATCTGATTTTGGTAATTCCCACTTGATCTGCTTGCACTTGATCTAACAAAAACGGTGGTAGTTTGAACAAAAAGTTGAGTGGTAGTGTCACGACCTCAATCTCTCTCCGTAGGATGTCGTGATGGCACCTAATCTTTAAGACTAGGTAAACCTAATGTTGCTTCCTTACGCACAAGCAAGTATACGTGATCGACAAGTAATATAGGACAATGAGTCCGGATTATCGTACCCAAGGGACTTAAGTTTAACTACTTTAGAACAACTAATATTGTTATTTTATCGAGCAATGAGCAAGTTTAGTATATGATTTAGTCTAAATTATAATTCTAATTTAACCTATCAATAGCAAAAGAACAATATTGTAGTTTGATATCAATAAAACAAAGATTCCAGGGTTGTGATTATATTCCCAATCCTATTGCGTTCTGATTGACTTATCGTTCATATAGTTAATGTAAGATTGCTAATTAATCGATAATGATTCTCATAGCCTTCTTCCGAAGTACTATTCGCCTATTCCTAACAAGATTAATGCCTATATTCCTATGGAATTAATCTAGCAAGAATGCATGAAGAACACGATTTATGTAATTAAGCATGACAATTAAGTATATTTCTATCTTAATCGCGAATCCGCTCTTTTTAACAAAGTTAAGAACATGCTTTCTTCAATTCTCATTCTAATCTAAACATAGTTTTCCCAAACATAGCATAGATAATTGATAAAACTTAATCGATGGCCAAAACAATTAAGCAATTAAACATAGAATCGAAGAAACAATCTTATCCACATTAACTATTTAAAACGAATCCGTCAACTTAGAAACACAATATTCATGGCTAATCACAACCCCAGAACAAGGGGTGATTAGCCACTCATGTTCAACAAAAACAATTAACTAAAGAAGAAAACTAAAATAGAGATACTAGTTTTGATTGATGAACTGAGAATTTGATGATGTTGTTGATGTTTCTAGCCTTCCTTTTGCTCCCAAATTGTGTTATCTCTCTTCAAAATGGGTTTAGGGATGTTTATATAGGAGTTGGGAAGGTTTTGGGTCGGTTTAGGGGTCTTCTAGACGAAGTAGGAGACAATTCCCGAAATCAGCCCCCTGAGCAGCGCCCAGCGCCCCCCAGGGGACTGAAGGCAGTGTGCTTTTCCAGCCTTAATTCCTTCACTGTCTCCAGCGCCACAGGCAGCGCTGGGCGCTGGCCTGTGGGCTGAAGTTCTCCTTTGTCCGTTTCTTCTTGTTTTTGCTCGTTTCTTCTCCGGTTTCGTCCCCGATTGTTTTCAACTCATTCCTACACATAAAAACATATTATATTAACATGAATCAATGTGATTAACATCCAAATCCACACAAACAAGAGCTAAATATGGGATAAATTATACATCAATTAGTACTTTTTCTACCAATTATCACCTAACATACATGAAGAATTACGGAAATAATAATAAAACTTCCAATTAAACCACTAGCTATCATAACAAGGACTCCATAATACAACTAAAAATAAAACCCAAAATCTGATGAGACCGAGTCATAAGCTCTACACGAGTATTCTGAAACATCCCCTAATACATCAGTATCTATATTAAGAGTATACAATAGAAAACTAAGAAAGAGGATAACTCCGAGGCCTGTGAACGCCGGTAGGTATACCTTGAAGTCTCTGATCCAAGCACAACTCACGGATGCCTAGGCTGGTATGAAGTACCTGGATTTGCACATAAAGATATGCAGAAGCATAGTATGAGTACACTACAACAGTATCCAGTAAGCATCAAGCCTAACCTCGGTAGAGTAGTGACGAGGTCAGGTCAAGACACCTATTGGAATAAATAAAGAAACTGAACATAAATAGTACAATATAATAATGCAAACAAGGAATGAAACAATGAAGAAATACAACAAGATAAACTACACCAAAAATTATAGCATTAAAGGCATCAAGGGAGGAAACACATAATAAGAACACAAAGGAAACAATGCAAGCAAAATACAAGTGATGTAAATGAAAGATAACAACAAGATTCATGTCCGAGGTACCACCTCGTATCTCATTTCACAATCACAATTATAATCTTTTCTTATATCACCGCCGGAGCCTTGCATTTAGTTTTAAAAATTATTTTTTCCAAAATAGCTACCCACGTTTTAGCCACCTTATCACACCACGTGGCTTCAAGTATTCCTTACTAGCAACATGCGTATCAACCCCACTTTATCTCACCACATGTATATCAACCCCCTATGCTTTTACCACCGCATTTATATCAATATCACAACGTATCACAAATCGCACCTCAAGTGCCCAATACCACAACTTTCAAAGAAGTCAACAATAACAATATTTCCACAATAAATAGCCCATGGCTCAACCGCAATATGTACAAGAGTCTCAACAATAACAACCGAAAGTGAATAGCTCAACAAGGATGGTATTTCAATAAGTTACAACTTTGCCTCAATATGAGCATGGCTTTTACAACTTCAACACCAAAACTCAACAATAAGATATTCCAAAAAATAACAACTTCAAGTAAGGTAACTCAACAGTTAAATATTTAACAAGGCAATGAAAAAAATGTAACTTCAACTGAGCATGTAAGGGCAAATAACAAGAGATTAGACTAGTATTAACAAGGTCAAGTGAAGCATGTAAATATAGATTAACGTGACGAATATAACATGTTATGACATCTTAATTAAAGGCATGAAAAAGGATTTACATAGCTTAAACCGATCAATTACCATATTTAGCCTGTGTACCCACTCGTCACCTTGCCTACACGACTTTCACGTACCACAATTAACACCAAACAACATCAATCCTAAGGAGTAATTCCCCCACCCCCC
>MCJB01013460.1:64053-74770 GCA_002018475.1 Nicotiana obtusifolia | reverse complement strand
ATATTGCGCTACTGAACCCCCCACAGTAAGCGCCGGGTACCCAGGGAACGGGTGGCACGCCGCCACGATAGTCATGACTTGCATTGCATTGCATTGCATTCGCATTGCATTGCATTGCATTCGCATTGCATTTTTGGTTGTGTTGGTGTTGTCTCCATTTACTTCACGTTATCTATTTGAGATGTTACATGTTTTTACTGTTCCATCATGGATTGCTTTAAGTCCTATGTGTTCCTTACTTTCAGTCATTATTTATATTTATTACTCACTGAGTTGGAAGTACTCACATTACTCCCTGCACCATGCGTGCAGATTCAGGCGTTACCGGTTCCGCTCCGGGGTATTGACTACTACTGTCAGAGCGGTGATTCGGAGATTACGAGGTAGTTGTTGGCGTCCGCAGCCCCGTATCTCTTTGTATTGTTATTTCCACTTTCTTCAAACAATTGTGCTAAGACATTATAATAGTAATATTATTATTAGGATTTTCATTAGTTGCTCATGACTTTGTGACACCCCGATCTGAGGGCTGTAGTCGGGATGGTTTACTATATTTTTTCGCAATTTACTGTTATTAAACCATACTTATATTATTTTCGTATTATTTAACTGTTAAAATGAAGTTAGTTTGGATTGGATGGCCTTGTCTTCATGAGAGGCGCCATCACAACCGGGTTGGGATTTTGGGTCGTGACAAAAAGTATGTCCCAAAACCTCATCCATCTGACAATGATGTGGACAATCTCTAAGCAGCTTCTTGTATCTTTCCCATGCTTAACGAAGAGTTTCTCCATCACGTTGTTCGAATCCAAGGATTTGACTTCTCAGTTACTTAGTCTTTTTGGTGGGAAAGAATTTGATTAAGAATTTCCTGGCTAGATCATCCCACGTGTAGATTGAATTTGCGGGCTCTTTTTGTAGCCATTCCTTTGCCTCCCCCAACAGTGAAAAGGGGAACAGTGTTAACCTAACATAATCCTTGGAAACGTTTGGATAGTTGTAGGTTGAACTACAATGTCCAACTCTCTTTCAATTCTAGTTCTGGCTTCTACCTCTCTCCTTACTCTGTGTAGTGTTCGTTCAATTTCAGGATCGAAAGGAAGAAGATTGTTTGCGCTTCTACTCCTCTACATTCAAGAGAAGAGCCTGTGTCAACACAAACAACGTAAATTGATAAGTAAAACTTGAACAAATAACAAATATAAGCTTAAGTCGGTAAAGTAGCAGATTTTTAAGTCCCCGGCAACGGCGCCAAAAACTTGTTGCTCCCTAACGCACACGCAAGTATACGTGGTCGACAAGTAATATAGGATTTTGAGTCCAGATATCGTACCCACAGGGATTTATATCAACTACTTACTAACAAACTAATATTGCTATTCAATCAAGCAAAATTCAAGTTCAATAGTTTGATTACGCTAAACTACAACTCTAAGTTATAACTATATTATCGAATAACTAATTAATTATTGTTTAATCAATAGAGACAAACATTCTAGGGTTGTGATTAATTTACCAATCTTATTGTGTTCTAATTAACTCTCCCTTTCATATAATTCACTCGTGGTTACTAATTAATCGATAAGTATTCTCATAACCTTCTCCCGAAGTACTACTTGCCTATTCTTAATAGATCAACGCCTATAGTCCTATGGAATCAACCTATTAAGAACGCAATAAAATCACGATATTTAATTAAGCACGGTGATTAGATATATTCCTATCCTAACCACGAATCCGCTCCCCCTAAAGGTTAAGATCATGCTCTCTTCAACTCTTCTCTAATCTACACATGGTTTTCCCAAACATAGCATAGATAGTAGATAGAACCTAACTGCTAGCCAAACAATTAAGCAATTAAACACAGAATTGAAGAAACAACCATATATTAGGGAATTATAATCAAGGTAAAGTTAATATCAAACAACAATATTCATGGCTAATCACAACCCCAGAACAATGTGTGATTAGCCACTCATGATCTAATCAAACCAAAGTATAAGTTCTTGAATAAATTGTAAAATACTAGAAAATGATGAAGAAATTGAGTATTGTCGCTTCCGCTTGATTCCGTGTTGTGTTTTTGCTCCCAAAATCACGTCTCTCTCGTGCAAATAGGTTTAGACTTTGTTTATATAGGTGTTGGAGAGGTGTAGGGTCCTAGGCAAAATAGGCGAGGTCCGCATCATCGGCGCCCTGGGTAGCGCCAGGCGCCCACCAGGGCGCTGTGTCTAGTGAAGTTTCTGTCTCCAGCGCCACAAGTGGCGCCAGGCGCTGCCTGTGGCGCCCAAATGGATCCCTTGTTCGTTTTTGCTCCGTTTTGGCTTAATTCTTGCTTGTTTCGCCCCCAATTGCTCCCGACTCATTCCTACACATAAAAACACTTCAAATTAACCTGAATCGTAGCAATTAACATCCCACTTTCACAAAACAAAAGCCAATTATGAGGTGATATGCATAAAAATATATATACTTTACACTAAACATCAGAAAGCATATACAAGAATACATGTATATAGTCAGCAGATATCAAATCACATACTCACGAACTAAGAAAAATAGCATGCTAAGGTGTATGCAAGTGTGAAGTGTATGACTACAACTCAGATTAGGCGAGTAAGCCATACAATAATGAGTATCACCTTCAATAAGGAAATCAAGACATACACTTGAAATCTAGCATGATTCGAGACGTTTACATAGTCATACAAACAAATAAAGCATGATACCAGGAAGCACAATATTCAAAACAAGGCATGGTACCTAAAAGCTACTCCGGTCATGAATCATACATAGCACCCGCATATACGTTCGTCAACTTGCATATACGTCGCTTCTAGCACATTCTAATTAGACAAATAAAGTCATATCCTAAGGGTTATTCCCTCACAACAAATTTAGGCAAGATACTTACCTTATCCGGGCAAGCCTCCAACCCCAAATCGCGTAAAAACCTCGCTCTAGCCCTCTAATCACACAAATTCAAGCCAATCATCAACCAAGGAAGTCAGACAATGCTATAGGAAGTGATCCAAATTCATAAAGCTTCGATCTTTGAAAAATTTCCAAGAAGTCAACAAAAGTTAAAATATATAATTACATTCTAAACTCGAGTCCACATTGATACTCAAATTCCCAAAATGCTTTCTCTTAAGTGTAGGCAAAATCTCAAATTTTATCTCAAGATTTCATATTTTGGGGATTAATAATTCATGTAGATTCTTGAAATAATATCATAAATTAGTAGAAATCACTTACCCCAAAGTCTTGTGTGAAAATCCCTAAGTAAAATCGCCCTTCTCCAAGTCAAAGATTCAAAATATGAAAGATTGAGTTAAAATCCCGAAATAAGCACTTAAATAAGTCTGCTAGGGGTACCCTTCGCAATCGCGGCAAGGCCCCGTGATCGCGATGCACAAATGCGACCTGCCAAATTGCCCATCTTCACGAATGCAAAGCTTTAGTCATGAACTCGATGAAAAAGTTGTCAAACACTACGTGAACGGGGACACTTCCCCACGAACGCGAAGAACAAAGCTCCAAGCGCCCAAGCGCTCTGCACGAATACGATAATGGCCACGCGAACGCGATGACCTCCATGCCTAAACCCACCGCGAATGCTATCCAACCAACGCGAACGCGATGAAAGAAGTCCTCCAATCCACTTTTCTCTTTGCGAACCCGACACCTATCTCGCGAACACGATGTTTACCTGACACCAGCAAAAACCAGCAATGCAAGCTCAACCGAAATAGTTCGAAACCACTTTGAAACTCACCGAGCCCATCGGGACCCTGTCCAAACATACTAACAAATCCAAATACATCTTTCAAACTTACTTAAAGGCTCGAAACACCATAATTAATATCAAAATCAAGAATCAGGGATTAAATCCTTCTCTAAACTTTCAAACTTCATCGAATGCATCCGAATCATACTTAAATATTCCGAATCACAACCAAACTTTGCACACAAGTTCCAATCAGTTAAATGAACCTATTCAGGTTTCAAAACCACAATAGGAGTCCAATAACACTAAAATCAACTCCCGGTCTAACCTATGAACTCTCTAATTTTTTAAATTGCCAACTTTTGACAAATCGAGCCAAAAGCTTCTACAAACACCCAAATTCAAATCCGAACATACGCCCAAGTCCAAAATTACAATATGACATATTGAAACCATCAAATCCCGATTCCAAGATCATTTACTAAAAAGTCAAAACTTGATCAACTCTTCTAACTTGAAGCTTCCAAATTGAGAATCACTCTGTCAAGTCAATCTCGAACCACTCGAAAATCAAAACCAACCACATACGCAAATCATAGTATATCATATGAAGTTACCCAACATCTCAAACCGCCAAACAAAATGTTAAAACTCAAAACGACCGATCAAACTTTTACAACATAATGAATGGACGGTTGGCTTAATGAGATAATTGTGTGTATTAAGGGAGTTCAAGCTTCAATGATTCGTCTTGAAAAGCTCGTCTGGGTGGATATGCGATTTTGGATAGTAGTGACAGTTGGTACTCGATCCTTTGCCTTATGGGACCACTATGTTGTAATAAAGCTTGTTAGACCCATATACAAATAGTTGGTTGGAGAATATAATTTTCATGTTGAATGAACTTTTGACTTTTTGAAAATTTCATGTCATTCTACATATTTTATAAAAAATTATGAATATATTTATAAATTAATATCCACATTACTAGTTAATTTTAGATTTTGACATTTTGTTAAGTATTGTTCACTCGTAAAACGGTACAGTTGAATATATAGCATGGTTTATAAACAAACAAATTGATTTAATCTCAAAATACTAAATAAATTAAATAAAATACAAGACTTAGAGTAGAAATCGAGATAAAATAGTAGACAACTTGGTTTCGAGAGCAAGGCTTCCGTAAGCGCAACAAGAATATCAATAGACAGAAAATAAAATATTAGTTAGCTTGGAATAATGTGTAGCATAAATTTATCAGAATTTTAGTGTGTTACAATGGCTGTTGAAGTCATTATTTATAGCTATACCAAGGGAACAATAGGATCAAGCCCTCTTAAATGACAATATTGGAGGCATTGATGAATATGCAACGACAGGCTATGGATGCCAAAATTCTCTGTAACAGATGTGTATTTAATGCTAAGAAATATTCTTCATTGAATATCTGTTGCCCTCGGTTTTGGCTTCCATTTGTTTCGTCTTCCGTCTTTTTCTGATTCTACGAGTCATTCTGTTATATGAACCGATTTTATCCTATACATGCATATTAATTTAATAAATTTACTTTAGTTTATTGATAGATTGTTTAGTGATAGAATAATAAAATGTAGAATTCTAGAAACAATTAGAATTGGTTGGGTGCTATGTCCAAAAAGTTTTTAGACAGAGTCGTTAATTTGAAGAGGAAATCAGACAAATAAATAAATGGAGCGCGAAAGAAAATATTGGATTGGGAGGGGCAAAATACCTACACAGGGAAAAGGCGGTGACCAAAATAGTATTTCCCTGTTTGAGACGACGAACATATATAGTGAATAACGGCCCAAAAGAGGCGCAGTCTCTCGTTCTGAGCTCTGTGATCGGCGTTCCCTCAATTAATTAACGTATGACCCAAAGAAGGTAGAAGAATAATGGGGAGACCGAAAGGAGATGGAGCTAGAAGCAAGTCTCGTCCCTCTAGCAGCAGGTCCCCTCTTTCTTCCTTTTTCATTCTCTCCGTTCCCTTATTTTCTTAATATTTGTAATTATTTGGGTTTGATTGCAGTCTTGCTGCTTCGTTACTGCCCCAAGGTTCTACCCCTGTGGGATTCGGAGGCTATATGGGCACTTCCCGTGTTGACTCCTCTTTGTCAGCTGAAGATTCTCCCCCTTTCTTGGTACACTCTAATTTAACTTCTCTTACACTTGAAAATTATATGCGTTTTGGTATTTTGCATTGTTAGAATTTTAAACTATATTAGTGGGCACTAGATTCTGTAATTTACGAGCTTTATTTTTTCTTAACAAAATTCAAAAGCGTCCTAATTGATGGTTTATCTGAATTTGGGTGATTAATTGCCGCTTTTCATATGATAAGGCTGACCCACAAGAACTACCTTTTTCTTCTTAAGTGAAAAAAAGTGATAGTGTTTCCACTCTTAATTGTGATGTCATATTTGTTTGTAGGATATTGATAGTGAAGTGGCACAACACTTGAAGAGGCTTGCCAGAAAGGACCCTACCACTAAAGTAATTTCGTTTCTTATTCAATTGTTAGAATGCAGTTTGGACAATATTGGTTCCTTGAGAGATGTGAATTAGGAAGCAATCTTCATATTCATTATTCATCTAATTTTTTTGTTTCATTGTTGGACTTGCCTGTAGTTCAGTGATGCTTTAATTTTTCAAAGCTCATTAAAATTCCTCTCTTTTCTAACAGCTGAAAGCATTGGCATCTCTATCTCAGTTATTCCAACAAAAGACTGCAAAGGATATAATACCAACAATCCCGCAGTGGGTATGCTCACTTCTCTTTCCTAGTTGCTGGCCAATACCCTAATAGTACAATGTCTAGGCAATTGGCCATGCTATATCTTATCTTGCATATTTGGCCATTGGTGGAAAAAGATTTTGGCCTCCTTTTAAAAAAAGTTTCCTATTGAAGTGATTATTTGAAATAAGAATCAGGTCAACTAAGTTCAACAATCGTTTTAAGTTTCTGTTTCAGCTGAAAACAATTTAATTTTCTAGACAGGGTCTTCAAAAAAATGAAAATTTCTAGATATGGTCATTCGTATACTGTTGCTTTCAAAGAAAAAAGAGTCCATGAGCGGTCAGGTGCATGCTGTATTGCCTTGGTGCTAATTGTCGAACGAGGTGGAGCACCTAACTTGCTTCTTACCTAGGTTTAAATTTAAGCGCTCAGGCGAGCCTTTAATGACACTATTTACATTTGAGTGCTGGATTGTTGTAACTATGGAGTATGTTTTCTAGATTTTTTATGGTTTGGGTGGAAGAATTACTAGTTATCAGTCTCTTAAGTGGTTCTTACTCCCCTGCTCTTCCTGTTAGGCATTTGAATACAAGAAGTTGCTACTGGATTACAGCAGAGAGGTTCGACGAGCAACTCATGACACCATGACAAACCTTGTTGCCATTGTTGGGTATGTACTTATCTTATTTAAATCAGAACTAGATATAGTTATTATCTTGCTTCTGCTACATGGACATCATTCTTCAAACTAAATTAGCCCTGATGACGTGTCTACAGGCCCCCCCCCTCCCCCCAAACCCACACACAAAATTTTTTTTGCTTCGTTCAAATGAAAACTTGTTTTTTTGAGCTATCCTGCTGCCAGTGATAGCGGTAGTTAAGTAATATGTTGACAGACAGTTGCATTTTTGTGAAATTGACCCCTTAATCATTTAATGATTGGGTGGTGCAAATGATACCCATGATATAATAGCTCTTTCTTCTTAAGTAGTTGAAACTTGATTCATAACTTGGAAATTTGCTGTTTGCTGCAACTTCTAGCATAGTTATGTTTTTAAACTGCCCCAACTCAAATTAGTCCATTTAGTTTGGAACAGATGAGTAGTTTCCTCAATCTTTTGTCGCAGATCATATTTGTAGCTTTTGAATACCATCTATAGCTTCCAAATTTTTGTTGTTTCCTGTCCTTACTTTAGGTGATTTTCATGGTCCTTTTTCTTCTCCTCTTTTTGCAGAAGAGACTTAGTTCCTTATCTGAAGTCTTTGATGGGACCATGGTGGTTTTCCCAGTTTGATTCTGTCTATGAAGTTTCCCAGGCTGCAAAAAGATCATTTCAGGTTTGTGTGTATCTCAGACAGTAACCTTATTGTAGATTTACTAACTAATTGCATGGTACTCTCATGTGAAACTTGAGGATACACAATAAACTTTCTTCTAATTGGAAGTGCTAGACACCAAAATGCAATTTAGGATCAACATGATAGTGTATCCGTGCAGTGAAGTGGAATGAATACATGAGTTTCATGTAATAGTTTTGTCTCTAAGTTGTATTAGTTAGACTTGGTTTATGTTTGACCAGCTCTGCTTTGCTTATCATGGCATAGTAAATAGATATGTCGGTGGTACCTACTTTGTTTATGCACTGTTCGAATCTCCTTCTGAATGGATAGGTGCTGTAATCTATACCTTTGGTATTCAACAATATTTTAAGAGATCTTTGGAACTTATAATCAATCCCATGTGGAATTTTTAGCTGTTGGTCATGGATAGACTTATTCAGCAAAGATTGTATATCGGAGAGTATCCACATGTTGTGGTTTAAAGCACAGAAAGGATCTGAGGCATGATCTGAAAGATCAAGGAGATGCTATTCGTTTTTTGGTTCTGTTTTGTTGATGTAACTTCTTGACTCAGTTGTCTGTTAATATATAACGAAATAAAGCACAATGTCAGCTGTTTCAGTCTTCATCCTATGCCTCACGGTCCATCTGTGTAAATATTAACAGGCTGCTTTTCCAGCACCAGAGAAGAGACTAGATGTCTTGATGTTATACACATCAGAGATATTCAAGTACATTGAGGAAAATCTGAAGCTTACTCCCCAGAGCATGTTAGATAAGAATGTGGCATCAGATGAACAGGAAGAGATGCACATGCAGGTAATATCATGATTTATTATCATTTTTCCTGTTATGATCAGCTGCATGAATGTTGATCGAATTGGCTTTGCTTCCTGCAAATTCTCTATCAATCATGTATAATGAAGCATAAAAGCTGCATATATTTCGATTAATGTTCATCATGAGGAAGGCATTTAAAAATGAAAGATTTCAGTAGATTAATTTCTTGCCTGGAACCTTCAAGTGCTTCAGTAAAAACATCTTTTTCCAGTTCTTATCACCAGCATAAGATTGTGCTTCTAAAAGCTTCCCAACAGCACAACATTCCTGCTTTTTCAGGTTGAATTCTCTGGTATGGCATGAACCAAAGTATTAGAGCATTGCTTAGTGTCTCACGTTCTGCGGAGTACCAATTGAAATATTATGAGTTAGTGTAATATACGAATTTCAATGTACAAGAGAATTATACAGTCCTTCTGTCCCATCTTATGTGACAGTGTTTGACCGGACACGTAAATTTAAGAAAGAAAGGAAGACTTTCCACATATAAGCTAAAAATATATGTGGATACGGATTGGTGTTGGAGAAGAATACGGATCGGTTTTAGAACATAGGTCGTTATATGTTTCATTGTAACAACTCTAGAGTTGTTCTTTTTCTTTTTTGGATAAGTAATGATGATATAATAGCACTAAGACAGTGCGTTAAAAATTACGAAGTGTGCAAAGCCTCAATCATATTTAACATGGAGTCTGCGTCATTTACATAGGTCATGCTGCATCAAAAAGCTAGCAAAGAAATATATTTGTATTTAAGGCTATGTATGTTGCTAAAGTTGCCTTCAAAAACTCTATGTTTCTTTCGTTCCAAATTGTCCACCAAAAGACCAGGGGAATTAGTGTTCCAAAGCTTGTGTGTCTTCCTATTGAGACCATCTCTTCTCCAGCAATGTAAGAAATCTAGAATGGAGTGAGGCATTGTCCAGGACATGCTCGAAATGGAAAAAAACGTGCTCCAAGTCTGATAAGAGATCTTGTAGTATAGGAAAAGATGACGAGTATCTTCAGGGTTCGTATCATAGAGGGGATTCCTGCTACATAATTGCATTCCTTTTTTCTGAAAAATTGTTTGGGTGAGGCATGCTTCCTTAGCCACAAGCCAAGAAAAAACAAGAAACATTCAAGGGTGCTTTGTTATGTCAAATCTTCCTCCAAGGCCAAAGATCAGTGTTTGAAGAAGTCAATGACATGTAACAAGACTTAACCGAGAAGATTCCACCTGAATGGTACCTCCATATAATAGAATCATCCTGGTGTTGATCCAAGACAGTGGTGCTAAGGGACTGTAACGGAGAACAAAATCTTGCAATCTCTCAATCATTTAAGTTCCTTGATAGAAGTACATTCCATCCTTGAGCATCAAAAAAATCAGCTAACATTATGAAGTGAGGAAATGTTGTGGAAGGAGTCATTTAAATTCCATAATTGGCTTTTCTGGCACACATGATCAGATAATGGCTATGCATGCAGATCTTAGATCAGGCTAAAGTTTCATTTGATATCAATTGAGCTCAGAGTCATGTCAAGACTTGTGTGGGTTATAAGCTATGTTGCTTGGACTCGGGTACAAAGTTGAGTCGGACATAGCTGGAAAAGTTGTCAAAGCCCCTCATGGAGCGGTGACGTAGTCTTATCCGATGAATGGCAGTGAGAAGGTGGAAGGACAGGAACGAAAAATGAGATGTTGCTTAGAACAAGACTTTTCGAAGCGCGGAATCCCAGAATGGAATCATTGCACCAATCAATGGTGCTCTATCGGAAACAAGATCGGGCATCCGATACGGGTACGGATCCGAGAAGCGGATTCGGCAAAATCCAAAATTTTATGATTCGGGGGTGCGGATCTAGGTATGGGTACGGGTGCTGGGATTCTGCTAAGAAAATTCAAAATTATAAAAATAGAGCTATAAAAATATTCCAAATTTTGAGAGATATTATGTGAAAAATTTCCATGTATATCGAAGCAGCGAATATAAGACAAAGGGACTATAATATTGAAGGTATGCCATTTCCCATGTCTTAAATCTATTTCATGAAATCAAAATCTTAACC
>MCJB01013460.1:49311-63920 GCA_002018475.1 Nicotiana obtusifolia | reverse complement strand
AAAAAAAAACCAAACACACACAAAAAAAGATTTGTCCATGACTCTGGTCAAATTATTTGAAGTTGGTTGATCGAATCCTTATCCAGACGGGTTCAGCATAAAAAATGAAGAGTCCGCGCAACTTAGGTTTTAAGCAGCTCAATCTCTACTTATTGGTCAATGCCTAACAGAACACTTATTTGCTGTTAACTTGCATCGGATTCTACTGTGTTTTACTGTTTGATGTTTGAGAATAGGAACTTATACACATTATATACAGATTTGAGGAGGGTGTAGAAGATTGGTACATAGATTATATGTAAGTGCAGAGAAAACCCTTATAAGAAGAATATGATATAAGCTTCAATGGTAGTGATGTTGACTATTTGGTGAAATATCTCAAAACCGTTGCACCTTGATGAGTAGAAAAATACACCTTTGCCTGATTTCCTTGTCTCCTTTTAATATTTATTGGGTACCTGCTTTTTTGCACTGTACATATTAGCACCTCCTTGATGCTGTTAGATGTAGAAAAATTGCTTGCTTATCAAAAGATTTTAGACTTCTTTCCGCTTCTCACATTTGACTATTGCAATTTTTTTCATCCCCATTGGTCTTTATCTTTTCTTTCTTTTACTTTAATTGATTCCAGGTTATTTCTTCATCACTGTTGGCATTGGCCACCCTTCTTGATGTTGTGGTCAACGCACAACCTGAACGGTCTGTTTCTGTAGCTGAGTCAAAGCGTGCTTCTAAAGCCAAGGCCATTGCTGTGTCCTGTGCTGAGAACTTGCTATCTGCTCATAAGTTATTTCTGGGATTTCTGAAGTCTGAGAGCCCCGCAATTCGCTCAGCCACTTATTCGGTCATGAGAAGTTTCATAAAAAATATTTCTCATGCTATTAAAGAAACAGACATTACACATCTTGCGGATGCAATACTTGGAGCTTTCCATGAAAAGGATCCCTCTTGCCATTCATCAATGTGGGATGTGATCTTACTGTTTTCTGAAAAATTTCCAGAGAGTTGGAGTATCTTGAAAATTAAAAAATCTGCTTTAAGTAGGTTCTGGCATTTTCTTCGAAATGGTTGTTTTGGATCCCAGCAAGTATCATATCCTGCTCTGTTATTATTCTTGGATGTACTACCTGCACAAGCAGTTGAAACAGAGAACTTTCTTCTTGAATTCTTTCAGAATTTGTGGGCAGGAAGAAGCTTGAGTTATTCATTACATCTAGATCGTCTTGCTCTCTTTAGAGCGATGAGAGAAGGTTTTCTATTTTGCTTGAAAAACACGGATAGGTGAAGAGTCGACTGAACTTTTCCCTTTGAACTTCTGCGGCCTCTCAGCTTTTTATCGTTATGTTGAGATTTGTCTCTTTTAGTTTCTTGGCTCAGATATGTATTTCTTCGTCTGATCTTGGGCTTCTCTTCCAGGTATTCTTACGCAGCAAATTCCTGCAGATTTCAGCGGACACTTACAGATCAGATCCTCTTAAAGCTGCTGTGGCACGAATACCTGTTCTCTGTCAGCTCAAAGAACCAGGAAAGGGTCTTCTCTTCTATGAATTCTTCTGATGATGGCGTTCAACCTTCTCATCAGGGATCAAGACAACTTAATGTCAAAATTCCAGAGGGTTACGTGCAAGATCTTGGCAAATGCATTGTTGAAATCCTTTCGGACTTATCTTTTCTGGAAGCTGACTTGCTTTTGCAATTCTGTTCAGCATTTCAACAGACCTGCTCAGGTGTATTTCAACAAACAGACAGTTCTGTTGAGAATGGAGAAGGGGTGACTGAGTTCTTGTCAGTAGTGAATCAACAAGCATTAAGGAAAGGTGAAACTTGGCCTCTAGTTTATTTGGTGGGACCAACGTTGTCAAAGTCATTCCCTTTGATTAAAACACTCGTAAGTTATTCCTTAGTAATGTAGTCTTTTGGTCATGGTCTTATGATAGAAAATAGTTTGGGCTCTAAACTATGGCTGCCTCGGCCCCCCACTCCCACCCCCCGACCACCACCAAAGAAATGGAGAGGGAGGGAGGGAGGGAGGGAGGGAGAGGGAGAGGGAGAGGGAGAGAGATAGAGAGTCTTGGTGCGTACTATAGTGGAATGGGACTGCTAACTGAAACATCTTTTGAAAATTTACTTCCCACGGCCTGTGATTTTCAGACATGTTATGGGTTGTTGAAGTAGAACCTGCCAACATAATTGAAACAGGATCTCATGCTTTGGCTTATGCTTGTAGCCTCTAAGTTTAGCCAGTGTAATTTTGTGCTTCATAATAATTCCCACTCTACCATCTGTGGAGACATATATTTGTTGAAACATCAGAAAATTAACTCTTTACAATCATTTTTCTGGACTTCTAGGAATATATTACCAAGAGCTTTTCTTTGCTCAAGTTCACATTTGGATCTGTCAACTTCAACGACTCACTTTCAAATTTGAAAACTGAATTGTCAACTTGAATAAAATCAAATTGTGGAACATATGTACATCATAATTCTTTTACTTATACTTGACTCTGTGCTTAAAGATTATATAAGGAAAAAACTTTTTGCCTATGAGGAGCAATGAAGAATCCTGCATATAGCATTCTCTATGTGTCCGCTGGTATTCCATCTTTCGTTTTACTACCTTCCTGTGGACTATGGGCGTCTTTTTTACTTTTTTTTTCCTTCCTTTTTTCTCGTGTTAATCTCTTCTGAGAATGTTATGATGCAGGTCATGGTATATCCAAATTCATTTAAGCGAATGATTAACTTTTGTAATGAATTAAAGTAAATGGTGACATTTGGGGCTTTGTCTAAGATTTTCAGACTTTGTGATACTGTCGCAGAGTTTTGACCCTGAATTACGAACCAGAAGTCTAGACATTTTGATCTGTATTCATGTCCGAGCAAGTGAGAACTTGTTGTATCAATACCCATCCAAAAATAGATGATTAGTAATATCCCCATATTTTGAGAATGAGTTTTATCTTTCTTCCCCATTTGCCCTTTTTCCTGATTCTCCTAATTGGTTCTGGCTTTAAAGAAGAAGAATATCTGGTGCTACTAGGGTTTTATACATCTCAGAGATCAGTAAAAGAGGTGCACCAGATAATGAAACGCTACGTCTTCCCTATCAAAAAATTGATAGAAAAGGGAAATTTGGATATGTTCGACAAGCCTGTTTCTAGCATTACTTTTCTGTCTATTCAATTTTGGACTTTGAGAAATTTGTCTCCATAAGCTTTCAAAGCCTTGCTGACTACTTATATTAGTTAATATTCAGAGCTTAGCCTTCTTTGAAACACTATTTTAGAAATTAATTTGCTTTCAATGGAAGTCCGAAAACTCCTATAGCTGTAGAAATTTGGCTTCTTTATGTTTCACTACTGAGTTACCTGAATAATGTTAGCCCAAATTCATCTTATCTGCATTTGATTCTTTTGTGGTTTCACCGTTCCCATCTGGTCATTGAATTTAGATGCATTTGTATTTGCTCCTCTGGGAATAGGTAAAGAAAATTCTTCTGCAGGTGACCTGCCAAAAAGGCAAAATTTGCTTTGATTATTCTTTTTTGTTTTTGACCAATTGCTTTCCATTTCACTTTCATTCTCTTATGTTGGTTGTAAGGGATCCCCTCTTTAGAAAAAGAAAACTCTAGGATTCCCTTAATGCAGTGAGCATTACTGTGGCTGCTTTCTTTATTTTATCAAATTCTTTCAGTTTTACTTTTATTCTCTCATATTGGTTGTTGTCAATTTTAGGATTCCCCTAATGCAGTGAGATTTATGGTGGCTGCTGTCTCTATATTTGGTCCGCAGAAGATAATTCAAGAGATCTTTTGCATTGAACCTGAAGCAAAACAATTCTTGCACGTCTTCAAGGAAATCTTTGTTCCTTGGTGCTTGCAGGCTAACAGTCCCACTACTAGCATGCGACTAGATCTCTTGCTTTCTTTACTTGATGATAAATGCTTTGCAGAACAGTGGGCTAGCATTGTTGCACATGCAACAAATTTGGAAGAACTGAAATCCGGAAACGGGATTGTGGACTCTGATTGCCTCTCTCTGTTGGCTATGCTCGTTGAGAAAGCAAGAGAACAAACTAGCATTAGAGGCACTTTCCAAGTTCCCTATGCAGCCCGTTGGCATCATCAGCTTTTGGATTATACTGCCATTTCTGTTGCTCGAGCTCTTCCACCTTTTGAAACTTCTAGTGTTTCATATATGCGGTAAGTAACATATTCCTGAAATATTTTCCTTACGCGCGTCTTGATCTAACTCTTCTACATGGAAGTGTACATTCTCTAGTGTTACAATGGTTGCATTTTACTGTTTGCCTAACTTTGGCATCTAATAAGTTTTACCTGCTATTGGATTTGAAACGATGACTCCTACCATATTAAAGCAGTACTCTGACCAGGGAGTTAAGTATCTCATTTATTAGGCTTGAGGATTTTCACTGGTGGAGGGGGATCTAGTCATTTCCATCACACTTATATTTTAAAATTATTTGAATTGTTAAAGGTCTTGTGGAACTAGGAGTTGTTATCTTTTGCCTTAAATCCTTGGTAATTGTCTCACCTCAAAATTGTATGGTGTAAATCTCAATCTGCTCTTCTGAATGGGGTAAATCTAATACTGCAACTAAAAGCTTTTGTTAATTGTTGACATCAGATTATTCTTTGATGGGCTTCCAAAATAGTGATATTTGACATTTAAGTGCGTAGAAACATGTAAGAAAAGGTATTAGTTCCGACGAAGTTACTGCAGTTGTAACTTTGAAGTGATTTTAACGTGTCTAGCTTATATGTCTAGCTAGATGCTTGCTGATCAAAGCCATCATTACAATCTTGAAGAGAATGAGGGGCCGTACATCTCTCTCACAACAATGGTTTAAGACCCTTGCTGTTCTGTTGCAAGATGATAAATTATTATTGTAGTTAAGATTCGCTTTATAGTTGAAAAGTGTATTCTAGGCTAAGTTGCTCCGACATGGCAGTTAGGTGCCACACCCGTGGCGACATCACACTAATATGGGTGTGGGTATGTGATCCGTATCAGATCTGGTCATACAATTTTGGGTACTTTGACCACGACAGACGGAAAAATTCGAGACGAGTACAATTTGATTCTCGAAATCAAAACCAAAATTAGGGAAGAAAATAGCATATCTTATCTAGGAAATCAGTCATTTACTTATCTACAACTTGAGAATAAAAAAGAAATCCACACTTAACAAGCTATACGTAAGTATTCCTCAAAATTTCTCATAACTTAGAGATATTTTTGTACTTTTATTTTTTTGAATTATTTTTAGCTGGATCCCTGCACCCGTATCCGTACTAGGATCCGTATCCTGAATCTTATCTCGAAGGATCCGACCTCTAGATCCCCACCCGTGTTGGCCACACCCGTGTCCGAGCAACTTAGATTCTAGGTCCAGTCAAGATATGCTGTTTGCTTTCTTTTAGCTAGGCAAGAGCCAGCTTCTGTCAATGGGTGTATGTTACTGTTACCTCACAGGATATACACGGGCTCAGGAATCTTCCACGTATATTGACTTAAGCATAGGTAAGCATACTCACCCAAAATTAATAACTGGTAGCCACGTTATGTTGCAACTTTTATAAAATTGGTGCCAGCAATTAAGTGCCATAGCATCCGGCTGCCCTTTTTTAAAGTTCTCTTTGTTATTTTCTAGACTTATTTAGCTCGATGTTCGAAGTGATGGTAGTTTGTGGCTGATGGACTATTTGGACATTATGGGAGTCTTATTGGAGTTACACTCTTAGGCTGAGCTGCTAAGGGTTCTCTCGGGGAACATTATATATGCACATGTCGTACCAATGAAATTTGATCTGATCATAGTCCTTATATAAAGTGTGTGAGAAATAATGACACGGGAAATTATATTGATATATATTAACTGAAGTGTCCTACAATAGACCTATTTATATACATTGTTTACATAGAACTAGACATCTATTTTCCGATGTAGGATACTATACATAATAACTATCTAACACTCTCCTCAAGCCAGTGCATATAAATCATATGTACCGAGATTGTTACAGATGTAATTAATACGAGAACCAGTGAGGGACTTGGTGGAAATATCTGCAAGCTGATTATTTGACCTTACATACTTTGTAATAATATCTCTGTCAGTCAATCTTAATGGTTTGGTCCTGTCATAGAACACTGGATTTGCCGCAATATAAAAAGCAGCTTGATTATCACACACCAGTTCCATTTGACTGATTTCTCCAACTTTCAATTTCTTGAGCAGCTGCTTATCCAAATTAGCTCATATATTGCCGTAACCCTTGCTCGTTATTCTGCTTCTGCACTAGACCGAGCAACTACATTCTGTTTCTTGTTCTTCCAAGATACCAAAATACCTCCTACTAAAACACAATATCCAGACATAGAACGCCTATTAGAAGGTGATCCGGCCCAATCGACGTTTGTGTATCCAACGATTTGCTCATGGCCTCGATCCTCGAACAACACTCCTTTGCCTCGGGCTGATTTTATATACTAAAGAAATCGGACAACTGCATCCCAATGACTATCACAAGGAGAGTCCATAAACTGACTTGTAACACTCATAGGAAAGGAAATATCAGTTTAGTCATTGTGAGGTAATTCAACTTATTAACCAGCTTTGCTGGATTGCTTAGAAGAGTAACACTAGATTCCTCAACGGTCGGTATGGGTAAGACTTGTGGTTGAGGATCCAAGAGGAGCTATAGTAAACTCCTCAAGAGTCGGTATAGGTAGGACCTCAGATGTATCAAGGTGGTCAGAAGAGGTAAAATAAGGTCAAGACTAAAAAAGTATGACATCAGCTGACGTAAGGTACCTATAAAATTCGGGTGAGTATCAATGATATCCCGTTTAAACTCAAGAATAACCAAGGAAGACATACTTGAGAGCACGAGGAACTAATTTATCTTTTCCGAGATCTAAGTTATGAATGAGCATGTGCTCCCAAAAACACGAAGGGAAAAGAGTATAAAGATGACTGAGGAAACAATACTGAATGCGAAATCTGACTCTAGATAGAATATGAAGGCATCCGATTAATCAAATAACAAGCCGTGAGAACTGAATTGCCCCAAAAACGCTGTGGAACATTGGAATCAATGAGAAGTGTGCAAGCAGTCTCATTGAGGTGCCTATTTTTTCTCTCAGCTACCCGATTCTACTGAAGTATACAGACAAGATGTTTGATGAACAATTCCTTAACAAGTCATAAACTACTGAATTTGAGAGGATAAGTATTCTAAGGCATTGTTAATGCGAAAAATGCGAATAGAAACGCCAAAATAATTTTTTTATTTCAGCACAAAACTCTAAAATATAGAAAACAACTCAGAGTAATCTTTCATTAGGAAAATTCAAGTACATCTTGAGTAATCATCAATGAAACAAACAAAATAACAAAATCCTAAGGTTGAACTGACTCTACTAGGACCCCGTATATCAGAATGAACTAAAGAAAAAAATACGCTCTACGCGACTCTCAACACTATGCGGAAAGGTTGTTCGGGTATGTTTTGCAAGTTGACACGGCTCACAATCTAATGTATACAAACTAGACAAACTAGGCATCATTTTTTGAAGCTTGGATAATATCGGATTTCCTAAATGTTTGTGAATTAGGTTTAGAGGATCTATAACTGAACATGCTGTGGAGGGATTGAGTGAGTCATGGTAGTAAAGGCCTTGTGATTCACTCTTGTGCCAATTGTCTGTCCCGTACTGCTGTCCTGCATAACAGAAGAGTCATCAATAAAATATGTACCATAATGGAGGGCACGAGTCAATCGATTAACAGATGCAAGATTAAAAGGACAGTCAGGGACGTAAAGAACAAAATCTAAAGTGATAGAGGATAAGGATTAGCTTGTCCAACTCCTTTTGCTTTTGATTGGACTCCATTGGCTAAAGTGACCTATTACTAGAAATATGATCAGCGACACCTTAGTTCATAACCCACGGTCCAATAGTATTAGATTGGGAAACACAAGTAAAGAAATTATCAGCAACAAAAGTATGAGTCCGAGGAACAGAGGCTACTTGTGGAGGTGTCTGTTTACTTGTTCGATAATGAAAGAACTTATTATATTCCCGTTCAGATAAAGAAAACCTCTGGTTATCTGCAGTTTCGGTTTGAGCAACATGAGCATTTTTAGGTGGTCGACCATGCAAAGAGTAACACACCTCATTGGTGAGTCCAAGCTTATTACAATAAGAACACTTGGGTCGAGACCTTCCAAAACGACCTCCTCGTCTATTATCCATAGTTACAGATACCCGATTTTTCACTGTTTGGGATGCAAGAAGATAGGAGTCAACTGAATGTGAAACCTGACTCTGGATGGGAGATGAAGGCATCCGATTAATCAAATAACAAGCCGTGAGAACTGCATCGCCCCAAAAACGCTGTGGAGCATAGGAATCAATGAGAAGTGCGTGCAGTCTCAATGAGGTGCCTATTCTTTCTCTCAGCTACCCCATTCTGCTAAAGGGTATACGGACAAAATGTCTGATGAATCATTCCTTAAAAAGTCATAAACTACTGAATTTGAGAGGATAAGTATTCTAAGGCATTGTTAATGCGAAAAATGCGAATAGAAACGCCAAACTAATTTTTTTATTTCAGCACAAAACTCTAGAATATAGAAAACAACTCAGAGTAATCTTTCATTAGGAAAATTCAAGTACATCTTGAGTAATCATCAATGAAACTAACAAAATAACAAAATCATAAGGTTGAACTGACTCTACTAGGACCCTGTATATTAGAATGAACTAAAGAAAAAATACACTCTACACGACTCTCAACACTATGCGGAAAGGTTGTTCGGATATGTTTTGCAAGTTGACACGGCTCACAATCTAATGTATACAAACTAGACAAACTAGGCATCATTTTTTGAAGCTTGGATAATATCGGATGTCCTAAATGTTTGTGAATTAGGTTTAGAGGATCTATAACTGGACATGCTGTGGAGGGATTGAGTGAGTCAAGGTAGTAAAGGCCTTATGATTCACCCCCTGTGCTAACCGTCTGTCCTACATAACAAAAAAGTCATCAATAAAATATGTACGACAATGGAGGGCACGAGTCAATCCATTAACAGATGCAAGATTAAAAGGACAATAAGGGACATAAAGAACAAAATCTAAAGTTATAGAGGATAAGGATTAGCTTGTCCAACTCCTTTTTCTTTTGATTGGACTTCATTGGCTAAAGTAACATTTGGAAGACACTGTGAATAAACAATATTTAACAACAGTGACCTAGTACCGGAAATATGATCAGTGGCACCTTAGTCCATATCTCACGGTTCAAGAGTAGTAGATTGGGAAACACAAGCAAAGAAATTATTAGCAACAGATGTATGAGTCCGAGCAACAGAGGCTACTTGTGAAGATGTCTGTTTACTTGCTCTATACCGAAAGAACTCATTATATTCTCGTTCAGATAAAGAAAACCTCTGGTTATCTGCAGCCCCGGTTTGAGCAACATGAGCATTTTTAAATGGTTGACTATGCAAAGAGTAACACACCTCATAGGTGTGTCCAAGCTTATTACAATAAGAACACTTAGGTCGAGACCTTCCAAAACAACCTCCTCGTCTATTATCCATAGTTAGAGTGCCCGATTTTTCACTGTCTAGGATGCGAGAACAGACTGTGATGAGATCATTGTGTGACTGGGCACTACAACAAGGCAAAGTAATCGAGAGAACAATTCAACAACTGTAGGGATAGTCGAGTTAGCCAAAATCTGGTCGCATACTGAATTAAGGTCATTAAGAAGTCCAGTGTAAGAACTAGTAACATCTTCTGTCATTGCTCTTGTTGCTTTTTAACACTATCATAAATTTGCATCAATTTCTCAAATTCCTCTATAACTGCCTGTACTTGTCCCAAGTAAGTAGACATATCCAATTCTTGTTTCTTCAAACTTGTCATCCGCGATATTGCATCATAGAAACAAGATATGTCATTAGTGTACAAAGTGCGAGCCTTTTACCAAATTAAATGGCATATCTAAAGTGCTTTAGCCTTCTCATCTCCCTCACTAGCCTTTTTGGTCAAGCGTTCTTGAACACCTTGACCTTTGCACCACAACTCAACTGGGAAGCCCAAGCTAAGTAGTTTGAACTTTCCTTTAAGGGTTTCGAAGTAATCATAACGCTTGAACTTCCATAACCTGTGTTTTTAGAACCAAAACTACCAAATCCCAAAGACGTTGTATTGAAGAGGTCGAGCATTATCACCAATAATAGAAACAATCAATTGTAACTCGCTGAAATAGGTAAAGGAAAACACTATAGCTATCGAAAAAATAACTGCAGCTGCCTAAAAAATTACGAAGTGATCGGAGTAAAAAGAAAATAGTATGGGTATGCTTGGAATCACTGGACGACCAAATTGTCTTGAAGAAATTTTGTTAAAAACCGGCCGGAAAGTGCCTCACGAGCCGACCCGTGAGTCGGAGTCTCGTCGAAAAATTTCTTGCCAGCGCGTGAGGGGGCGTGAGAGGGGTAAAGCCAGAGAAATTTTTACAGGTTGGTCGGTCGAAACTGATCTACCTCGTGGTGGTGTTGGTTTTTGCACCACACCGACGGATAAGAACTTTCTCGCGTACAGACCTGCGGTAGCTGAAAAATTTATTACTAGTAATTATTTCACAGTGATGAATCTCTCTCGTTTGATCTGATACCATGTGAGAAATAATGACACGGGATATTATATTGATAGATATTAACTAAAGTATCTTACGATAGACCTATTTATATACATTGTTTACATAGAAGTAGACATTTACTTTCCGATGTGGGACACTATACATAATAACAATCTAACAAAGGTTTTTGAATCCTGAATCTAGGCAAAATGTTATGCTACATATCAAATCTTTGGATTCTCCTTGATAAGAAAAATGGATATTGAGCCTAACTCAATTCCAAAGATAGCTCATGAGCTGGCCAAAACCTAAGTTGCTCGGACTCTTCACTTTCGATGCTGCACCTGTGTTGACACGACGTGGGTGTGGGATCCTTATAGGGTCAACAGATTTGGGGTACTTTGACCAAAATCGGCGGAGAAATTCGGGACAAATATAATAGTTTCTGAAATCAAAACAAAAGCTAGGGTGAAATTGAAGAAAATGCAATAACTTGTATAAAGAAATTTCTATGTTAGTTCTTTTTCTTTTTATAAGGAAACAATAAAGTTAAGGTTGAGATTCGATCCCGAACTATGGCAGTCCTTTTCCTTTTTATCTCCTTCTCAGATTCTTCTCTTGATCAATATTTTCTCCTTTTCAGTGTTCTTTGTAAGTTTTCCACTTAATGTCTCGTAATTTAGACATATTTTCAAAACTTTATGTTTAGATGTTGAATTATATTGAATTCCAGAAGATGTAAGTAGCAAAAAGGAGGATGTTGAGGTGGATGTGCGGGCATACTTGGATAGATAAGATTAGGAATGAAGATATTCGGGAGAAAGTGGGCGTAGCTCCTATGGATGACAAGATGCGGGAAGTGAGGCTCAGATGGTTCGGACACGTATTGAGGAGAAGCCTAGATGCCCCGGTAAGGAGGTGTGAGCGATTGGTTTTGGCGGGTACAAGAAGAGGTAGAGAGCGGCCTAAGAAGTATTGGGGAGAGGTGATCAGACAGGACATAGTGTGGCTTCAGATTTCCGAGGACATGGCCCATGATAGGAAGGTGTAGAGGTCGAGCATTAGAGTTGTAGGTTAGGATGTAGTTGAGCATTGTTCTTTCTTTGTACAGGTGTGAGCTAGTTTAATAGGGTTTTGTCTTAGACTGCTAGTGGTTCATGTTGTGTTCACACTATTCTACAATTTTTCTTTGTGCCGGACCTTATCTACTGATTATTGTTAGTGCTTTGCATCTACTCTGTGGTTCTTATGTTGCTGTCATTAGTTCTTTTGTTTTCTGTTGATAGTACTGATATATTGTCCCTCTTTTTGTTTTATTTGAGCCGAGGGTCTACCGGAAACAGTCTCTCTACTCCCTCGGGGTAGGGGTAAGGTCTGCGTAAACTCTACCCTCCCTTTACTGGGTTGTTGTTGTTGTTGTTGTTGCTGAATTATATTTAGCTGAATCCGAGTATCCGTATCTCCGAATCTTAATATTTAGATCATGAAGGATCCTACCTTTAGATCCGCACCCGTATTGGACACCTGCACTCGACTCTAAGCAACTTAGGCCAATGTGGCACTAACACCCTCCGCATGCCTAAGATTGGACATCTGAAGCATGAATAATACAACACGGGAGCCCAACATTGGATACGTCGAGAATAGGAATGAGTGGCTCTGATACTGCTATAAGGAATAGATTTTGGGTTAACACAAACCCAGAGGCTATTGTCAGCTAAGGATGTTCACTACCATATAAGGAAAGTACAATCCATTTCCTCAACCAATATGGGATACAGGAACAGTCATTTTAAGTTTAGAGACTTTTTTCCCTAGGATGACTACATGGTTATCTTCTCTATCTCATTTCCTATGATTATAGCTTTTCTGTTTTTGTTTTCCCATCTCAATATTAAGGCTTCGGTGGTAAGGAGGTGTTGTTTCATTTGCTTAGGACTAGAGTTAGTAGCACTAAACACTCTGAAAACCTAATTTTTTGTTATTATTGTCTTATTTTGGGCTGCTTTGTTGTTCCGTTGCAGTGCTGTTCTGGGTGGCATAGCAGGAGATGATGAAACAAACTTTCTGTCCCAAAGTACATTAGTACTAGTACTCGAGGAGGTTCTTAAGAAGTTGACAGTTTTCATGATGGATTCTCCCTTCATATGGGTCAAGGAAACGTGTTCCGTGATACTTATCAGAGACAAAAACACTGAGCTGCGATTTGAACCTTCTACTGATGTGAATCAGATGGTTAACTTTGCTTTACAAGTGCTTGATGGTGGTTTTTGTGCATTGAAATGCTTGAATCATGAAATTGAGCTCGTTTCACGAATCTTAGCTGCAATTTTTGTGATTAAGTGGGAGTGCAGCATGGCTACTGTCTTCAATGATAAGTTTGGTGAAGAATCAGCGGAAACAATTAAGACAAGGTTGGCCTCTTGTGAACTAGTGCATTCTCTCGATCGCAAAATTGATAATCAGTTCCTATTTAGTATCAACATAGATAGTCGAAAGAGCCTGGAGAATATCTTGGTCCAGACTGTGAGGATTGCTGTGCTCAAGGATAGAAATTTGGATGCTGCCAAAGTCGCATCGTTATGCTGTCACTGGGTCCTTGAACTTCTTGAATGTCTCTGCCCTGATCAGTTTGGGGAACAAAAGCTGTTAGACAGATTCCTAAGCCAGGATGATTCTTGGCCTGCTTGGGTTGCACCAGTTATGAAAGATGGGAAAAGAGCAGCGGTGGTGAAAACTGAGAGTGCTTCAACTGATGTGAGTGTTCTTCCCGCTTAAGTATTTTTATTAAGCAGCTTGGGATGATCTTGTGCACCTATTTTCTATTCACTTCTATGTCTATCTTGCTGGGAAAGAGGGAATTACAGTGAGGTCTTGTAACTGATAGATATTCCTGTTTACTTTCTCGTTCAACTATTTAGTTTTGTAACATTTTCTGTGGCATTATTTTGATCTTTTTCAAGGTGAGTTACATTATATTATGCATTCAACATAAAATCTGTATTATGAGATCTCAGAATATTCTGTGTGTGTACTTCACCCTTTGCAGACCCCAAGAGACACCAGGTTTGTTGCTCTGATAGACAGACTTATTCCCAAGATAGGGTTTTACAAAATTATTGCTGGTGCTGTTTCTGATGTGTCTCCATTTTCAACTGAGAATCCTAGTAATCAACCTACCACAACTCTTCATTGTCATTATTCGCGTGCCTGGCTAGCAGCTGAAATCTTATGCACTTGGAAATGGAATGGTGGAAGTGTCTTGTGCTCGTTCTTGCCTCATCTCTGTGATTATTTGAATAGTGAATGCTATACGCCTGAGGATGAGTTGTTAGATGCCATTGTCACCATTTTACTCGATGGTGCACTTATTCATGGGGGAATTACTGAACTGAGCCTTTCAAACTTACCTCCTGTTACAAATATGGATAGTATTGGAGAACCCTTCCTGAGAGCTGTTGTATCATTACTGTCTAGACTTTTTGTGGATGATGTATGGGGAAAGGACAAGGCAATATCTCTGTTTTATCTGCTTCGGAATAAACTCCATATTGGTGAAACAATAAATATAAATTGTTTGAGGATATTTCCTTCAGTTATGAGTGTAATCATTCGACCGCTGAGTTTTCCGTTTGACAAAGACAATGCAAACATGCAGTCTGCTTCTTCTGAATGTTGTGAAGTACAAGAGGCTATTATGGACTGGCTCCAGCGAACTGAGTCTTTTCCGCCCTTAAATGCATGGCAAACAGGAGAAGGTAAATTACTGCTGTCTACAGTGTGTACTACAATTTTCTAAAGGATAAGCTGATATAACTGCAATTTTCTTTTTGTGCTGAGTACTAGGCTCCTGATATAAGCTACATAAAGTAATCAAATTAGTGTCTTGGTATGTGGCAGATATATATGTCATTTTTTGTGGTGGTG
>MCJB01013460.1:23884-49193 GCA_002018475.1 Nicotiana obtusifolia | reverse complement strand
AATTATCCGTCTTGGGTGTAATAGAATCTGGTATTTTCAGATATGGCAGATTGGTTCAACCTTGTCATATCCTGCTATCCTGTACGACCAATTGAAGGAGGGAAAGAGTTAAGACCAGAAAGATATGTCAGCTCTACTGAGAGAATGCTACTGTTGGAATTATTTCGGAAGCAGAGAAAGAATTCTGCATTGTCTGTGATAAACAAGCTGCCGGTTGTGCAAATTTTGTTATCAAAATTGATTCTGGTTGCAGTTGCTTATTGCTGGGAAGAATTTAGTGAGGATGATTGGGAGTTTGTTTTATACCGTTTTAGGTGGTGGATTGAAGCAGCAGTCATTATGATGGAGGACGTTGCTGAGAATGTGAATGATGTTATGACAGATGGTTCTGGTTGTGAACAGTTAGAAGTTACGCTGAAGAGGGTCAACGATACCGTTTCAGTGAAGGACTCTACTCCTATAAAACTCGCAAGCAATGCTCTAATTGGGTTTTCTCTGTTTTGCAACATAAGTGGTCTTGAAGCAAAAAAGCTTGCTGATGTTTCTGATCCCTTGAAGAGTGACAGATGGGAGATGGCCAAAGACCGAATTATAGAAGGTGTTCTTCGGTTGTTCTTTTCTACTGCTGCTACGCAGGCTATGGCAAGTTCTTATTGTAGTGAAGCTTCCTCAATTGTAGCATCATCTATCCTTGGTCATTCTAAGTTCTGGGACTTGGTGGCGTCACTTATTGTTGAGTCCTCTTCAATTGCAAGAGAGAAGGCGGTAAAATCAGTTGAAATTTGGGGCCTAAGTAAAGGGCCTGTTAGCTCCTTGTATGCAATGCTATTTTCTGCCATGACACTTCCTTCCCTAAGATGTGCTGCATATGTTATTCTTTCAACTGAACCTGTGTCTCACTTAGCTTTGCACACTGTCGACAAGACAATTTCCTCTGATGGAGATGCTTACAACAACCAGGACACTGACAGTTCTACTGAAGAAAGTCTTCATCTTAGGGAAGAAGTTTCTTCCCTGCTGGAAAAACTACCATTTGAAGCTCTTGAATTGGACTTGCTTGCATTTGAAAGGGTTAGTTTTTCCCTTTTTTCCTTTTTGAGCCTCTCTTTGTTTCTTTTTCAAAGCTAATGGAGAAGCATTAACAAACCACTTTTGTTTGCTAAATGTCTTTAAATTTGGCAGATAAAGGTCTTTCTAGCTTGGTCTTTGTTACTTTCACATCTTGTGTCACTACCATCTTCATCACCCCTGAGGGAGAGAATGGTTCAGTACATTCAAGAGTTTGCTACTTCAACAGTATTAGATTGTCTTTTCCAGCACATTCTTTTGGAATTTTGTGTACCATCAAGCTTGAAAAAGAAGGATGCAGAACTTCCAGCTTCAGTGTCAGAAGCAGCGAAATCTGCAACTCATGCCATCACTTCTAGTTCTGTGTTATTTTGCTTGGAATCTCTTTGGCCTGTCAGACTAGAAAAAATTGCTTCACTTGCTGGTGCAATTTTTGGCCTCATGCTTTGTATTCTTCCAGCTTATGTTCGAGGGTGGTTTAGTGAGATACGTGACCGTTCTACTTCATCTGCCATTGAATCTTTCACTAGAGCATATTGTAGCCCCCCTCTGATTATGAATGAACTCTCCCAGGTATGAATGATGTGAATCCTTGAGCACTCTGATACTTGAACATTTATTGAAATGAATTCATCACACTCTGAAATTTTGCTTTTCATTTTCGTGGATGATATAAAGTTTTCAAGAAATGAAATTGTCCATTGTACCCATCTGGGCTCTAGTGATGAAATTGACGAGAAGATTTAAGATTATTGTGAATAGTCTCTAGAGCAAGAATGAAATTTTGAGTTATTAGAATAAAGGAAATTCCAGGGGCTTTCCTGAATATGAATCATTTCATTTGAAGTGCTAGGGTCATGCATTTCTTTTTAGTTCCCTGACGCTTGCTAACCAAGTGGAAGATTGACTGGCTGCGTAAATGTCAAGATAATCCAATCTGGATGAACATTAAGTACCTATGTATACTTGCTTTTATTTGTACGCTTAACTTTTGCAGCATAAGCTTTATTGGTAATCTTTGCTCTTTGTGACATAAAGTTCCTCACTAACCTTCATTAAAATGCAGATAAAAAAAGCCAATTTTTCTGATGAGAATTTCTCAGTCATCGTAAGCAAATCTGCTAATGAAGTGGTGGCCACTTACACGAAAGACGAAACAGGAATGGACCTAGTAATTCGTCTTCCGGCATCTTACCCGCTGAGGTCTGTGGATGTAGATTGTACCAAGAGCCTTGGCATTAGCGAGGTTAAGCAGAGAAAGTGGTTAATGTCAATGATGTCATTTCTTCGTTATCAGGTGTCTCCCACTGACTTACTTCTGATCTGTGCATCATTCTCCCATTCCGTCCCGATTATTTCCTGTGTCTGCCCACTATTATAATCCGTCAATCTCTCATCTGCTATATTCAAATTTATCACCTTGATATATGTAGCTGTTACATTTAATCTACTCTTTGACCATGCGTGTGTTTCCTTCTGAGGCATACCTTTTCAATTTATAATGTCAGTCTTCAGTTTTATTTGTACTAAGGTATACAATGTCCCCATTTTCAGGTATTGGTATTTTACCATCTTTGTTGTTAATTAACTGTTTAATGGCTGTTATGTTTCTTGAATGACCTGTTCAGCATTTAAATAATTTTCAATGAGTTCTTTGGGGGGTTGGGCTGAAGTATTATTTTTCTTACAATGCAGAATGGTGCTTTAGCTGAAGCAATTCGCACATGGAAGAGCAATTTTGATAAGGAATTTGAAGGTGTTGAGGAGTGCCCTATATGTTACAGTGTCCTCCACACTTCAAACCATAGCCTCCCACGGCTAGCTTGCAAAACTTGCAAACACAAGTTCCATTCAGCCTGCCTCTACAAGTGGTTCTCCACTTCTCACAAGTCAACTTGTCCATTGTGTCAATCTCCTTTTTGATCATATCGTCCGAAGTAGTGATGCCTTCATAGAGCAGTAAATATAATGTTTCCTTTGGATAGCTCTTGATTTAGTTGTCTGTCACTTATGCCAATGGCGGTGACTGTGACAACATTTGTGGGTTGACATACCTTTCCTACAGCGAATTGTAAGTGCTCTCTCTCTCTCTCTCTCTCTCTCTCTCTCTCATGTTTGTTTCTTTTCTTTCTTGGGCTGATTCTTTTCATATCTAAGACCTTGCAGTGTGTTTACTTTTGTTACCTTCGGTATCTCAAGTGATAACATCTATCTACGCTGGAGATTTTGGTTTTATATAATTAATATGATATTCTGCTTGTTTGGTCAGGGAGCTTCCATGGTTGCTTTTATCATGTCATCTGAGAATTGAAATGGTTAGCTCTTCGAGTTAGCAGCTTCAAGATACAAATGAGCTAAGATGGTAAAGATGCTTTAATCTTTCTTGATCATCATCTGGTACCGTTCTTCAAATTCCTAACCAGCCTGAGGTGGAGTTTGTTTTCATAAAAGTGTTGAAATATTTATTCAAAAATCCCTTTAAATTTTTCAAAATCTTTTGCAAGATATTTCTAACTACCCAACACTACCATGGGACATTCTTAAGCATTACAACTTAGCTGACAGCTTTCTACTGTTTCATGCAGTTAAACATGTTTATTTGCATTTTTGGAGGACAGGCAAGCAGACATTTTTCTCCAATGGTGTTTGCTTATTGCCACAGTAATGGCCATGGTGTTTACATACAATTAGGTGGAAAAACAATGATGTAAAGATTTGCCGTTGATCTTCCCTGTTTAAAGTTATTCATACGAGATATAGATTAGATAGAGAGAGATGTTTATTTTATTTTAACTATTTGTTAGGATTTGTCCTTACGCCATTTTTGCTGTTTTCCCCTTTTTGTAAGGTTCAACTTTTGAGGCAGTTGATAGAGTTTGAGCTATGCTATCCAAGTCCAAAAGAATAAAGGATTACTCTGATCTTAAAATCTAGCATATTGTGTTGGGTAGTTCGAAATTCTCTGTGTGAACTCTTGAACAATCTATTGGTGTTTGAACTTTGACAAGTCAAAATTTTGCACACTATGGTGGAGTTTGGCTAAGCACTATACTGTTTCTTCATTTTGTCATTTTTATTTTAACGTTTCGTCCTATTTATCTCCTGTTCATCATAGATTGAACATCATGACTTGATGTGATATATTTTAACTTCTTTTAAAGTATAGTTCTGACTTCTGATTCTTTTCAATATTTGTTTAGGAACGATAATAAACACAAACAGTATAAAATACTTGGAAATCTAACAAGCCTTGAAGTTCAAAATTATATGTTCTAAGAAGTTAAGGATCTAAAAAACACAAAATTAGTACTATGTGTTATTAGGTTAAGAGAAAGAAAATATTACATACCTATGCTCAGCTCATAGCTCGACATGTATTCTTTGTCCATCCTTCATCTTCTTTGTATAGGTATGCTGGAATTCATAATCAATTGCGGGTGGTCTATTCAACTCCTTTGCCTGCATAAAAAACAAAGTTAAATTGGATTAGTCCGACGAAAGTGAAATTGCCTGACCTTTACTTCAGTGCTCTTTTTCTCAGTTAAATTGGGTTAGTCCAACGAGAGTGACAAAGGTCCCCTGTATTTTCGCCATTTCAATTCAGAAGAAACACTTATACCCGCCATCTAATCTGTGCCTCAGCTCCAGCTGTTATCGTTAACCCGTCTACCCCATCTAGTTCAGCTTGATAGTAAACTTATATTTGTTCATTTGAAAATTCTCGTTAGTTCTTTGATTTCGACGCCTCTCATTAGCTTGTTTCTCCCTACTACCGAACAATACTTCTCTTTTTCCCACTTGGTCATATTCTCGCACAGTTCATCCCATTTCCTTGGAAAACCAATCAATCGCTATTCCGTTTAACCTAAAATTTGACTAATAGGCTAAATCAATTAATTTTTTTATAACAGACCTCAAGCAATTGATTCAATCCAATTAAGTTGATCTTTGTTAATAAAAAACAAATAAATGAAGCTAATATTTGGAAACGAGAGCAATAGGACAAGAATGATGTGAAAGCAATAAAGAAGAAACAAAAAGCTTCTTATTGGTTGATACTCTCCTAGTTTCTCGCCTAGCCGTTACTCACATTATCTACTGGAGACGTGAATTTCGCGGATTACGTTATTTACCCCTGGCTACGGATAACAATTAAATTTGTACGTGATTTTAAGGACACGTAATTTGGTTTGATACGAATAAAAAATGAATGAAAATAAAGACTAAATTCAATAAGTAAGTCAAGAAAGCAAACCACCAATATAGAGTAGCTTTACTGTGGCAGAATTCTCTAAGATAAAATATAAAGCAGATAGATCGAGAAAATAACTAGAATAGACTATAGTTTTTTCGTATACTAATTGTTCGTTGTATGATCTCTTTTACAATTGTGCTGCCCCTTTATATAGGGAGGGGAATGAGTCTTATACAAGGTAAAAAACCTACCTACAAGGTAAAATATCCCTAGAATTAATGGCTTCAACGTCTTTACTGATTTTTGCCGTGATTCCCGCCGAGATATTTACGTATTATGGGATTTCTGGTCCTTCAGTTACGCAAATCTGATAATTTTACCCTAATCGACCTCAACGATCTCGTCTCGGGCGCCTTGGCTTCGAGCTCCGTTCCGATGGCATCCGGTCTTGGCCTTCACCTCTCGATGTCTCGATCTCGGCCTATCGAGCATTGACTCCAATCAACGCCGGTCGTATGAATTCGAAATCGATATTCCCTATGCAAGCGATCGAATTCGACCCCATACAGATAGCCCCCTCGTTTTTTGGAGAGTAATGATAAAAAACGATACGAGCCGCCACTTTTACGATTAGGTTAAATGGAGATATACTTATGGCGTGCGACACGGAATTCGGGGTGTCACATCAAAAGACGCAAAATATCATATTGATAAATGACGGCAGCATGATGACGCACGTCGCAAATATCAAAAATGTCTTTTCATAGACCAACTGAAGACAAAACTCTGTTCAACGCTTGCAAACACTAATTAATGCTTCCTCATTTTGGGACTCGAACCGCCACCTTTAAGAGGGTATAAATAGCCCTCCCTTCCTTCAGTTCCAAAGTTTGCATTATTTGAGCATTGCATTCTTCAAGTTCTCTGAGTTTGTTCACAAGCGTCCTTCTCTTTTGTTCTTGTTTTACTCCTGGCATCTACTAGCTTCTCTAACTCTTTATTTCCAATGGCAAAAGCATCCAAATATGTTCCCCAGAAACAAGCCCCCTCTTCTTCTCAACCCCCTGAAGAAACTGAGCCTGCCGTTGTTGAGGAGACTTCAACCGAGCCCCCTCTAAAAGCGTTCATACCGGTTGGATGTTCAACCGGTTCCGATTCTAAGGTAGAGAAGGCTTCTTCTGTACCGGGCCGGGGCGAACCGGTCACTAGATATATTAGTTCGATCACGAGCAAAATCATCGATAGGGTGAAGGAAAAATGCAACTGGGTTGGCAAGGACGTGGTGGTTCCCTAACCGGAAGAAGCGATTACCACCCACGTGGAGGGCTACTTGAGTGTTTACACTTATCCCTTCATGTTAGGTCCTTTGGACCCCATCATCGTTGCCTTTTGCAAAAGGTGCGATGTAACGATGGGTCAGATTCACCCCTCTGTTTGGAGAATAGTCCTTCTTTTCTGCTTTTTTGTGAGCAAGATCGATGGGCACCCCTTCACCCTCGATTATCTCCTGAGACTATACAGTTCTCGAATCTTCCGAGGGGGACTAATAAAACTCGCTCGCCGGGCTAGTAAAGCCCCTTTTTCGAGTATCGACGAGGATAAGGACCGAGGCTAGATGAGCCGATTTGTTCAAATAAAGACATCGGACCTGATTCCTGCCGGAGACATACCGTTCCCTGAAAAGTGAAACATGAATCGTAAGTTCTATCTTCCTATTTCGATTCATCCGTATCTTTCCTTTGTTATCTCACTAACATATTTCGCATGGTGTAGCTGTTTCTCAAATGCCGGCTGCGATTCAGCACTTGAAAGAATGGGTCGAGAAGGTGGTGTCTCAAAGGACCTATTCAGAGCGTGCCTGGCGCGAGATATCGAAGGGCCAATGGGAGGCCAAAAATCATGGTGAGACCGGTAATGTTTATATTTTACGCTTTATGTTATCAATAATGCTGTTGACCTTTAACTTACTTCGTTCTTCATTTGCAGGTCTATCGAAGGACGTTGAATTGAGGCCAGCGTCCCCTGGTAGAGAGATTCCCTGCCATCCTCCTGCCTCAGAGCAGGAGAAGGAGAAAAAGAGGAAAGAAGTCCCCAATTCTTCTGGGCCCGAGAGGAAGAAGCCGAAGAAAAGTATAGCTCATAGAATAAAAATCTCGGACATAGCTTATCGATTGGACGACGAGTCCGAGGAAGGCGAAGACCTCGAACTTACGGGTAGCGAACCATCTCGGGCAGTCCCCGAGCTGAGGGTCGATGAAACTCATGTTCATCGAGTAGAGGACCTCAAGATGGGGGCGAGAATTGGGGCTTCCGCTGATGCGGGAGAGGCGACGCAGGGAATCTCGGGCCCCCCCAGAAACAATGGACTCCCCTTCTTTCTCGGAGTCAACTCTTAACGAAGTCCGAGCCGCAAAGGTACCTTCCCCGAGCAAAGGCCCTATACCGGTAGGACCTTTTCAAGGTTTCTTCGACGGCGTGCCATCGGCGAATACTTTTGGGCTCGAAGTGCCGAGGAAGAGTCCTTCCACCGAAACGAGCAAGGCATCTTTCGGTCGAAAGTTAGTCGATAGATTTCCTGCTCCGAGTTCAGATCCTGATTGAAAACGAATAATAAGGTTTGCCATCCCCGAAGATGCTAGGGCCCTTTCTGCGCCTGTGGGGGTGGCTAGTTATCTTTGGTGTTTGGTGACCGAAGAAGACCAGGCCTCAATGGACAAAGTGGATGCAGACTGCTTGTTCAATGAGGCTCAACAAGCATCAAATAAGGTAAACTTCCGATAAGCCTTGTCTGGTGTTCGCCATTTTACATTTCAAACTTTGACTAACTGTCATATTTTCTCTTGTACTTGCAGGCCTCGGTGCTTCATTATGAGGCTTTTCTTCGACGAAGGGAAGAAAAGGCACGTCGTGAGCAGCTCGAAGGGGAGATGTCGACCCTTCGGGCCGAGCTTGACTTTATGCATAAAGAAAATTCTGGCATGATCGACCAGATGGGGCAACAACTTGACCGAATAAACCAATTCTGATCTGCGGTGAGTGAGGCCAAAGCAGAAACCAATGAGTGGAGAACCAAGACCGATCTGCTGACGTTGGAAAAAGAGGCCCTCCAAGCTCAACTGGTTTCTCCGGAAAACCAATTATTGGGGGCAAAAGAGAATATCAGGGCTCTGACTAAGAGCACCGATACGCTTTAATCCCAAGTCGAGACGCTCACTTTAGTCGTGAAATTTTGGTCAACGAGCTGCAATCGGCAAAATCGGAGGTTGCTACATCCAAGGCTGAGGCCGATGAGTTAATAGCCCAATATAGGGCCGATGCCGAGGCTGCTCAGGAACAATCGAAGATTTTGGTCGAATATACCAAGTGCCAAACCCGCCTCTCTGTTCTTGAAGAGTTACATGCTCGGGGCTTCGATCTATCTACCGAGATCGATGATGCAAAAAAGATCGAAGCCGAAGCCAGAAAACAGGCCTTCCCAGAAGAAGAAGAAGACTCCGAGAATTCTAAATAAATTGCCTTTTTTTATTTTTTATTTTTTATTTTTTTGTAGTGAAGTCCCCATTTCTGTAACATACTTTGTTTATATATATATAAAGATCTTCCTTCCATGCCTTGCTGACTTATTTTGATTCTCCGTACTAGAACCGATGGTTCAACTTGTCGAATTTTCTGTTCTTCAGGCTTAGTTTAGACTTAGCTAATTTCAAGGTATGTCTTTAGCAGACTTTCCATTTCTTCGATTGATTTGGTTAGGCCTTAGCCTTTTAAGAAATCGCGGTTTGCCTTGACAGGTCTTAGTCCCCTTCGAGCTTTATTAACTTGATTCGGCCTTAGCCTTTTAAGAAATCAGGGTTTGCCTTGACAGGTCTTAGTCCCCTTCGAGCTTCGTTAACTCGATATGGCCTTAGCCTTTGAGAAATTGGGGTTTGCCTTAGCAGGTCTTATTCCCCTTTGATTTTCGTATGAAACTCTGAGCAATGTTAGTTTTCGATCGTGCAACGAAAATCGAAGTGGCCCTTGGGCTCGGAGACAAGATATCGGTGCCAAAGAACTTTTATTAGCATTCAAGTGCTTGTACAATTTTCTTAGAAGGTAGATCAATCTATTTGGGCACGGTTCTTTTGACCGTTTGACCCTTACATCGATTCCTAATGATCTATGAGAAGTTCCCCCGAATTGAAGTAGCTAAGCAATGAATTGAAGTAGCTAAGCAGTCTTCTGATATTTAAGGTCGATCGAAGTTGAGCACCGAACACTGTTGCCTTCGATATGCAACCGATCTAAGTTAGCACGATTCCTCGTTGCCTCATTAAAAACCTTACCGTAAAACCCAATTTGGGACAAAACCGGTCGAAGGAAAAAAGAGTGCAACGCGTGCTTTCAGTCCTAATGTCCTGTGCTTCCCAGCTCGAGGTTACTTCATTTGATACCTGCAGGTGTTAGTAACATAAAATAGACAGACGAAAAATGAAAGCTCATACCTCAACAATAGTATCGTTTCAAGTGGTTTATGTTCCAATTGTTCGATAGCTGTTTGCCATCCATTGTTCCAAGCTTGTAAGATCCCTTTCCGGTGATCTTTAAGATGGTGTAAGGCCCTTTTTAGTTCGGCCTTAACTTCCCTTCATTCGGGTCTCGAGTATTGGGTGTGATTCTTCTGAGCACTAGGTCTCCGATGTTGAAGTGTTGAAGATGGGCTCTCCGGTTGTAGTACCTTTCAATCTTTTGCTTTTGGGCGGCCATTCGAATAAGGGCTGCTTCCCTTCTTTCATCCAATAATTCCAAATTGGTATTGATAGTTTCGCGATTCTATTCTTTGGTTGTGTAGCGGAATCTGATACTCGATTCGCCTACTTCGACTGGTATCAACGCTTCAGCACCGTACACTAGAGAGAAAGGAGTGGCCCCGGTGCTGATTTTCTCAGTTGTGCGATATGCCCATAAAACTTCAGGCAATATTTCTTTCCATTTTTCCTTCGCGTCGGTTAACCTTTTCTTTTGGTTTCAAATTATAGTTTTGTTGGTCGATTCAGCTTGTCCGTTGCCGCTGGGGTGATAGGGTGTCGATAGGATCCTTTTGATCTTGTTGTCTTCGAAGAACTTCATCACTTTCCTGCCGATAAACTGCTTGCCATTATCGCACATGATCTCTAATGGCATCCCAAATCGACATACGATGTGATCCCAGATGAAGTCGATCACTTCCTTTTCCCTAACTTTCTCGTATGCCTGTGCTTCAACCCATTTGGAGAAATAGTCAGTCATAAAATGAATGAATTGTGCCTACCTGGCGTGTAGGGGAGAGGGCCGACGATGTCCATCCCCCATTTCATGAATGGCCACGGCGACAAGACCGAATGCAGCATCTCCCCGGGCTGATGGATCATTGGTGTGTGTCTTTGGCACTCGTTACACTTGCGAACAAACTCCTTTGCATCTTTTTCCATATCAATCCAATTATAGCCGGCTCGAATTATTTTTCGGACTAGGGATTCGACGCCGAAATGATTCCCGCATGTGCCTTTGTGTATTTCCCTTAAGATATACTCGATGTCACCCGATCCCAGACATATTGCGAGGGGGCCACCGAATGTCCTTCTGAATAGGGTTCCATCATCGGATAACAGAACCGGGCTGCCTTTGTGCGTAATGCTCTCGATTCTTTGGGGTACGAAGGGAGCTTACCTGAGCTGAGATACTCTATATACTTGTTCCTCCAATCCCAGGTCAAACTTGTTGAATTGATTTCGGCATGGCCTTCCTCGACCACCGACCTCAAAAGTTGTACGATCTTCTTGGACTCGATCTCCTTATCTTCGACCGATGATCCCAGATTGGCGAGGGCGTTGGCCTTACTGTTTTGTTCTCGAGGTATGTGTTTCAAGGTCCATTCTTTAAAGCTATGCAGTGTGACTTGAAGCTTGTCCAAATACCTCTGCATTTGCCCTTCTCTAACTTCGAAAGTCATGTTCACTTGATTGATTACGAGGAGGGAATCGCACTTGGCTTCGATTATATCCGCTCCCAGGCTTTTGGCCAGTTCTAAACCAGCAATCATAGCCTCATACTCTGCTTCGTTGTTAGTTAATTTTACAGTCTTGATAGACTGTCGAATTGTACTCCCAGTCGGGGGCTTTAGCACGATACCAAGCCCCGATCCCTTCGCGTTTGAGGCGCCATCTGTGAACAAAGTCCATACTCCCGAAGGAGTCCCCGATTCTGTCATTAATTCTCTCTCGACCTCGGGTATTAGCGACGGCACAAAATCGGCGACGAAATCCGCCAATACTTGAGATTTGATCGCAGTTCGAGGCCGATACTCGATATCGTAACCGCTTACTTCGATAGCCCACTTGGCCAATCGGCCGGATAGCTCGGGCTTGTGCATTATATTTCTCAGGGGGTAAGTCGTTACTACACATATGGGATGGCATTGGAAGTAGGGTTTCAGTTTCCTGGAGGCACTCAATAAAGCGAGTGCTAATTTTGATAAATGCGGGTATCTAGTTTCAGCCTCACCTAAGGTTCTACTAACGTAATAAATAGGAAACTGCATACCTTGTTCTTCTCGAACCAGGGCCCCACTTACTGCTACCTCCGAGACAGCAAGGTAGAGGTATAGTCGCTCACCTGTTTTTGGTGTATGCAACAAAGGTGGGCTAGAGAGGTACCTCTTAAGTTCTTCTAACGCGCGCTGACACTCCGGAGTCCATGAGAAATTGTTCTTCTTTTTCAACAAGTTGAAAAATCGGTGACTCCTATCGGACGATCTCGAGATGAATCGGCCCAAAGCGGCTATCCGGCCTGTCAGCTTTTGTACGGCCTTTACACTGTCTACAATTGTAATGTCTTCGATGGCTTTGATCTTCTCGGGGGTTGATTTCTATTCCTCGGTTCGAGACCATGAAACCGAGGAATTTTCCCGAGCCCACAACAAATGCGCATTTCTCCAGGTTCAACTTCATGTTGTACCGTTTCAGCATATCGAACGTCTCCTGCAAATGGCTCAAATGGTCCTCTGCTCGCAGGGACTTAACTAACATATCATCAATATAAACCTCCATTGCTTTTCCTAGTTGTTCTTCGAACATTTTGTTTACTAGGCGTTGATAAGTGGCCCCCGCATTCTTTAACCCGAATTGCATCACGTTATAACAATATGTACCATACTTAGTGATGAAGGATGTCTTTTCCTGATCATCCTGGTCCATTCGTATTTGGTTATAGCCAGAGTAAGCATCGAGAAAGCTAAGGGTCTCATGGCCAGCAGTAGCATCATTCATGCGATCGATATTGGGTAAGGGAAAAGAATCTTTAGGGCATGCCTTGTTTAAATCCTTATAATCTATGCATATTCTTAATTTATTTCCCTTTTTAGGGACTACAACTACGTTTGCTAACCATTCTGGGTATTTAACTTCCCGAATGGACCCTATATTTAAAATCTTAGTTACCTCATCCTTGATGAACGCTTGTTTGACTTCGGATTGAGGCCTCCTTTTTTCCTTGACCGGCCGAAATTTTGGATCGATGCTTAGTTTGTGGGTCGTGATCTCCAGTGGTATATCTGTTATGTCGAGATGGGACCAAGCGAAAGAATCTTCGTTAGCTATAAGAAATTGTATAAGTTTTGTTAGAGCTCGGAACTTAGACCCGAGCCTAGGTATACCTTTCGATCCGGCGAGTCTTCTCGGAGTGAAACTTGCTCGAGTTCCTCGACCGTTGATTTAGTTGCGTCGGATTCATCAGGACCAACGAATGACCGGGGAACCCCGTAGTCGTCATCTTTGAGATGCTGCTATTCACCTTCGTTTGTCGAAGGCGATGCCTGTGATTGCTATTTGATCATTCGGGAAGGAGCTGTTGGTATCGGTACTGCTTCTTCTACTGCGAACATCTCTTTCGCGGTAGGCTGTTCCCCGTAAACTGTTACAATCCCATCAATCGATGGGAATTTCAACACTTGGTGTAGTGTTGAAGGTACCGCTCTCATATCGTGAATCCACGGTCTCCCGAGCAGGGCGTTTTACCTCATGTCTCCGTCAATCACGCAGAATTTTGTTTCTCGAATGGTACCGGTAGTGTTTATCGGTAATGTTATTTCGCCTTTGGTCATTTCGCACGCCATGTTGAATCCATTGAGAATCTGAACTACAGGGATAATTCAGTCTGTCAGTCCGAGCTGTTCGATAACCCATGATCGGATTATGTTGGCCGAACTACCAGGATCGACCAGTACGCGTTTTACCTTCGTTTTGTGTACAAGCACCGATATTATTAAAGCGTCGTTGTGGGGTTTCATGATTCCCTCTACATCCTCCTTGCTGAAATGCAAGATTCCCTCCATCGCATAATCCCGAGTGCGCTTTTCCCGGGTGATGGATATCTTAGTGCGCTTTAATACCGGACCTTGGGGCGTATCTACCCCGCCGATGATCATATTGATTGTGTGCTGAGGCTCCTCCTGGTTCACTGGCTTATTCCTGTTCTCATAATGGTTTTTGGCTCGGTCGCTCAAAAACTCTCGAAGATGCCCATTTTCGAGCAACCGCGTCACCTCCTTTCTCAACTGTCAACAGTCTTCTGTCCTATGCCCATGCGTACCATGATATTTACATATCAAACTGGGGTCTCACTTGACAGGGTCCGATTGCAGCGGTCGAGGCCACTTAGTGTCCTTAATACGACCGATGGCCGACACGAGAGTAGCTGATCGACGTTAAAGTTGTATTCCGACAGTCGCTATGCTTCTCGATGACTAGTGGTTCTTTTGAAGTTGTTTCTTATCAAGGGTCCTCGGTTGTCCCGATTATGATCATTCCTCCTTTCTCGTCTCGGGGAGCCCTGCCTTGCTGGAATGATTTTCCTGTCCCTAGGATATGGTCGATGCCTGTCTCTGCTCGATCTCGGTTCTCGATAAATATCCCTTCGAACCCTAGCATGAGTTCTGATGGGGTAAGTAGATCCCGAAGGGGCTCCAAGTTGGTCATCCTTGACTCTGATCTTTGACTAGTATCAGTTGTGTATATCCGCCCATGTGGCGGCCGGATATTCAATCAAGCTCTGTTTAAGCTGCTGCGAAGCCGTTGAACTTCGAGCATTGAGTCCTTGGGTAAAGGCTTGTACGGCCCAATCGTTAGTGACCGGTGGTACGTCCATCCGTTCCATCTGAAAACGAGATACAAATTCCCTAAGTATCTCGTTATCCTTTTGTCTAACTTTGAACAGGTCCGATTTCCGCATCTCCACTTTGATGGCACATGCATGTGCTTTTACGAAGGTATCTGCAAGCATGGCAAAAGAATCAATGGAAAATTGTGATACCAAGTCATTGCCCCCTTTGACAAGGTTTCCCTGAATTTCTTCAAGAGAACGGACTCGATCTCATCGTCTTCTAAATTGTTTCCCTTTATGGCGCATGTGTACGCTGTCACATGCTCGTTTGGATCAGATGACCCGTTGTATTTGGGAATTTTCGGCATGCGAAACTTCTTCAGTATGGGTTTTGGAGCGGCGCTTTGACGGGAATGGTTTCTATACGAATTTCTCTGAATCTAAGCCTTTCAATATCGGGGGTGCTCCTGGGATTTGATCCACCCTCGAATTATATGTCTCCACTTTTTTGTCGTTGGCCTCGATCTTCTTCTCGCCAGACTCAACTCGTCTGGTCAGTTCCTCGAGCATCTTCATGATCCCGGAATTCACCCCCGATCCGCCTTCACTCGGTTCCTCTATGATTGGTTCATTTTCGGGGATGGTTCCCTGAGAGGGGCCGGCCTCAACCTTATTCGAAATTTGGCTCCGATTTTGCAGTTGGACAATGGCCGCTTGCTGGGCTTGCAACATGTTGAAGATCATCCTGAGGTTAATCCTGTCCCCTTCGTCGTTTTGAGTTGTTGAACGGTATTTTCTACGAACACTGTTTGATGGGCCAGTAGTCCGATCCATATCGACCGCTATTTGTGAATTAGCGTCGACTGGAATTTCATCACCGGGTGCTATGTTGTTGTTTTCGCCCTGGTGGTCAAACTCGCCATCGACGTATGGAGGCACAGATTGTGAGTGTGACATGGTTGTATTGTAACCTGAAATCAAAAAATTCTCCAAAGAACAAGCGTAAAATAATTTGTGTGACAGAAAATTGTATCAAACGTTCACTATTATCCTTAGCCCCACGGTGGGCGCCAAACTGTTTACCCTTGGCTACGGATAACAATTAAATTTGTACGTGGTTTTAAGGACACGTGATTTGGTTTGATACAAATAAAGAATGAATAAAAATAAAGACTAAATTCAATAAGTGAGTCAAGAAAGCAAACCACCAATATAGAATAGCTTTACTGTGGCAAAATTCTCTAAGATAAAATATGAAGCAGATAGATCGAGAAAATAACTAGAATAGACTGTAGTTTTTTTGTATACTAATTGTTCGTGGTATGATCTCTTTTACAATTGTGCTGCCCCTTTATATAGGGAAAGGAGTGAGTCTTATACAAGGTAAAAAACCTATCTACAAGGTAAAATATCCCTAGAATTAATGGCTTCAACGTCTTTACTGATTTTTGCCGTGATTCCCGCCGAGATATTTATGTATTACGGAATTTCTGGTCCTTCAGTTACGCAAATCCGATAATTTTACCATAATCGACCTCAACGATCTCGTCTCGGGCGCCTTGGCTTCGAGCTCGGTTCCAATGGCATCCGATCTTGGCCTTCACCTCTCGATGTCTCGATCTCGGCCTATCGAGCAGTGACTCCAATTAACGCCGGTCGTATGAATTCAAAACTGATATTCCCTATGCAAGTAATCGAATTCGACCCCATATAACGTTTACACGGGGCATAACTGATGGGCGCAACTATGGGTGAGTCTCGCATATCTCAAAGTCCAGTTCACCAGGTGAGTACCTATCCAGACTCTTGTGGCTTCCACATATGTTGATTCCAAGGCTTTCCTTAACCGAAATGAATCGCACTATTCTGGAGGAGGGGATTACCGTATGATAGATTTTTGGTTCAAGGGACTGAGGATGAAAAGGCGTCTGACTAGGAAATACTTGCCATGTGTCACCCATCACACTAGCCATGTGTCATGGTCTTATTTTATCAGTATAGATAGTCGTCTCACTTTCAGATAGTTTTCGTAATAATATTCGGGAAGTAGATATATTTAAGCGGGAAATCCCCACAAAACTGCCATCATTACTTTTGAATTTGAAGGGACATGAGTCCTTTCTGCTTAATGCTCCGAGTACGTAGTGGACCTCAATTGTTGGTGAGGTTAACAAGGTAATGATGACTTTCCCAAGTTTATACATATTAGTTCCTTGTCCTCTAAGCCTCTTTCATCAAAATTACTTTGTCGTTGCTTTCAGCGCTGTCCTCTATACTCTTCTTCTTTTGCCCTTTGTAATCTCTCTTTAAAATTCAAATCTAAGGTCTCTAAATATGGTATCTTAAATTCCCAATTCTCAAACAAAGATGCCTTCTTCCTCTACCATCTGGAAGTTGTTGAAAGAATACCATCGGCGGTTGCCAATGGTGAAATTAAAAGAATGTTGAATACTCTACCGCCGACCAAGAATAGCTAGGCAAGCAAGATGGCCGCTGATTGATCTTCTTCTAAGGGAGAGAATTTGAGCCCCTCCCGAAAAGAACTGTATCTAAAATAGTCCTTAGGGAACTGAATTTAATGGCAGACTTCAAGGTCTGGGACAAGACTGACAAACAACCTGGTGATCGAAATAAATTTGTGGTCGAATTTGCATCTTTGATTACCCGGGATCATCTTTCTACCATCCAGTATTACCGCGGGTGGATTGGCGAGAGCATTCAATTTCACTGTGTCTGGGGAGATGAGTGGTTCTGTCACGCCCCAAACCTGGGAGGCATGGCCGGCACCCGATGCCATACTCTGTCCGAGCGTACCACTCTGTAACTATGAACTCCGAAAGGGTAGTCTTCAACTTAGTCGACGAGGCCTACCTGCAAGTTGATAATACCAATCAAGGCCAACAAGGTCATATTCTGAATCATCTAAAAATAACGTCTATCTCATCTGAGAGATAAATATATCCAAAAGCTCATATACATGACTGTGCAGGCTGACGAGGCTGGAATGAACGTCTATAGCTAGCAATACCAAACTGAACATGTACACGGGGCTGGCAAGGCCACAATATTGACATACAAAATATACATGACTCGTCTACAAGCCTTTAGATATAACAGAAATGTATCATGGTCAGGACAGGGCCTCGACCTACCCATCAAACTTGTATATACAAAATGGATTCCAAATTCTAGACCTGGTAACTCCGGGAGAATGGAGCTTACTAATCAAGCTGATGCCTGGCTATATCTACTGCGATGGTCTATCTGGATGTCTATCAGGACCTGCAGGCATGAAATGCAGTATTCCGGGCAAAAAGGATGTTAGTACGAAATAATGTATAGAGTATGTAAGGCAATAGGAAAACTGAAAGCTAAAAGTGAACTGATAATATAATAACTGAAAGTAACTGGCAGTCAAAGATGATCTGAAGATATGCTTACCTACTTATACAGCCTCAACTCTCTCAATAGTAAGTAAAATAGCTATCCGACCCTATAAGGCTCAGTATGTGTAACTGCTCGGCCGTAGTAAGCTCACTTATAGGCGCTCAAACATACTAGGCTCGGTACATGTAACTGCTCGGCCATTTTAGGCTCGCTCATAGGCGCTCGGTCATGGTAGGCTCAGTGACTTACCATCTAATTAGAGGTTGTCCAATAGGGACTTGCCCACCGATTATAGCTTGGTGGTGGTGAAAATACTATAATACTGTATATATATAGACCCTCTACTCTCTTGACTGAAACAAGACAATACTTAACTGAATATAACGTCCCAATAAGGGAGAATGCTTTAACTTATGAGACTAGAAAAATGTATATAAATTTAGAAATACAAACTTCTCTTTATGTCTCGTTATCAAACGCATTTAGTTACGGGATCATGCCAAAATTAAGGAAAGGTTTAGACTTAACATACCTTTGTTGTTTACTAAAGGACTCAACGTATATCTTCTAGAAGACTTCAATATACATTAAGACAGTAAAACTTGTAGTTAATGTTGTAGGACTTACAAACATACTTCTAAGCTAGTAGGTCACTTATAAAAAATCGGACCGTATTTTTCTTATAAAATTCCACTTCCATCCAACTCAATCCAGCACCAAAACAATCGGAACAACATAAACAATAATGTATCCAAGATATTCCAACAAAATTAGATTAAAACCTAGCTCAAAACCCTTACAAAACAATACACACGCACAAACACCTTAATCTTCACTTTCAATCTCAAGTTTCATATGTTTCTTTCATGAATTCACTTGATAAACATATAGAAATGCATAAAAATAGAAACCATATCATAATCAAGTTATGTTTAACAATTTCCAGCCATAACAACGTGTATATATATAGCCTTAAAATAATCCAACAAAATATAACATCTCTTCCCCCTTTCAAGTGCAATCTTGTAATATTTCACTCCAATACCACAACCAACATGTAATTAACCTTAACACAACCAGTAGGATGTTAAATATACCTTATTCAGTAGATACAATTCAAAATCTGAGCTTAACTAGCTCACCATCATCCTTATTCACATCACTACACCATAGAGGGTTATTCGTCGCCTTTAGCTAACTTTGACATAAAGTTATGGTGTATTTTTGTTTGGAATTTGTTTGGAGCCTTGGGAGAACTGTTTGGGAGGGTTTGGAGAGTGTGAGGAGTGAAGGAGGTCAAAAAATGAGCAAATCTCATCCCAAAAATAAGATAAAAATATGTGAAGGTCGGCCACCGTCCAAGTGGGTCCCATAGGGGCTTCCTGTGCAGTCTCGCAAATATGCGAACATATCTCTATTTTGATGTCGTATCCGCAAATGGTTTAATAAGTTAGAAACTAGACTCATAGATCTTAAATTTGATGGGTTGATTACCCCGTAACTCAAAGTATATTGGGAGAAAAGCTCAGTGACATTAGACCCAAATTTCAGTTAATTTATGAACGTAACCTGCGGCAACATTTGCCGACTTTTGTTTTACAAATTGATTGACTTATAAACATAACGTATGACTATTAAAAAATTCAAACAACTTAAAACACGAACTCCTTAGCATATTAAACACTCCTAATTTTTATCTCGAAAGTACAGGTTATAACAACTTTGATTCGTTTAGCCTCCAACGCTCACAATACTTCCGTAACACCTCTGTTAACTCATTATTATCTTTGTAAAAGTCCTTAAACTCTCTAGTTTATATTGATTTGCTTAATATGCATTCCAAAATGAATGTACGGGGTGTAATAGGTTCACCAGTTATTGTGTGGAACATTCTTTCATATATACCCACCCTTTCACCATTAGATTCAAGTTACCGACAGATAAAGTTATTAAGGAGATATGCTGGAATATAATATTTATTTGGCCCAAATCGGTCTGATAGTCAAGAGTCTAATTTCTTGCCTCCGTCATATGTCTTCCAAGGTCGATGTATCCTACACCTGTCGGCGCCTCCTTTATCTTCATCATCCTAAGATCTAATGGTGTGGTGCATTCACCATGAAACATCAGCGAAAGAAGGCTCTTATTACTGACTACAATGATGACCACAATTGGAGATGGTTCGAAGACGTAGACTCGGTGCCTCATTCGATCAAAGAAAATACCTTTTCCCAAGAAGTGGAACCCACACCGTAAGTATCTCTTCTCATTAAGATTTCTTGCTCTTCTACTCTATCTTTCTCTAGCTTTTGTTCTTTAAATTGCAGCTGCTGTAGTAGATTTTGTTGGGGTTGATGGTATTGAATGATGGATATCAAAGATTTTGGAAGTCTCTTTAAGGACATGGAAGAGCATCTCCTTTGAGCTAGATGTATGAGCCGAAACTCACGGTCTTCTTAGGGAGAAATGACAATCTCAACCTCAGGCCAGCTTACCTGATACCATTAGGCCCCCTAACCAAAGGATCCGGGAACTATTTTCTCTTTTACAGTAGTAATCAGGAACATCCCATGATACCTCTGTGGAACTTCCTTCCATCGGTTCCTCTTCGGAGTGAAAGATGATTGTCAAGAGAAAGGACAATTATTCTAGAGTCGATATGAGCAGTCCCCAAGTCAGTCCCTGGCTGCTCGTAGTATCCTTAGAAAGGGGGCGAAATGGGTAATGCTATGGTCGTGATCAACTAGGAGGAGGAAGCTCAACTCAACACTGAAAGGTTGGGCCCTACTGTAAACTTACAAGAATATTCTGTGCTTCCCGCTCCAAATGGACCACTCGATGAGGGGATGGCCTCGTCTGAATTTTGAGGTCCAAAAGAAAGATTCTGCTGGACCAAATGGCTCCACCTCCAATGACTTCCACGGCTCAAGAACAAGAGCCCTGTTCGGCAAGTGCTAATGTTGTGCGGGTACAGGATTCTCCCCCAAGCCTTCTGCCGATACTGGTGAACATACCATCTCGTTCACTATTCCCAACAACTTTAACCTTATAGATAAACCTTGACATGCTGTTAAATATTCATATCAGTTATTTGGTCCTGTTGAGAAGGCAAAGATGTCTCAATATGATATGGAGGAGTTGATTACTTAGCTGATTTATCCAACCGCCACGATGAGCCTTCTTTTCCCTCTTATCCTAAGTTTTTATCCTGGATTTGTAAATCCTATAATCATTTATTTTTGTTTTGTAGCATAACCTAATCTCATCAGAGGCTCTAAAGAGGGTCCAGGCGGACAAGGCCATGTTTAACAAGGTCGTTGAGGCCAACAGATAGTTGAAGGCCCAGGTCAAAGGATTGAAGTCCAAAGTTAAAGGACGTAAAGTTGAGAAGGAAGCCTTGATATTGAGAAAAAGGGTGCTGAGCAAAGCTCGAAACGAAAGCAAAAAGAGCTTCTAGGCTGGGAGTTAAGGTTTTCATGCGACCTTAACAAATCTAAAGAGAAAATCCGATCTCCTCAAGACGACATGGCCAAGAAAGAAGAGATTTAACTTCAATTTGCAATAGAGCATTCCTGTATTGAGGCCAGAGAGAAGGAATTGGAAGTTGCCCTTGCTCTTTCGAATGAACTTAGTGGACTAGTGGTGTCAAAAGAACTGGCCTGCAAGAGGCTTATGATAAGTTAGCTCACTAACTCGGAGAGGTGGGGGGAAGAGTGAACTTGATTAAAATTGGGTTGCTTTAAAGACTTGCTTAAACACTTTTCATGAAGTCCATGTTGGGAAGCCAGACATAGAGAAAGAGATCATGGACCTTGAAGTCCAGACGAAAGACATCGGGTCACTCCTAGGGTATCCATCCCCTGACGGACGAGAATATAGTCCCGATGCAGGTGAGGATGAATCAGAAGAATTAGACAAGACTAATGAATAAAAGGAAATTTTGGCACCTTTGCCTCCCCCAGCCACTTGACTCCCAGATGTTTCTTCATCCTCCAGATCCTTTGATCTTGATTCTGACAATCTTTCTTGAATATTGTACTTTATATATCCTGATTTTAGAATTATTATAATATAATTTTGAAAATCTTTTACTAAAAATTTCTTGTGCATTATTGTCTTGATCATGAATATTTTGGACTTAGAAATGTTTTTGTAGACTTCTCAGGCATTCATGGTGCCTAAGTCATAATGCTTAACCGTGTGTCGGCTTCATTTCCTTTTAGAATGATAGCCTTCAAACTGATACTTTGAGTGTTTGATTTTTATAGTTAGTTGCCTCGTGAAGTTGGCATTAAACTAAGAATGGGCCCTTAATGAGTTTAATGCTTATGAAGATGACATGTCATCTTCATTTTTGACAAGTAGGGACATCGGGTCCTTAGTAGAAAATTTAAACGAAAATGGTACAACTTGTCCGGGTAATAAAATAAATTTAAAGCTCGAGATTTGTTATTCAAGGAATTAGGATAAATGATCCTTGCAACTTCTGCTTAGTTTCTTTTGTGATACATATCTTAGTAGTATACAGTGAAAACAATCTGAGCCTTATAGATGGGTTATTTTGATGAAAATAGTTGATGTCGGACCTTTGGTACATTAATAATGCTTGCTCTTGTTTGTTGGAGATCTTGCTCTAAGCATCAAAATTTATTCTTCGAATACGTTGGTGCTTCTGCAACTTTTGGTTAGGCTAAGCAGCCCGCTATTGCTGGTCTCCGTATAGTCTTCCTAGTGTTTGAGTCCAAAGTATAAAAACTTTGACACTGGTCTTGTCATTCGATTGTCTTAGTCTAGCTGCTAGACTTCGCATTCTGGTTTATTTGATCTTCCTTCGGTCCTATTCCTGAAAAGGAGGTAAGTCGTTAGCAAGTATTTTAGATGAAGAGGATTCCTCAGCTTTTTTGATCAGTCATTTTGTGACCCTCCCCGAGAATGGTTGTAGTTTCCAAATGTTGCCAAGGGTCAGTGTAATCATTGTTCGGGCTAGGATGGCTATTCATATCATCTAAAAACGATAGCATAAATATATTAACAACTTAAAAATAATTAACAAGAGGGGCACCATACCATTGCGGATCCTCTAGAAGTAGTAGCGTTTCAAGTGTATGACGTTCTAGTTAGTCCGGGGCTGTATTCTATCCATGGACTCGAGGTCATAAACTCTTTTTCCAGCAAGTCTACAAACTCTATATGGGCCAAGCTTTCTGGCATTGAGTTCTTGTTTTGTAGGGAATACCTTATGAAGGACGTAATCCCCTATTTTGAAGTGCCAAAGGTTAGCTCTTTGGTTACAGTATATCTTAATCCTTTGCTTCTGTGTAGCTATTCAGATTAATGCCATTTCTTAGCGTCCTCCTACCAGATCAAAAATTGATGCTAGGGCTTCCTCGTTGGACTCCTCAGTCACATAAACTAACCTCAGAGTTGATTCCCCTATCTTAATCGAGATTAGAGCTTCTGATCCATATACGAGCGAAAAAGGGGCTTTTCCCGTACTTGTGTTTTTAAATTGTCCGGTGTGCCTATAAAACTTCAAGTAATTCCTCCAACCATCTTCCCTTAGCTTCTTCTAACTGTTTCTTTAGGTTGGTGAGCGAACATTTTTTGATGACTCTACTTGGCCATTAGCTTTGGGATGATAGGTGGATGAAGTAATCCTCTTGATTTTCCACCCATCAATGAACTCAATAACATTTGCTTCGATGAATCGTCGTCTGTTATCACATGCTACCTCATTTGTTACTCTGAATCGTCATATAATGTTTCTTTATATTAAGTCTATTACTTCTTTCTCTCGAACGTTCGTGAATGCACCTATTTCACCCAATTAGAGAAGTAATCAGTCAAGACTAGTAAACATTTCACCTTACCCGGGGCTTGAGGAAGCGATCCAACTATATCCATCTCCCATTTCATGAAGGGCCATGCGAAAAGTATAGAATGCATTGGTTATGCTGGTTGATATAATCGGTGTTCAAAACTTTGGCACTTGTTGCATTTTTTGATGAAGGTATTTGTATCTTCTTCCATTCGGGGCTAGTAATAACCCACTCTAATGAGATTCCAGGTTAAGGATCTATCCCTAGGATAATTACCACAATTTCTTTCACAGATTCTCTCATTACGTATTTTGTTTTCTGGGTCCAAGGCACTTATCTAAAGGACCATTAAAAATCATCCAGTAAAGTTCTCCTTTGATGAGGCAGTACTGGGCTGCTCGAACTTTAAGCTACCGAATTGGTTTTTTTCTTCGTGCATCATCCCATTTTGCAAGTAGTTTATGAATTCGTTACTCCAATTCTAAGTAAATTGGTTGAATTTACCTCAATTTTGCTTTGGTCGAGGAAAGAATGAAACTAGTTAACGATTGAGTGGTTTCTGGATTTAGTAATTTTCGCTGCTGGTCCAAGATTTGCCAACACATCTACTTTAGCATTCTCATCTGGAGGTATGTGTGTGGTCTTCCATTGCTGAAATTAAGCTAAAAGAGTTGTGACTTTGTCCAAGTCTTCTGCATCTCGGTTTCCCGTGCCATGTACGTTCCTTTTATTTGGTTAATCACGAGTTTTATGTCGCTTTTCAACCCGAGGTGGTCTGCACCAAGTCCTCTGGCTAATTTGAGTGTTTCAACTACAACCTCATATTCGACTTCATTGTTAGTTACAAGATGACATTTTATAGACTGTCTAACTGGTGCAATGAGAGCTATTCCATGATTAGACCCTTTAACATTGGATGATCCATCTGTGAAGAGGGTTCGGATTTTAGGGCCTACCCTAAAAGCAATGATCACTTCTTTTTCAACCTCTAAAAGGATGTTTGTTTCTTAATTTAGCCACGAAGTCTGCTAGGACTTGTGACTTGATGGCAATATGAGATTGGTATGATATATCATAATCACTAACTATGACCACCCACTTGGCAAGCCGTCCCTGTTTAACCTAAAATTTGATTTTTAGGTCGAATATATTAAATTTATACTTTGAGGCCTCAAGCAACATGCTTGATTCACTTTAAAGAATATAAGCAAAGCAATTAACGATAATAGTAAAAGATAAAGAACAAATGTTAAGAGCGAAAAAAAAGAAAAGGAGAATTGTTATTGATCCTGCTTTGGTCAAAGATATCTTGCTTGCTCTATAACAACTTAATATATAGCTCAAGAGAATACAAGAGTTTTCTAATTGAACTTCAGTAAGTGGGGGTTTAAGTAATAAGATTTGTTGTAACTATCCCCTGATATCTTTCCAGCCTGTTATCTCTATTACTCTGCCGTTTCCATATGTTATGCTTAAAAGAATTTGTAACTGCTCCGTAGTAAATGCTAAATCCCTAATTCTGGATTGATTGTTTCTTTGTTCCTATCCATACATATGAAACTTCACGATAAAACAGCTTGTATTGAATCCTTATTGGAACGGATATCAATGATCTCGGTATCAATAATTTTTTCTCAATTGACCTTGTGCTCATTCTTCAAGTGACCTTCCAATCCATTTGTTATTTCAATGTCACAACCAAAAATCCCAACGGGGGGGGGGGGGG
>MCJB01013460.1:0-23864 GCA_002018475.1 Nicotiana obtusifolia | reverse complement strand
GGGGGGGGGGGGGGGTTCGTGGTGGCGCCTACACCACTTGACAGGCAAGCCAACAAATAACAAAAATGAAGGCAATACAAAACAAAAAATAACATGATATCATACATAAAAGATAAAACTCAGAGAAATATACCAAGTCTAAGACCAATGACCATCTACATCTCCTAAAAACTGGAGTCACTAAGTACATGAGCGTCTGCAGAATAAATAAATACAAAGTTTGGAATAAATGATGCACTGTTCGAAGCAAATAAACAGTAATAGAACTATGAGATAGGTGACTCCAAGGCCTGCAAATTAGAGTACAACACTACCTCGGGTCTCCCCAACTAGCACACTAGTCCGTCCTCTAGGTACCACTGAGACCAATACCAAAATCTGCACAAGAAGTATAAAAGTATAGTATGAGTAGAACTAACCCAATGTACTCCATAAGTGTCGAGCCTAAGCTGACAAGGTAGTGACGAGGCTAAGACTAAACACCTGCTTATAAACCTGTGCGGTTAAATAACAAGAAATAACGAGACAAGATAACAAGTAAAATATCAAGTAATATGAAAAGATAAATAACAAGAGAGAGATAAAAAGTATAAAAGAAAGAAGATATAGAACGAGAAAATAATGAAAGAAATGACTAAGGAAAACAAATTTTATGCTTCCACAAGCAACTCCGAACAAGCCTTTCGAACATAACCACGCAACAGCATAGCCAAGTCTTTAGTCTAAATAGTAAAAGGAGGAACAAGAGATATCAAACAAAGGGCATGACATCATCCTTCGTGCTTTTACTCTCATCATATTGCTGTATTGGTTATTATTTATCTGTGCTATTCGACTTTTTAGACTCTTTTATTCTATATTATTGATTGTTCTTCCGCTATTATTTTATGTTTGGCTTTCCTAGCAAGTGGTTTAGGTGCCATCACAAACAATGGAGTTTTTAGGTTGTGCCAGCTTGGTATCAGAGCCCTGTGTTTCTTAGGTCTCACGAGTCATGAGCAAGTCTAGTAGAGTCTTGCGGATCGGTACGGAGACATCTGTACTTATCTTCAAGAGGCTACAAGACTGTTAAGAAGACTTCCCTTTCTTTTATTTCTACGTCGTGTAGATTTGTTAATCTCAAAGTTTGAAACTTTGTTCTTCTATTCTCTCACAGATGGAGATGACATGTTCTTTTGGAGCAGCGGAGTAGGCACCCTACCTCAGGCTAGGCCCCTAGAGGCCGGGGTCGAGGTAGGGATGGAGCATGCGCCACAATTAGAGGCCCCACTAGAGCAGCAGTTGTGGATCCATCACTAGCTCCCATTGAGGAGCAAACTCCAGATCATGTCGAGCTGGTGGGACCATATTAGGCACCTAAGGAGCCTATTGGTATATCTAGAATTCAAGAGACTTTTGCTCACATTTTCAGCATGTACGAGAGTCTGACTCGGTAGGTATGATCCCGATGGCACCAGCTACCCACAGGCTGGAGGAGGGGCCCAGACTCTTGCCACACGTATACTTGAGCAACTGGCTCATGGTCATCATACACAGGGGATTCTTCCGGTGTAGCCAGTTGTTGCAGTCCAGCCCGAAAATTATGCAAGTTTTGACCGCTGAGGAGCAGAAGAGGCTGGTGAGATTTCAGAGGCTTTATCCTCCTCACTCTAGTGGTGAGCCTACTGAGGATGCATATGGTTTCTTGATGAGTGTCACCGAATTCTTTGTAGTTTCCATTTGGTGCACTCAAATGGGGTTGATTTTGTCACTTTTCTGCTAACATGGACAACCTACAAGTGGTGGAAGGCTTATGAGTTGAGTAGGCCAGCTGGAGTAGCACCACTCCCATGGTCTTAGTTTTCTTATTGGAGAAGTTTATTCCAGATACTTGCAAAGATGAGTTCCGTAGTATGTTTGAGCATCTATGCCGGGAGGGTATGACCGTGATGTAGTATGACATGAGGTTCACAAAGTTGTCACGTCATGCTATGTTCTTGATCCCTACTGAGAGGGAGAGAGTTAGGAGGTTCATTGAGGGCCTCAATATTTGTATCTAATATCGGATGACTCGAGAGGCCGAGACTGATACTACTTTTCATTAGGTTGTGGAGATTGGCAGGCGCTTAGAGCATATCCGGTAGGAGTGAGAGGAGAGGGACGCCATTAAGGACGATGGTTTTGGTGGTGCCTCATTTGGAGGCCAGGGACATCACAGTAGATGCCTTCCTTTCACGCCTATTCGGTCAGCCCATTAAGTTCATTGTGGTTCTTCAGTCAGCCACAGTTGATATAATGCTCGTCCGACCCAGTCATCTTTTAGTGCACCGCCAGCACATAATTCATACCGAGACCCATCTATTCTAGGTTCTTCAAGTGGGAATTCAGGTCCACAGGGTTAGTCATAGAGTCAGCAGCCTCTCCAAAGGAGGGGTTGTTTTGAGTGTGGAGAATTAAGTCATCTCAAGAGGGATTGCCCCACTTCTGAATAGTGCACCATGTCAGGGCACTCAGTCCATGATTTTGGTGCCTGCAACTACACTACCCCCACAACTATCTAGGGTGGAGCTGAATCAGTTCAAGGCTGTCCTAGATGGGGAGGTAAGTCAGGTGGAGGACATGCCCATTGTTATGCATTCACGACAGGCTAGAGAAAGTTGCTTCAGATGCCGTGATCACATGTATTATTTCAGTGTGCCATATGAATTTTCAGTATTATTTGACCCTAGCTCCACTTATTCTTATATGTCATCATATTTTTCTTCTTATTAGGATATGCCTAGTGGTTCTCTTTATATTCCTATTTATATGTCTACACCTTTGGTGATTATATTGTGGTAGATTGTTTATTGATCTTGTGTGGTTACCATTAGGGGTTATGAAACTAGGGTTGATCTTTTATTACTTAATATGGTTGACTTAGAGGTGATTTTGTGTATGGACTGGTTATCTTCATATAATGCTATTCTTGATTGTCACGCTAAGACCGTGATGTTGGCTATGCAGGGATTGCCAAGGTTGAAATAGAGGGGTTCTTTGGGTTATATTCCTTGTAGGATGATTTCTTTTCTGAAGGCTCGACGGATGGTTGAGAAGGGGTATTTGGCATATCTATCTTTTATGAGGGAGGTTAGTGCTCATACTCCTACTGTTAATTCAATCCCAATAGTAAGGGAGTTTCCACATATGTTTTCTACAAACCTACGGGGCATGCCACCCGATAAGGATGTTATTTTTGGTACTGATTCGCTGCCGGTCACTCAGCCCATATCTATTTCACTGTGGCTCCCGCTTAGTTGAAGGACTTGAAGGAACAATGACAAGACTTCTTAGATAGTGGGTTCATCACACCAAGTGTTTCTTCTTGGGTTGCACCAATATTACTTGTGAAGAAGAAGGATGATTCCATGAGAATGTGTATTGCTTACAAGCATTTGGACAAGGTGACCATCAAGAACAAGTATCCACTGCCTCGCATTGATGACTTGTTTGATTAGCTTCAGGGTGATAGGGTGTTTTTCAAGATTGACTTGAGATCGGGTTATCATCATTTGAAGATCAGGGCTTCAGACATTGCTAAGCCGGCTTGGAGGACTCATTATGGGCATTATGAATTTTCGGTAATGTCTTTTGGTTTGACTAATGCCCACATTTATGCATTTGATGAACAATGTATTCCAATCTTATTTGGATTCTTTTGTTATTGTGGTCATTGATGATACCTTGGTATATTCCCGTAGTAAGGAGGAGCACGAGCAACATTTGAGGATGGTGCTTCAGGTTCTGAGGGAAAATAAGTTGTGTGATAAATTCTCCAAGTGTGAGTTTTCGTTTGATTCAGTGGCATTCTTCTACCACGTGGTGTCTAGTGACAGGATCAAGGTAAATCAAAAGAAGATTGAGGCAGTTCAGGGTTGTCCTAGACCTTCTACCGCTACTGCAGTTAGAAGTTTCTTGGATTTGGCTGGATAATATCATCAATTTGTGGAGGGGTTCTCGTTTATTGTAGCTTGATTGACCAAGTTGACTTAGAAGAGTGCTCCATTAAGATGGTCTGATGAGTGTGAGGAGAGCTTTTAGAAGCTCAAGACTGCCTTGACTATAGCTCCAGTTTTGGTATTGCCTTCAGGATTGGGGTGGTATACTGTTATTGTGATACTTCGCATGTTGACCTTGAGGGTGTGTTGATGTAGGATGATAGGGTGATTGACTATGCATCGTGCTAGTTGAAGCCCCATGAGAAGAATTATCCGATTCATAATTAAGAGTTAACAGCTATTGTGTGCGTGCTCAAGATCTGGAGGCATTATTTATATGGCGTGTCTTGTGAGGTTTACACTAGCCTTTAGAATATTCATCATTTATTCAAGAAAAAGGATTTGAATTTGAGGCAGGGGACGTGATTGGAGCTTTTAAAGGATAATGATATCACTATCTGATATCATCTAGGGAAGGCCAATATGCTAGCAGACGCCTTGAGTAGAAAAGGAAGTGGGAGCGCATTACTATGGACTTTGTGGTATTGTTGCCACGAACCTTGAGGAAGTTTTACGCCATTATGGTCATTGTGGATCGGTTGACCAAATCAGCGTATTTTATTCTAGTTATGACTTCTAACACTTCGGAGAAGTTGGCTCAGATCTACATCAGAGAGATTGTTCGCTTACATAGTGAACCTATTTTTATCATCTCAGATTGCGACACTAGTTTACATCACACGTTTGGAGAGCTATTTAGTGTGAGTTCGGCATGTAGGTGCAGTTGAGTACTGCATTTCACCCTCAGACGGATTGGCAGTCTAAGCGGACCATTCAAATCTTGAAGGATATGTTGAGAGATTGTGTCATTGATTTCAGAGGCATGTGGATCAGTTTATACCTTTAGTGGACTTTTCCTACAACAACAGCTACCAGTCCAGTATTCAGATAGCTCCATATGAGGAATTATTTAGGAGGCAATTCCGTTCTTCGATTTGTTGGTTGGAGCCCTGTGAAGCTAGGTTATTGTGCACAGATTTGTGTCTGATGCTTTGTAGAAGGCAAAGTTGATTCAGGAGAGGCCTCACACATTTCAGTCCAGGCAGAAAAGTTATGCTGGTAGGAAGGTTCGCGATATGGCATTTATGAAAGGTGAGAAGTTTCTTCTTAGAGTTTTGCCTATGAAGGGAGTGATGAGATTCAAGAGGAAGGGCAAGTTGAGTCCTAGATGCATTAGTCCATTTGAGGTTTCGGAGAGAGTGGGTGAGGTGGATTACAGGCTTGTTTTGCCACCCAACTTGTCAGGGGTTATGGTGTTTCATGTTTCTATGATTTGGAAGTATCATGAAGATCATTCACATGTGTTGGATTTCAGCTCGGTGCAGTTGGATGAGAATCTGGCTTATAAAGAGGAGTAGTTGGCCATTCCATATAGGCAGGTTCGGAACCTGAGGTCGAAAGATATTGCATCAGTAAAGGTTTAGTGGTGAGGTCAACCGGCCAAGGAGGCGACTTGGGAGACCAAGCATGATATGCAAAGAAAATATTCTTATATTTTTGGCACTTCAGATATGATTCTAAACCCGTTCAAGGACAACGTTTGTTTAAATAGGGGAGAATGTAACGACCCGCCGGTTCTTTAGTGTATTTCAGTACCCATTCCCCTAATTGATGCCTCTCGTATATATGTTTGTTGTTTTGTGATTTGCGAGGTTGGTTAGCTGGCTTCGAGAAGGTTTGAGAATGATTGGGGACACTTAGTCTCATTTTAGAAGCTTAAGTAGTTAAGAGTTGATCAAGGTTTGATTTTTGAGTAGACGATCTAGGATTGGCGATTTGATGGTTCCAATAGGTTCGTATAGTGATTTTGGACTTAGGCGTATGTTAATATTTGGATTTTGAGGCTCCTAGGATGCTTTGGCTTTATTTGTCGAAGGTTGACTTGAAGGTTTGGAGAGTTCCTATGTTTGACCAGGAGTTGACTTTGATGATATCGCATTTGAATTTTTGTTCCGGTACTTGGAATAGGTTCTTTTGTCATTTTAAACTTATGTGCAAAATTTGGTTGTAACCGGGATTGGTTAGGCTTGAATCGGATGCTTGTTTTGAAGTTTGGAAGTTCTTGAACTTGAGAGAAGTTTGAATTGTGTTTTGATCTTTGAGTAAATTGATGTGATGTTACCGTATGTATTTGGAGTCTTTGGATAGGTCCATTTATTGTTTACGGACTTGTTGGTGCAATAGGAAGAGGTGGCTTGGGTGTATTTCGGATGGATTCTGAATCATTTTGGTGTTTGATGACAGGTCTGGCTGGCATGTCACACTTGTGAGATTTTGTGTGCAGGTGCGACATCGCACCTGCGGATAGAGAGGCGTAAATGCGGGCTTGATCTGGGAGCATGAGTACCGCTTCTGCGAAGGCTGGAGCGTAGAAGTGGAGATGGGTCACACATACGGGTTTGCATAAGCAGGGTTTAGCTCCGCAGGTGCGAGGGGTTGACTAGTTTAATGAAACTCATAGATAAGAGGTTCTAACCGCGGATGCAGTGTCACAGAAACGACACTGAAGTACGTAGATGTAGAATCGCTGGCAACCTCTTTTATTTTGAGGGTTTAGCTCATTTCTGATTGTTTGAAGTTTTGGAGCTCCACTAGAGGTGATGTTTGGAGAGATTTTCGTCCCTACTTTGTGGATAAGTCTTGGATTTGTCTATTTATCTTGAATTCCCATGGACTTATGCATTTTAATCATGAGATTTTGGAGGAAAAAAATTGGATTTTAGCCAACAACTTAAGAGAACAGATTTTTGGGATTTGAAGGTTAATTTGGACTTGGTTTTGGAATCTAATCACATATTTGGACTCATGTGGTTATGGATAGTCCGGATCTACCCTTTAACTCAATTTTTTACTGTGTGGGCTCGGGTTGACTTTTGTTGGCTCTTTGGAAATTGAATAAAGATCGATGCTTTTTTGTTTAGAATTGATTCCTATGGCTTTGTTTGACATTATTGAGATATTTGTGGCTAGATTCGAGCCGAATGGAGGTGATTTCCAAAGGGAAGGCATTTTTCGAGTATTGATTTAGCCCGTTTGAGGTAAGTATCTTGCCTAATCTTGTGTGAGAGAATACCCCTTAGGATGCGACTTTATTTGGCTAATTGTTATGTGTTAAAAGTGACGCAGATACGAGGTGACGAGCGTATATGTGGGTGGTATGTGTGATTTTGACCGGATTGGACTTTAGGCTTCTAGTATGCTTTATTCAAACTGTGTACTTCCTCTGATGCCTGTTTGATCATTTGTATGGCTAAATAAACTATTTGAATCATGTTACAGACCATGAATAACCTTATATATCCTTCTTGAGCATGAATCATGTTATTGTATGGCGTACCTGCCTAATCAAAGTTGTCGTTGTATACTTTGCATATGCCTACACTTAAGCATGTTACTTTCCTTAGTCCTTGAATATGTGACTTGATATTTGTTGTTCGTATACATATATTCTTGTATATGTGTTTTTTGTGATATGGACTGGTTTAAGATCATGAAACGTTGTGATTATTGCACGTGAGATGTCAATGCTGCATGTGGATAAGGATCCATCTCCCTAGAGTCATCCTCTCATGTTTCCCTTTGATGACGTACACTCAGATTATGAAAACTTATCAATGTTTGAATTTTGTGTATCTTATGTAAATTGAATCTCATTGAATGTATACATGCTTTTAGTACGTATTTTCTCTATATGTAGCCTCGAAATTGTATACACGCCTTTTCTACATATCTTCTCTATATGATGATTTAGTTGATCCAATGACTCATGTTACATATCTTCTCTATATGATGATTTAGTTGATCCAATGACTCATGTTACATATCTTCTCTATATGTCGAAGCTGTGCAACTGATTTGCTATTCTTGCATATCTTTTCTATATGCTGAACTGTTAGATTACTTACCATGCTTAGACTCAGGTACTGCTGTTGTGTACATATATATCCATGAACTTTTAGCGAGTATCATTGACCATTCTCGCCCCTACTTCAACGAGGTTAATCATGATACTTAATGAGTACATGATATCAATTGTACTTATACTACACTCTGCACTTAATTGTGTAGATGCAGGAGTTGGACCCAACTAAGTATTTGGGATTCGTGATTGTTTCTTGTCACGACCCCAAATCTCCCTCCCTCGGGAGTCGTGATGGCGCCTACTAATGGGAGCTAGGCCAGCCGATAATTAACATCATTAGTTACATCACCATTCATAAACATAAGTTCATAACAATTGCAGAAATATTATATATATATATACAGAGTCTTTCCTTTACAAAAATCTACCCAAGAACTGGTGACACAGTATTCACAGACAGACTAAGAATACTACATACAATAGTCTCGAAAGAAATATCAAAAGCACCATTTCCGAACTACATGGAAATAGAGACAAAAGGATGAACAGATGACGCCAAGATCTGCGAACGGCTGCAGTACTACCTTGGGTCGCCTGGGTGATCACGCGAAAATTGGATGTCCGTCTTACTTACTGTCCGACACCTGCTGCGCCGGTATCTGCACAAACGTGCAGAGTGTAGTATCAGCACAACCGACCCCATGTGCTGGTAAGTGCCTGGCCTAACCTCGGCGAGGTAGTGACGAGGCTAGACCGGACTCCAGATAATCCTGTTAAACTTAAACATATATGCAACTACAACAGATAATAAAAGTGCATCAATAAAATAAATAGAGAAAGAAAGATATGCATTGCAATATCAAATCAAGGAAACAACAGATCTCGTGGCAGGCGTGCCACCCGCCCTCATTACACAATATCCTATGGTGGGCGTACCACCCGCCCTCTTAAATATTATCTCGTGGCAGGCGTGCCACCCGCCCTCATTATACAATATTCTGTGGTAGGCGTACCACCCGCTCTCTTAAATAATATCTCGTGGCAGGCGTGCCACCCGCCCTCATTACACAATATTCTGTGGTAGGCGTACCACCCGCCCTCTTAAATAATATCTCGTAGCAGGCGTGCCACCCGCCCTCATTATACAATATTCTGTGGTAGGCGTACCACCCGCTCTCTTAAATAATATCTCGTGGCAGGCGTGCCACCCGCCCTCATTACATAATATTCTTTAACGTATGTGGCACCAGCTACGGTCTCTCCTGGATACGTACAGTGGACAATCACAAACAATTTCCACCCATTGGAACCATACATCATATCAAGCTCCCCTTTTTGGGAGATAACATCATAACACCCAACCTGGCCAGGGGGAAATAGCTTTAACTAGACCAGTACTCGACTCCTAATTAACTAAGTCAATGTTAACAATTTATGACTACTTAAGTTTATAGATTAACCTTCCCCCATCCCATTTATATTTCCGTTAAACCTAGACACATTACTTATTATTATGACACTGGACTTTTATGGACTCTTATGGACACCTAAGACTTTACCCAATGAATTAGACACGAAGCCTTCAATTATCCTTTAACGATTACTTATTTCATTAATTCATTATTAATCCGACTTACAAAGAAAGAAGTGTTTACATCCATATTCATCATCAATAAGAACATTAAATTGTTCACTTCATATACTGGCGTATCATTCGCCCTTCTTTCACAATATTCTGTGGCAGGCGTGCCACCCGCCCCTCATACATATATATATATATATATATATATATCATAATAATTTCCACGGATTTCATCCGGCAATTAGGAACATTTTTGTCTTTTGCATTGCAGCAATATCATGAATATCATACAATAATGATGACATCAATATACAATAATCATCAACAAATGACTCACGGTCATGTTTAACACCAAGGTATAGGTACTCATCACCTTACCTATACGATTTTCTCATAGAAAAGCAATTTAGCATATAGCACATAGTACCTAATCCCTCGAGCTAAGGTTAAGACGGACACTTACCTTGCTCGGCAACAATTTCAAGGTCTCAATAAACCTTAGCCTTGACACCTTGCGTCCAAAGGCTCCAAATCTATTCATAAACAATTCATTATGTTCAATACCCACAATGGAAACCAATTTCCATTTAAATTTATAAGAATTACGGGTAAATTCCCGAAACTGACTCAAGGTCAATAGTGGGGCCCATTCATCGAAATCGTTTGAAATTCATGAAATGTTGTTACCCATTACAATGTGGGTCTATACATCTCAAGTTCGTCAAAATCCGTCATCGGATTGACATTAAACCCCAATTTCATATTTTTCAGAAATTGAGAAGAACCCTAGGTTCTTCTCTTTCACAAATTTGTGAATTTAGAATGGGGTTAAGTATGGAAAACAATAAACTAAGAGGGATTGAGGGTATAGATTACTTACCCGATGATTCACTTAAGTTTCCCTCTCTATTTGTTCCCAACTTCACTTCGATCTTCTTCTCAAAAGCCCCAAATGTTTTCAAGATAGTACAACCCCTTTTCTTGCAAGTTTAATCACAAAATCTTGATTGCATGTGTGTTTTGGGGTTGATTTCTAATGATTCTTTGTGTTCAAAGATATTTTGTCTCGTGGGTATAGCGTATTGTATTTTCGGAAGCACCCAAATGGACCTTAAGTCCTATTTATATTGGGTAAAAAGTCGGGCAAACAATGTACTGAAAAGCCCTTTTCGCGACCCCTCATGTCTGTTTCGCGGCTCGCATATCCCACATGCGAGCCGCTTTTCCATGGCCCAAAAAGGCTGCCCAGGCCTCTGTTCGACTTCGCGACGCCCTGTGAGGATTTCGCGGTTCGCCTTTCTCTTTCAAGGACCGCGAATCCACCGCGAAATGGCCTGGCAAATTGCCCAGGCCTTCTGCCTGGGTTCGCGACCCCTCTATCCCATTTCGCGTTTCGCCATTCCAGTTCGCGGTGCGCGAACTGGCCACGAAACGACCCCTCTCCTTCTGTTCCTGTTCGCGATGGCCCTTGGCCACTTTCGCGACTCGATAGCTTTTTGGCCGCGAATCTTGCCCCTCAGCTGATTAGATTTCTTATTTTACGAATATAAGTCTAACTTTTTCATACGAAGTCCGATTTGGACGATTCTTTTTGATATGGCTCCGTAATTTCAATACGGAGCTAATTCCTCAAACAAAATTGAATTTAGAGGTCGTTTACTAATTCTAATATCAATTACACCAGAAATGAAATGTTTGTCGCTTCATGAAGTGACGTTTTAAGTCCCGTTGACCATTCAAAATTCACCCGAGACCTCCGGGACTTAATCTGAACATGCACACATGTTCTATAACCTCATTTAAACTTGTTCCAATCATTGGAACTCTAAAATGAACATCAATTTATTAGATTTGTATTGAAACCAAATCCTATGAGCTTCAAGGATCCTCAATTCGATCCTTCGATCCGAACCCGACCAAACGGTGTCCGAATGTATTTATTGATGAGCTCCGGGGTGTCCCTCCCGAGAGAGAGATCGAATTTTCCATCGATGTGCCACTTGATACGCAAGCAAATCTATTCCACAAGATGGCTCCTACCAAGTTGAAGGAAATAAAAGCTCAATTGAAGGATCTTTTGGATAAGAGCTTCATCCGACCCAGTGCTTCCCCGTGGGGATCCCACTGCTATTTGTTCGAAAGAAAGATGGTTCATTGAGAATGTTCATTGATTATCGACAACTGAACAAGGTAACCATTAAGAACAAGTATCCGCTCCCAGGGATTAACGATTTGTTTGATCAATTGCAAGGTGCTAAATATTTTTTGAAGATTGATCTCAGATTTGGGTACCATCAGTTAAGAATCAAGGGAGAAGATTTCCTAAAGAAAGCCTTTCGGAGCAGATATGGCCATTACGAATTTCTTATGTCCTTTGGCCTAACCAATGCATCAACGACTTTTATGGATATTTTGAATCGAGTGCTTAAGCCATTTTGCATATCTTTGTGATTATTTTTATTGATGATATTTTGGGGTATTCACGATCAGAAACGGAGCACGCAGAACATTTGCGAAAGGTTTTACGCACGCTCCGAGATCACAAGTTGTACGCCAAGTTTTTCAAGTGCGAGTTCTGGCAAAACTCAGTGACTTTTCTTGGGCATATAGTATTGGGTGAGGGTATCAAAGTTGATAGTCAAAAGGTCGAAGCAGTTAAGAATTGGCCAAGGCCCACAACTCTTACAGAGGTATGCATCTTCCTAGGATTAGTCGGTTACTACCGAAGGTTCGTGGATAATTTCTCATCTATAGCTACTCCATTGACGTAGTTGACACATAAGGCTGCTAAATTCCAGTGGATCGACACTTGTGAAAAGAGCTTCCAAAAGTTAACAGATAAGCTAACCTCGGCACCAGTTCTAACTCTTCCTGAAGGGCTCGAGGTATATGTTATATATTGTGATGCCTCTAGAGTGGGATTGGGCGGTGTTCTGATGCAACACGGAAGGGATATGGCATATAATTCAAGGAAACTGAGAAAACATGAGCGAAATTACCCGACCCACAATCTAGAATCGGCAGCTGTCATCCTTGCTCTAAAAATATGGCATCATTTTTTGTACGAGTTTCATGTTGACATATTTACGGATAAAAAGAGCTTTCAATACATATTCAAGCGAAAAGAGTTGAATTTGAGACAATGGAGATGGCTTGAATTGTTAAAGGATTATGATATTCTATAACACCCCTCGGAAGTCAAACGTTGTAGCCGACGCGCTAAGTTGGAAATCCATGGGCTGTCTACTGCATTTGGAAAATTATAAGTTCGAGGTGACCAAGGACTTGTACTGGTTGGCTAATTTATGTGTACGATTGTTTGACACCAGTGGCCAAGGAGCCATAATTCGAAATGCTGCCGAATCCTCGCTAGTAGCCAAAGTAGAATAATGACAATGTGACAATCCAACCTTGGCGAAGATAAGAGAAAGAATTCCCTTTCAAAAAAATCAAGTGTTCGAGTTATCCAAGGACGGAGTCCTTAGATACAAAGACTGGTTATGTGTACCTAATGTTGGGGGACTCCAAAGGCAGATCATGGCAGAAATTCACCAATTCCGGTATTTTATTCATTCGAGGTCAATCAAGATGTATCATGATCTTCGATAGCTATACTGGTGGGATAACATAAAGAGTAATGTTGCTGAATATGTCTCTCAGTGCCGAAATTGCCAACACGTTAAGGTTGAACACCAGAAACCATGAGGACACCAGAAACCAGGAGGATTTCTTTAGAATATGGAAATTCTTACCTGGAAATGGGCGATGATCAACATGAATTTTGTTACCGGGTTACCATGATCATGCCGAAAGTTTGATTCTATATGGGTTATTGTGGATCAACTAACCAAATCTGCTCACTTCCTACCAGTTAAGACTACCTTTGTTACACCCCATATTTTCGTACGTGAGACTACGTCGTAAGTCAATTGATGTAAGTTCAGAAATGAGATCATCTTTGAAAGTACATAAATTAAGCTAATCATGTTAACTTGGAGGTTCCAAATAATTAAGATCATGAACTGCAAGTACCAAGAGGATTGGAAGGCTTAGAAGCTAAACGAATTGAAGAAAATATGTTTTGTCGAAAGTCGACAAGTTGGGAATGTTATAACATGTACTTTTGGGGTGATACTAGGGTGAGTAACATGGTAAGGAGGACATTTTATGAGTTATGTTAGTCTTATGATAGTCGTGTGTTATGTTTTGAAGTCAAGCGAGTTGTGGAACAAAAGTTGGTAAAGGTCATCACAAGTTACATTCATAAATGTGCTGCAATTTAGGTCCAATGTAGATGAGCTTTTCTCCCATTATACTTAGAATTACTGGAGAACAACCTACCAAATTGACGATCCACTAGTCTAGTTCTAATGCATTAAACCATACGTCAATACAACATCAGAGTAGAGAGATATTCGCGTTTTCGCGAGACTGCGGAAGCAGCTCCCAATAGGACCCACTTAGGCGGTGGTCGACCTACTTCACCTTTAAAGCGATTTGGACGACCTATATTTCTCATTTTTCGAACCAACCTCGTCCCTACTCATCCTAACCCTCCTAAACAGATACCATAAGGGTTTGAAGTGATTCCAAAGTGATTACACCATATTTTAACATCAAAAGTTAGTTCTAGTGAAGGATAACACCTCTTTGAGGTTGTGTTGTCATTGAGGATAATTGTGGGCTGTGTTTGGCTGAAATTTCAAGTTGTTGCTACTTTTTAAGGTGAGTATAATGGCCTACAAATTGTTCTTAAGCTTGCTTGTATGTTGGTGAAGTTGTTAGGATGATAAACTACAAGATAATACTTGGATTAGCTTGAGATGTTGTTGTTCTTGATGGATTGATTTGAAAATTGCTCTTATGAACTTTAAGTGGATGGAAATTACAGAAAATAAGTTGGATATGATATTTTTAGTATGATTATGTTAGTTTACATGTCAATCTCATTGAGTTAATTGGTAACTAGACAAGGACATGGCTATAAAGCACTTGGAAGTTGTCGACAATGATATTATCTTGTGTTGGGCTATTTCGGATAACTTTAAAATTGAGTACAAGGTTATAAATCCTTTAAACGGTATTGGTTATTATACTGGATATATTACTAAGTTCAAGAATGAATGATAATGGGGTTGAAGGGTGCTAAAGGGATTCAATCCGAGCTTGCCGCTTCGTGATATGTTGATGACTTGTTAATGAAGTATTTTTTACCCTATTGTTTATGTTGTTCTTATTGTATTGCTCTGGTTTTTGTTTTTGGTATATGTTATTGGAGGAGGCCCTTGTTACAGGGGAGATGCTGCCCAAATTTACATAAATGAGCTACTAGTTTAAGTTGCAGACTTAGCCTTTACTCATCACTGATTTCGAATCTCCTTATGCTATGGTAGATTGAGTTGAGTTTTTGAAGAATTGCTTGGACGGTATTAAGGACTCAATGAAGTAAGGTATGTTAAGGTTAAACCTTTTTTAAATTTTGGCCTGATCCAGTAACTACACGTGTTTGATAACTAGATATAAAGAGAAGTTCGTATTCCTGAACTTATGTACGTTATCCTAGTCTCATAATCGTGACTTTATATTTAGTTAAGTATTGTCTTCTTCCAGTCAAGAGAGCAGAGGGTCTACATATACATATGTATACACACACACACGCACAAAGTATTACAGTATTTTCACCACCATCGAGCTATAATCGGTGGGCAGCCCCCTATTGGGCAACCTCCGATCAGATGGTAAGTTACATACCGAGCCTACTATGGCCGTGTGCCTATGAGCGAGCCCAGAATGGCCGAGATACAGAGCCTAGTATGGCTGAGCACCTATGAGCGAGCTTACTACGGCAGAGCAATTGCACACACCGAGCCTTATAAGGCCTGACAACTATTACTATATTGAGAGAGTTGAGTTAGTATCAGCAAGTAAGCATATCTTCAGATTATCTTTGACTCCCAATTACTTTCAGTTATTATACTATCAGTTTAGTTTCAGCTTTCAATTATTTTGTTGCCTTATATACTAGGTACATTATTTCGTACTGGACGTCCCTTTTGTTGAGGACGCTGCATTTCATGCCTGCAGGTCCTGATAGACAACTGGATAGACCTTCCCAGTAGACAGAGCCAAACATCAGCTTGGTTGGTAAGCGCCACCTCCTCGGAGTTACCAGGTCTAGACCTTGGAGTTCATTTTATATATATAGGTTTATTGGGTAGGTCGAGGCCATGTCTTGACCATGATACAGTTCAGTTATCTCTAGAGGCTTGTAGACGAGTTCTGTATATTTTGTATATCAGTATTATGGCCTTGCCAGCTCTGTGTACATGTTTGTTTGATATAGCTGGTTGTAATATTCATGGTGGCCTTGTCGGCCTAAGTTGAGGGTTATTCCTCTAGAGTTCAAAGTTATAGAGTGGTATGTTTGGGCCAAATATGGTAACGGGTGTCGGCCACGCCTCCCTAGGTTTGGGTCATGACAAACTTGGTAGCTGAGCAGTTTTATCCTAGGAAGTATACAAGCCGTGTCTAGTAGAGCCTTGTTTATAGATGTGTTGTGCATCACATTATATAAATAGGAAGCTACAAGGCATTTAGGAATCTGTTACCCTTTTTTCAAATCCAAATCGTGCTATAGAGCTGAGTTATAAGAGTTCGAGCCAAGACTTATATTTGCTAATGATGTAGAGATGCTTTCAATTAGAAAAATTACAGCTAGCCAGAGGGCTAATACAGCAGCAGGTAAGGGCATTAGTAGAGAGAGAATTCTTGACGACGTGCGCTATTTGAGGCCCTATTAATCGTGCATACCAGATAGTGCACTCTAGAATAGTACAGTCAGATATTAATACTAGAACATTCAAAAATATGAGAATATATATAGTGGAATCCTAGAAGGGATAAATATTTACCTTAGTATGACTCCCGCCCCTAGTAAAAAGAGAATACTAGGTGACCTGAAGAGCCAGTGAGATGGAGCAAGGGGAGATAAAAGTGAAAGAATATATCGTTGATGTTTTTCGAATAATGTAATAGACATAAATATTAGTAGGAGAATAAGAAAAGAGTAAATGAAGCATTATGAGTAAGATGTTATAAATGGGTGATAACGGTATCAAAATATGACAAGATGATTGAGTCTATAGCCAAGTGAAGTAAGAGACAAGAGGAGACATGCCTTGAGACTATAAAAGAGTATATGCCATAAAGTCATATTCTTATTTCGAGAAATGAGTTGGTGACTCAAACATGATTACTAGAAGGCTAAGTTAGACCACAGGAGTAGTAGAAATTAGTATGGCCTAGTAAGCAAAAAAAATTGAACATGGTTTAGGGATCGAAGGATTCGATAATAGTCGGCATAGTAGAATTTCGGAAATCGTGTTTCGAAAAAGATAGAATGGACAACGGAAGAATAACCTTTAAAGGTCATTCAGGAAGACACTTCCCTAAGCAATATGAGCAGAGTTATGCTTAAGGGACTAAGTGTGCCAGTTACACTAGGTGTCACCCTCGTGCATAAGAAAATCAGTTATCCCTGGTATAGAAGGGTTACCGCAAGGCGAGTAAGAGTCAGTGAAGATATAAAAAGATGCCGAAGATAAATAGGTAAAATCTTTATAGGTAAATCTTCATAGTATTAAATGTTAGTACTCCCCTAAAGGGGGGACGATGGTGTGATATGGTACTAAGTCGGAGTTAAGCGGTTCAGGTAACTATAGAACAACAAAGGAAGAATGCAGTAAAAAGGCGAAAGGAATGAGATTGCATTTGTTTAGATTCTACAGATATGTTACTTCTCCAGAACATTATGCTGGCACAATGTCGAGGAGAGGCAGTAAGGGTTCCCGGCTAGGATGTTATTGATAAATACGTGTGAATGGACACTTGATACATAAGAAGCCAGTGCGTGGGGTAAGTTAAGACAAAGGACATAATCCAAGAGAGATTACGCGGAATATAGATATGAGAATAGACCTACGAATAGTTAGTAGTTGATTCAGGAAGAGCCTAATTATGGCTAGATGAGAGGATACCGATAAATCAGCAGATCATGCAAGGTAAAGGTAGTGAACCCCAAGTTAGGGAATTCAGTCTCGTAGATATAACATTGTAATCCTTGAAAAAATTTCAAATAGGAACTGGGGTAGTTAAAGGTACCATTTAAGTTTTATGAAAATAAGAGAGAGTGCCACTAAGGAGACAAACAGAATTTGAGTTGAAAAGTAACCCTACGAGCACAAGGGCACGGAAGCATGTAACTAAGGATATTAATAGGCGAGTAAGAACATCGAAAATTCCGTCGGGTATATGATGTAATAAGCTCGCAGCTTTACAAGAGTCACATGGTCTCCCTTAAGTACTACAATGAAAGACTAGTTGAGGATATGAAGAAGGCTTTAACCTAAGCATAGTGATCTACAGAAATAATGGTCTTGTAACAATAGTCTCACTACAACATCGTATGCACTTTATAAGAAAGACCAACGAACGGGAAGTAAAATAAAAAATAACATTCAAGATCATATGAATTGCACGAAATTCTAATATATGTGGGCACTAAGATTAGCCAAGTATTCATGTAACAAGTGGCAGAACGACCAGGAAAAGTAATTGCTTACTTTTAAGGAAAGCTGAGAAGGCATAAGATTTTAGAGTGTTATCCATGCAGCATATATGTTGACATTCATACAGCTATGGGAGACTCCGGTATAAGTTAAAAGAAAGAATTGAGTCCAAGTCACTGACAAAGGCTTGAATTATTAGAAGATTATATCAAGGATGTTCCATAGCGTCCATGAGAGGCTAAAGTGATAACTAATACCCTGAGCCGCAGATCAGAAGATAGCTTAAGCCTACATAAAAGTTAAGAGAGAAGAGGAAACTAAAGAGTTACATCATCTAAGTAATCATGAGTCAGATTATTAGACCAAGATAATTATATAAATCGTGATTAAGACCATTGCAGAATCACTATTAATATCATAGGTACAAATAGATAGTACAGTAGCCATATTCTATGATGGCTCCACAATAAAGCCAGTTAGAAGAGTACAAGCCTCATAAGAAGTCAGTATGAAACCCGTGCCTGATTATATATGCACCAGAGGTGCAAGTATTATAGTAGAGCTTCAAGTTGTGGATGTGAATTATACCTATGTGGAAGGGAGATTATGAAAGACATAGAAGATATGATGCGAGATTTAAAGGTAAGTAAGGTAAAGGTAAAGAAGGTATGAGATAATCAAGTGCAGAAGGTTGTGAATAGTCTAGACTTCAAATAGAGGGCTAGTAGCGCCGTGATTCAGTATCCAGAAATGATAGTAGTGTCATCAGTGGTATATCTTCTAGCCTATGGTTTCCAGGTACCGAGAGGTCTAGTTATAGAGTAAAGAAGAGTTAGAGACGATGTGATGCCTCGCTTGAGGTTCCAGAATAACATAAGAAAATCTATGGTGCTAGCAAGTTAAAAGAAGGTTGCGAGTTGTATAAATAGATATGTGTAGGTTGCAAGCTAAAGTATGGTAGAGCAACAAGGTCTTAGGTCGATAGGAGTAAGGATAAGAAAAGGTGAGTAAATAGGTGACAAGAATAGGTAAGGCCTCAGGATTTAGCCCATCAAAACAAGAGAGCTGATCATTTTCATAAGTTATAGAAAGCTCGGAATAGCCTGAAAGAATTCAAAGGAGTCTATGACTAGGAACATTTAGAAGAGATGGAATAGTGCACTGGTAGTATAATAAGGGTGTGATTGTGATAGATAAGAGGATGGCGTTTAGATCTTTGATTGAGTAATGATTCAAAGAGAAGGGATTTCATGAACTGCATGGGATTAGAATACCCCCCCCCCCATAAGATGAACCACGTTGGGATGCTACGAAATACGATTATTGAAGTATGGTACCGTCCCTAGGTGGATCAGAAAAATAACTTCAGATGTTCCTTGATGAGACATGAGCACTAATGACAATGTATTACGTAAGAGGTTTCAAGTTAGCAGTGGTAGATTGTAGATAAAAATTAAGGTGAATCAATAATAGATGGATAAAAGTTCCAAATTATAAGATGAGATTAGGCTGTCATTCTTAAGATGAACAGTAATGGGGAAGCTTTAAGGAACTTTATACATATAGGATAAGCAACGAGAGAATAACCTAGAGTTGGGTAACGAACCTCCGTAATAACAAACTGAAGTGAGTGTTATGGTATAGTATGACCTACCTAGATGCAGTAAATCCATAAGGATAGATTACCGAGGCTTCGAAACAAAATATAGCAATAGTCTTAAGTTCAACAAAATACTAACCGAAGGACTTAAGTACACCTATAGATGCCTCGAGGGACAACTTGTCGTAGTTCTGTATATGTTCACAAAGTAAGGCCTAGAGATTGGATAATAGCTGGAGGAAAAGGGAGAGAAGAGTCGAATAGGAGCACATACAAGGATAGAGTCGTACATGCTGCACGACAGAAGGTAGCAACAGTAATGAGATTGGAAGAATTCCGACCACAATTCGTGGTGTGAGAAAGAGGCCTAAAGGGAGGAATGCCCTGGCCTTCGATTTATTCATAGAAAAGTTACTTGGATGGCAAAGACAGTTTTAAAATATTCATTGGAGCTATAGGTTACAAATCTGATAAGCTCATCAGTCAACATTCGAGGATGAATGTTCCAAAGGAGGGATGATTTTACACCTCATATTTTTCGTATGTGAGAGTACGTCGTAAGTCAATTGATGTAAGTTCAGAAATGAGATCATATTTGAAAGTACATAAATTAAGTTAATCAAGTTAACTTGGAGGTTACAAATATTTAAGATCATGAACTGCAAGTACCAAGAGGGTTGGAAGGCTTAGAAGCTAAACAAATTGAAGAAAATAAGTTTTGTCGAAAGTCGACAAGTTGGGAATGTTATAACATGTACTTTTGGGGTGATACTAGGGTTGTTAACATGATAAGGAGGATATTTTATGAGTTATGTTAGCCGTATGATAGTCGTGTGTTATGTTTTGAAGTCAAGCGAGTTGTGGAACAAAAGTTGGCAAAGGTCATCACAAGTTACATTCATAAATATGCTGAAATTTAGGTCAAATGTAGCTGAGTTTTTCTCCCATTATACTTAGAACTACTGGATGAACTATCTACCAAATTGAATATCTATGAGTTTAGTTTCTAAAGCATTAAACCGTATTTCTATACAACATCCGAGTAGAAAGATATACGCATTTTTGCGATACTGCGTAAGCGGCTTCCAATGGGACCCACTTAGGCGGTGATCAACCTACTTCACCTTTAAAACGATTTGGACGACCTATATATCTAATTTTTCGACCCAAACTCCTCCCCACACTCCTCCTAACCCTCCTAAATAAATACTATAAGGTTTTGAAGTGATTACACCATATTTTAACATCAAAAGTTAGTTCTAGTGAAGGACAACAACTCTTTGCGGTTGTGTTGTCATTGAGGATAATTCTGGTATGTGTTTGGCTGAAATTTGAAGATTTTGCTACTGTATAAGGTGTGTATAACAGCCTACAAATTGTGCTTATGCTTGCTTGTATGTTGGTCAAGTTGTTAGGATGATAAACTACAAGATAATACTTGGATTAGCTTGAGATGTTGTTGTTCTTGATGGATTGATTTGAAAATTTCTCTTATGAACTTTAAGTGGATGGAAATTACGGAAAATAAGTTGGATGTGATATTTTTAGTATGATTATGTTAGTTTAAATGTCAATCTCTTTGAGGAAATTGGTAACTAGAAAAAGACATGGCTATAAAGCACTTGGAAGTTGTCGACAATGATATTATCTTGTGTTGGGCTATTTCGGATAACTTTAAAATTGAGTACAAGGTTGAAAATCCCTTAAAAGGTATTTGTTATTATACTGGATATATTACTAAGTTCAAGAATGAACGATAATGGGGTTGAAGGGTGCTAAAGGGATTCAATCCGAGCTTGCCGCTCATTGTGATATGTTGATTACTTGTTAATGAAGTATTTTGTACCCTATTATTTATGTTGCTATTATCGTATTGCTCTGGTTTTTGTTGTTGGTATATGTTATTGTGGAGGCCCTTGTTACCGGGGAGATGCTGCCCAAATTTACATAAATGAGCTACTAGTGTAAGTTGCGGACTTAGCCTTTAGTCATCACTGATTTTGAATCTCCTTATTCTATGGTAGATTGAGTTGAGTTTTTTGAAGAATTTCTTGGACGGTATTAAGGACTCAACGAATTTAAGGTATGTTAAGGTTAAACCTTTTTTAAATTTTGGCATGATCCCGTAACTACACGTGTTTGATAACTAGATATAAAGAGAAGTTTGTATTCCTGAACTTATGTGCATTATCCTAGTCTCATAATCGTGACTTTATATTCAATTAAGTATTGTCTTCTTCCAGTCAAGAGAGCAGAGGGTCGACATATATATATGTATGCACACACACACACAGAGTATTACTGTATTTTCACCACCATCGAGCTATAATCGGTGGGCAGCCCCCTATTGGGCAACCTCCGGTCAGTTGGTAAGTTACATACCGAGCCTACTATGGCCGAGCGCCTATGAGTGAGTCCAGAATGGCCGAGATACAGAGCCTATTATGGTCGAGCACCTATGAGTGAGCTTACTACGGCAGAGCAATTACACACACCGAGCCTTATAAGGCCTGACAACTATTTTACTTACTATATTGAGAGAGTTGAGTCAGTATCAGCAGGTAAGCAAATCTTCAGATTATCTTTGACTCCCAATTATTTTCAGTTATTATACTATCAGTTCAGTTTCAGCTTTCAATTATTTTGTTGCCTTACAATACTAGGTACATTATTTCGTACTGGACGTCCTTTTTGTCGAGGACGCTGCATTTCATGCCTGCAGGTCCTGATAGACAATTGGATAGACCTTCCCAGTAGACACAGCCAAACATTAGCTTGGTTGGTAAGCGCCACTTCCCCGGAGTTACTAGGTCTAGACCTTGGAGTCCATTTTATATATATAGGTTTATTGGGCAGGTCGAGGCCATGTCCCGGCCATGATACAGTTCAGTTATCTCTAGAGGCTTGTAGACGAGTCCTGTATATTTTGTATATTAGTATTGTGGCCTTGCAAGCCCTATGTACATGTTAGTTTGGTATTGCTGGTTGTAGACATTCATGGTGGCCTCGCTGGCTTTGCTTTGTAAGGTAGGCCTCGTCAGCCCTTTAGAGTTCATAGTTATAGAGTGGTATGCTCGGGTCAAATATGGCACCGGGTGCCGGCCACGCCTCCCCAGGTTTAAGGCGTGACAACCTTCTCGGCTGATGATTCTAAGTTATACATTAAGGAAATAGTTCGGCTTCATGGTGTTTCGATTTATATCCTATCAGACAGAGATGTCCAGTTTATGGCTAACTTTTGTTGATCATTCCAAAAAGGATTGTGTAGCAGGATCAACCTTAGCACAACTTTTCATCCACAAATAGACGGTCTGGCCGAATACACTATTTAGATGCTCAAGGACATGTTACGAGTCTGTGTTTTGGACTTCAAAGGAAATTGGGAGGATCATTTACCACTTATCAAAATTTCTTACAACAACAACTACCATACAAGCATTCAAATGGCACTGTATGAGGTCCTATATGGACGGAAGTGAAGATCTTCCATCGGCTGTTCTAAGTTGGTGAGATAGTTATTGTGTCACGACCCGGATTTCCCACCCTCGGGAGTCGTGATGGCGCCTACTAGTGAAAGCTAGTCAAGCCAATCAACCGAATTATTTACCACGTTTTCATTCGAAATCAATTCAACTAATACCAACCCTAAACAAACAACACAATTTAACGAGCGAAGTACATAGAATATTTTAAATAAAATCTCTTTCACAACTACCCAAGATCTGGTATCATAGTTTCACAGACTGTTTAAGAGTACTACAAACAAAGTTTTGAAAGAAATAACAAAATACTGTTTCCGAACTACATGGAAGAAACAGGTAAAGGAAATGGACAGGGGACGCCAAGATCTGCGAACGTCTGCAGTACTACCTTGGGTCGCCTGATAATCACAAGGCTGGAAGCTTTCTACTGCCCGAAGCCTGCGGCACTGGGATCTGCACAAAAGAGTGCAGAGTGTAGTATCAGCACAACCGACCCCATGTGCTGGTAAGTGCCTGGCCCAACTCCGGCGAGGTAGTGACGAGGCTAGGACCAGACTCCAGATAAACCTGTTCAGTTATAAACATATATGTATCTACAGCAGAAGACTAGAAATACATAAACAATTTTAACGGGGGAAAGAAAACATACATTGCAATAACAGACAAATAAAGCGAAACGAATCATCAATGAATAAGAGAGAAAAACTGCAATTTAGCCTTTAACACAATGAGATGAGATACAAGCCACCTTCACC
>MCJB01013449.1:71032-90144 GCA_002018475.1 Nicotiana obtusifolia | reverse complement strand
GGTGGAAATAAAATCAACTACTTAACTGTTTTATCATAAGCAAGATATGAGACGACCCTGAGCAAAAGAAATGTTGTGCTCCTGAAACAGTATATTTGTGTTTTATTAATCTTGTTGGTGCAGCTTTTATCAGATATCTGAGGAAGTCAGACCGAGCATAAACTCCAAGAAATCTCATCAATTGTTATTAGCAGAGAAAACTCATGTACGGAGTCGAATTCGATCACTTGCATAGGGAATATCGGGTTCGAATTCGTACGACCGACGTTGATTGGAGTTACTGCTCGATAAGCCAAGATCGAGACATCGAGAGATGAAGGTCGAGGCCGGATGTCATCGGAACGGAGCTCGAAGCCAAGGTGTCCGAGACGAGATCGTTGAGGTCGATTAGGGTAAAACGCCCTAGGGTAAAATTATCAGATTTGCGTAACAGAAGGACTAGAAATCCCGTGATACGTAAATATCTCGGCGGGAATCACGGCAGAAATCAGCAAAGACGTTGAAGTCATTAATTCTAGGGATATTTTACCTTGTAGATAGGTTTTTTACCTTGCATAAGACTCATCCCCCTTCCTATATAAATGGGTAGCATAACTGTAAAAATCAACACACAATCAACGATCAATATACAAAGTACAGTCTGCTCTAATCGTTTTGTTTATCAATTTGCTTCATATTTGTCTATCTTAGAAAATTCTACCAAGGTGAAGCTATTCTAGATTGGTGGTTTGCACTCTTTCTCAATTTACTTACTGAGTTTAGTCTTTATTTCTTTCATCTTTTATTTGTATCAAACCAAATCACGTGTCCTTAAAACCACATACAAATTTAATTATTATCCGAAGCCAAGGGGAAACAACTCATAAGCTAGTAAACGTTCTATTAGAGTATGGAACTGAAAAACAACCTTTTACATGTCTTATGTAGTTTGTCTCTGGAGGATGAGGACCCTAATTCTATTTGGTGGTTGCAGCCTGAAAAAGAAAAACTTTGTGTTTTATGAAGTATGAACTGATGCAGGATTTTGTTTCAGATTGAGGCGAAGCATGTAAGGAGACTTTACAGAACCACAGTACAAATGATCACCAATCTTTGTGGCACTTGACAACATCGTCAAGTCCCGATCATAATAGTGTTCAACCGGATTTCCTTGCAAATCAACAGATACAACACCTCCATTTTTCTCTGCATGAGGTTGACCAATATACTTCACCATTATAGCCATAATCTTTCTGATGAATGGGTACCTTTGTGCCAAGTCCCATGAATATGTCTTCGCCTGTGAAGTAATTATCAGCAAAAATGTACAGAATATTCTCATGACAAACACTAGCATATTCAATATCATGAAGAAACTTACTGAGGCAAATGCAATCCAATAATGACCGTCACCATCATAACGAATGTTATCAGGATATCCAGGCAAATTTTCAACAAACACATCCACAGATCCTCTTCTTTCACCTTTTACGTAGTATTTCTTGCATCTCCTCCTACAATTTATAACCATTGGAAATGGAAATAATAGAATAGAAGTCAAGATGCCCGCTAAGGAAATACTAAAAGAATTGAAGACTTACAAAGGGGTTTCACAGAAAATAACAAAGTTTTGATCCGGAGAGACTACAACACCGTTAGCAAAATACAGGTCGTGAAGTAGTGTTTTGGTCTGTTTAGTTAATGGATCATAACTTAGCAATCTGCCGTAGGGTCTGCCTTCAAGAAAATCATAAATACAGTCCTTGAATTTGTATTTGTAGGAAGCATCTGAGAAGTATATCATGCCATTCTCTGCAATATCTACAGCATCTGCTAGTTTGAGTTTCAGACCTTCAGCTTCCTCTGTTAGCACTTTAATTTCACCCTCTGAAGTAACGTTGAGTAGTAAACCCTGTCCCATTTAACATTCCCTCGAAATAATTATACGAGGTTATACTGATAACAAACTGATCTTATGCTTGTTTATACAATCTCCAATTCAATATTGATCCTTAAAAATAAAATTTTTACTATGAGTTTTCTTTACTTAGAACTTCAAAAGCAATTCAATATACATTTATTTCCTCTTTTTGAAGTGTTCTCCCTATAATCCACAATTCTGAAATTTTACTTAGACAATTTTATAACTTTAATTTCCTTAGTTTTCAAACCATTCTTACAAATTTCATGGTCTAAGTTTTTTTCATTTTTCTCTAAAAGTGTATAGGTGAGAGGAACATAGTACTAAGTTTTCTTTTCTTTCAATAATTTGAATATCATTACATAATGCTCGCTCAATAGGTGCTTTACTTCATACACAAGGGTTAAAAATACTGCTTTTAAAACATAATAATTAAAATTCAGATCTCAAAGGCCTTATGGAGAGTTGGTATCAGAATGGGGAATATACACTTACTCCTAATGGTGCTTATTCAATGACAAAGAGCTACAACATGTTACTAGGGGAGCGGATGAGAATGCAGGAAGCCAGCTTAGTATGGACAACAATGATGCAACCCAAGCATAGGTTTATCATCTGGTTAGCCAACCAAGATAGGCTGTTATCAAAGGAAAGGCTTCTTAGGATGCAAATCCCAGTGGCATATGGATCATGCAGCTTATGTGATCAAGGGAGACGAGAAACTCAGGCACATTTGTTTGCTGAATCTGCACGGTTGCAACAGTCAGGAATAGAGTGTCTACATGGTTAGGAATACAGCTCCAGGAAAAGGGCATTAGAGAGAGCCTACATTGGATACAAAGAAGGAATTGGAAACAAGTTCAAAAAGAGATAGTCGCAGCAGTGTGGAGTGCTATGACATACCATACATTGCAAGTGTGATGACCCAGTTTATACCCCATATTATTTCATTAATTATATTATGAGAAATTAAGTTGAGAAAGTTGTACTCGGAATGAATAGGCAAGAAATGAGACACATGGTCTCTTTTTAAGAAGGCTTAAGTCATAAAAGTCAACCGTAGATTGACTTATGAGTTAGAGGGTTCGGATTTGAATTCTGACGACTCGGTTAGCCTCGGGGTAGCATTTATGACTTAGACGAGTGACCGGAATAAGTTTTGGAGACCCCGAACGAAACTAGGCTTGAATCGATGAAGTTCGAATTTCCGGTCGATAGGTGAAATTTTGATCCGGGAGTCGGAATGGAATTTCGAAAGTTGCTGTAGCTTCGTTATGTAATTTAGGACTTGCGTGCAAATTTTCAGACCATTCGGACATGGTTTGGTCAGGTTCGGATCAAAGGATCGATTTAAGAATCCTTGGAGTCCGTGGGTTTGAATCTAATGCAAACCTAGTAATTCGATGTTTATTTTAGTGTTCTAATGATTGGAACAAGTTTGAATGAGCTTATAGAACATGTGTTCATGTTCAGATAAAGTCCCGGGGGTCTCGGATGAATTTTGAATAGTCGACGGGACTTAGTTCGTCGCTTCATAAAGCGTTGACTTCATACTTTCTGGTGTAATTATCATTAAAATTAGTAAACGAGCTCCAAACTCAACTTTGTTTGAGGCATTAGCTCCGTATTGAAATTACGGAGCCATAGCAAAAAGAATCGTCTAAATCGGACTCCGTATGAAAAAGTTAGGCTTAATTTTGTAAAACCAGCTAGAAATCAGATGATCAGGTGAGGTTCGCGACAAGAATTCGGTTCGCATTTGAGAAAAGCGAACCGCGAAATCCTCCAAGGCATCGCGAAGTGAAGCAGAAGCTTCAGGTGGAAATCACGACCAAAAAGCGGTTCGCGAATTTGACATGCGAACCGCGAAAATGCACCTGGGGGTCGCGAAGTGAAGCAGTGGCTGAAGGGGAGATTCGCGGCGAGTTCGCGATTCGCGAACTTGAATATGCGAACCGCGAATTTGACATTGGCGTCGCAAACACGGGCAGAAACCTGGGCAACTTGTTCGTCCAATTCGCGATGGAAAAGCGGTTCGCGAAATGTGATATGCGAACCGCGAAATCCCACTTCTTGGCCGCGAAATTGACCTGGTTAGGTACTTTTGCCCGACTTTTAACACGCTATAAATGGGACCTAGGGTCCATTTGCACACTTCTGAAACACAAGACTTAATACCCACGAGGGAATACATTTACAAACACAAGGAATCACTAGAAATCAACCCCAAAACTCACATGCAAAGAAGATTTACATGGTTAATCTTGCAAGGAGAGGGGTTACATCACCTTAGAATTATTTGGGGGCTTTTGAGAAGAGGATTAAAGTGAAGTTTGGAACAAATAGAGAGGGACTCTCAAGAGAAACATCGGGTAAGTGTTATCTACCCTAAATTCCTTCTTAGACTATGATTTCCATGTTTAATCCCATTATGAGTCCATGAATTGTGAAGGAAGAACCTAGGGTTCTTCACTGAATTTCTGAAAATACGAAATTGGGGGTTAAGGTCAATTCGATGATGGAATTTGACAAACTTGATATGCATCGACTCGTATTGTAATGGGTAACTACATTTTATGAATTTCGAATGATTTCGGGAAATGGGCCCCACTATTAATTTTGAGCTTAATTTCGGGATTTTGCCCGTAGAGTTGTAAATTTTGATGGAAATTGGTTTCCATTATGGGTATTGAACGTAATGAATTGTTTATGAATAGATTCGACGCACGTGGAGGCCAATTCAAAGGGCAAAGGCGTCGCGGGCTAAGGATTTAGCCGGTTTGAGGTGAGTAATGATTATAAATGATGCTCTGAGGGTTTGAAACCCCGGATTACACATCGTAGTGCTATATTGAAGTAAGGCACACGCTCCATGATGAGCGTGGGGTTGTTTACTATTTGGGATTGTGACTTGGTCCATCCGGATTGATTATTTACTACCTATTTTGATTGAAACTGATTGATAATGTAATGATTTGGGCTTTTAGCCATATTTGGGCTTCGTGCCGGTTACGTGAACCCTTCAGGGGTAATTTATCATTGTTTTGTTACAAAAATCATATTTGGGCTTCACGCCGATGAGGTAAACCCTTCAGGGGTAATTTATTACTGTTTTGATTACTGAAATTATGTTTGGGCTTCACGCCGATTATGTAAACCCTTCAGGGTTATTTGTTAATGTTTTGAATCATTATTTGAATTCGGTTTTGAAAACTAAATGATGTTTTCAAATGATTTTGAAATGGATCGGGTGGCACGCCGCCACGGATATGATGTAAATGGGATCGGGTGGCACGCCGCCACGAGATATGATATAGTGCTTGGGCCGTAAGAACCCCTTCTGGAAGTCTGAACCACCCACAGTGAGCGCAGAGTACCCATCATGATGATACAGTTGGTAACAATGACAACTGTAGGTTACGGTTGGTAACAATGACAACCGATAACGAAAGATGACACAGTTGGTAACAATGACAACTGTGGGTTACAGTTGGTAACAATGACAACTGATAACCGGAGATGGGTAGATAATACAGTTGGTAACAATGACAACTGTAGGTTACGGTTGGTAACAATGACAACCGGTAACCAGAGATGACACAGTTGGTAACAATGACAATTGTGGGTTACAGTTGGTAACAATGACAACTGGTAACTGGAGTTTGATAGAATTACAGTTGGTAACAATGACAACTGTAGGTTACAGTTGGTAACAATGACAAATGGTAACCGAATTTTGAAAGGTTTTACTGTTTTCAAATGATATTGAGCCCAAGGGGCGGTTTTAAAGTGGTTTCCTTTACTTCACAAATTTTACTTGATTTCACTGGCTACTGATTCAATGATGTTTCGTTGCTTCTTTATGGATTGCCTTGTGCATTATGTGTTTTCTTACTTTCACTCATTATTTATTTATTACTCACTGAGTTGGAAGTACTCACATTACTCCCTGCACCATGTGTGCAGATTCAGGCGTTAACGGTACCGTTTTGAGGCATTGACTACTACTACTGCCAGGACGGTGATCCGGATGTTACGAGGTAGCTGTTGAGGTCCGCAGCCCCGTGTCTCCTTCATTTTGTCGCTTTCATTTTCTTCAGACATTTGTGCCAAAAATATTGTAATAGTTATGTTATTAATAGGATTTCATTAGTTGCTCATGACTTTGTGACACCCCGATCTGAGGGCTGTAGTCGGGATGACTTGCTATATATTTCGCAATTATCTATTATCAAACCATAATTATATTATTTTCTCATTATCTAACTAATTGAGCAAAGTTTAGTGGATTCGGCTGGCCTTGTCTTCACGAGAGGCACCATCACGACCAGGTTGGGATTTTGGGTCGTGACACAGACGTCTAGGGAAAAGAAGTTATCAGCAAAATTTTCAAAGTGTTAATTCTGGCTTGATTATGTGGCATTTCTGGGTCATGTGGTATCCAATGAGGGGATCGAGGTAGATCTGAGGAAGATTGAGGCAGTTTAGAGTTGGCCTACACCGCTACTGAGATTTGGAGTTTCCTAAGTTTGGCCGGATATTATAACTTCTTTATAGAGGGTTTCTCGTCCATTGCTGCACCTTTGACCAGATTGATCCAGAAGGGTGCTCCATTTAGGTGGTCTGACGAGTATGAGGAGAGCTTTTAGAAGCTCCAAACTACCTTAACCACAGCTCTCGTATTGGTTTTGCCTTCTCCATCAGGTTCATATACAGTTTATTGTAATGTTTCGCGGGTTGGTATTAGGTGTGTCTTGATGCCAAAAGGTAGGGTGATTGCATATCCTTCGTGCCAGTTGAAGCCCCATGAGAAGAGCTACCCTATTGATGATCTAGATTTGGTAGCCATAGTTCACGCATTGAAAATTTGGGGGCATTATCTCTACGACATGCATTGTGAGGTATTCATAGATCATCAAAGTCTACATCACTTGTTCAAGCAAAAGGACCAGAACTTGAGGCAGCGGAGGTGGTTAGAGCTATTGAAAGACTATGATATCACTATTCTGTACCATCCCGGGAAGGCCAATATAGTGCCCGATGCCTTGAGTAGAAAGGTTGAGAGTTTGGGTAGCCTTGCAAATATTCTATTAGGTGAAAGGCCATTAGCATTTGATGTTTAGGTTTTGGCCAATCAGTTTCGGAGATTGGATGTTTCGGAGCCCAGATGGGTTCTGGCTTAAGTGGTTTCTCGATCTTTATTGTATGAGTGCATCAGGACAGGGTACACAACGGCGATTCCAAGGAGGTTTATATCAAAGATGATGGGTGATGCGGATGCACGGCTGGATATGCGTGCTCAATGTGGATTGGTTGCGTGAGTTAATTCTTGAGGAGGCCCATAGTTCGCGATACTCCATTAATTCGGGTGCCGCTAAGACGTATCAGGATTTGAGCCAGCGCTATTGGTGGAGAAGAATGAAGAAAGATATAATACAGTATGTGGCTTGATGCTTCATCTGTCAGCAGGTGAAGTATGTGCACCAGAGGTTGGGCAGTTTTCTTCAGAGACTTGAGATTCCCGAGTGGAAGTGGGAGAGCGTATTACCTTGGATTTTGTAGTTGGGCTCCCACAAACTTTGAAAAAATTTGATGCAATGTAGGTGATTGCGTATAGGCTGACCAAGTCAGCATATCTCATTCTGGTTGTGACTACCTATTCTTCGGAGTAGCTGGCTCAAATCTATATCTGTGAGGTTGTTCGCCTTCATGGTGTGCCGGAGTCCATTATCTCCGATCGAGGCACTCAGCTCACATTGCATTTCTAGAGGGTCGTACAACATGATTTAGGAACATGGGTTAAGTTGAGTACAACATTTCCACCCCAGACATACGGACGGCCCGAGCGCACCATTCAGATCTTAGAGGATATGCTTCACTCTTATGATATGGATTTCAGGGATTTATGGGATCAGTTGTTACCGCTTGCAGATTGCCTACAACAACAGCTACCAATCGAATATTAATATGGCTCCTTACGAGGCCTTATATGGGAGGTGGTGTCGTTCTCCAGTTGGTTGGTTTGAGCCGAGAGAGGCCAGGTTTTTGGACACTGATTTAGTTCGCGATGCCTTGGAAAAAGTCAAGTTGATTCAGGATCAGCTTCGTACAACACATTCTAGGCAGAAGAGTTATGCTGATTGGAAGATTCGTGATATAGCATTTATGGTGGGAGAGAGGTTTTTGCTGCGATTTTCACTCATGAAGGGTGTGATGAGACTCGGGAAGAGGGCAAGTTGAGCCCTAGGTATATTGGTCATTTTGAGATCCTTGAGAGAGTGGTGAAGGCGGCTTACAAGCTTGCATTTCCATCCAACTTATCGACAGTTCACCTAGTGTTCCATGTTTCCATTCTCCAAAAGTATTATGGTGATTTGTCCCATGTGTTAGATTTTATCTCAGTCCAATTAGACAAGGATTTGACTTATGTTGAGGAGCCGATGGCCATCTTGGACAGGCAGGTCCGAAATTTGAGGTCCAAAACATTTATTTAGTGAAGGTTCAATGGAGGGGTCAACCAGTCGAGAAGGCGACTTGGGAGATCGAGCATGATATGCGTAGCCGTTATCCTCACCTTCAGCACTTCATGATGCAATATTAAACGCGGAAACAAGAAAATAAAAGATAGAAGCAAGACGCTCTATGAATTATCAAGACAATAAGTATGAACTAGTCTACTTACCTTCTTGATGAAATCAAGGATTACCTATACTATACGAACGACCCTCAAGATAACGATGATCTTGAAAATTGTTCGATCAAACAAGGAACGAATTCAATTTTGAATCACACCAAAATTGGACAAGTTAAAAGTCCCACGAGATTTGGGAGCAAAGTGATGCCGATTTTCTTTTATAAAAATAATGTAAGGTGTCAAAAATAATAAAGTGTTTAGGCTTATAGAATGAGCCTTTAACTAAATGAACTAGGAGAAGAATAACTAGTTAACCTAAATAACTAGGAAACAAATAACTAACAAAAAGGCCACAATTTGGCTAAGTTTAAGAAGTAGTCACGCAGGACTTCAAAACAAGTAAGAATTAACGTCTTCCATAACTACACAATAATCTCACACAGTAACAAACATCACACGCCAAACGCTTGGCTCTTGCTCACCATCAAATGTGCATCATGAAGCACTTAAGCTTGACTTCTCATGAATGGTCTTGAAGGTTTATACGTATCATGATCAGGTTGACCTGCATCATCCTCCCTTTCTTGGGAAGATTTCGTCCTCGAAATTGAACCTTCTTCATCTTTCAAAGCAACACAAGGAGTCAAGTCAGTGACATTGGATGTCTTAGCAACACCATAATCATCAGGCAGATCTATGACATAAGCATTATTATTGATCTTCTGCAGCACTTGAAATGGTCCATCTCCCCGCGGAGCCAACTTCCCTTTCCTATGGTTCGGAAATCTTTCCTTTCAGAAGTGCACCCAAAGCCAGTCACCTTTCTTTAAGTCCAGCTTTTTCCTTCCTTTATTCTTCTTGACCGCTAACTTTTCATAAGCATCCTCCAAAGTTTTCCTCACCTTAGCATGCAATTCCAGTGACGCAACTGCCCGATTTTCTCCATCAATGCTAATAACTGCATCTCTCGGCAAAGGAACAAGATCATGTGGTATCAAAGGATTAAAACCATAAACACATTCAAATGGAGTAATGCTAGTCATGCGATGAACAGTTCTATCATATGCAAACACCATAATAGGTAATCGGTCAGCCCAAGTGCCGGACTTTCCTTTGGTCAAAGCTCGAAGAAGAGCTCCTAAGGTGCGATTAACAACCTCCGTTTTACCATCAGTCTGTGGATGATGTGATGTAGAAAACAAAATTTTGGTACCAAGAGCATCCCACTAACACTTCCAAAAGTGACTCAAAAACTTAGCATCTCTATCACTAACAATAGTTCTAGGCACACCATCCAACTTTACACATGCAATGAACAAAGAAGCAACATGTTGTGCATTATCACATTTTTTACAAGGAATGAAATGAGCCATCTTAGAAAACCTATCAACAACCACATAAATACTATCATGACCACCCCTAGATCGCGACAGCCCCATCACAAAATCCATCGAAATATCTACCCAAGGACTAGTAGGAACGGGTAAGAGCGTATACAAACCATGATTATTAGACATAGACTTAGCTCTTTTACACTCGAAAATGCTCCACATATTCTCTCGACATCTCACCTCATCTTAGGCCAATGGAACTGTTCCCCTAATATAGCTAAAGTCTTTTCTACCCCAAAGTGTCCCACCAAGCCCCCACAATACGCCTCACGCACCAACAACTCTCGCCACGAGGACTGGGGTATACAAACTCTTCCCTTCTTAAAAAGGTACCCATCATGCCATTGATACTTCTCAACTCGCTGCCCACTAGTTATGGCATCACACACACTCTTAAGTTTAGGGTCATGCTCATGCATTGACTTAATACTCTCAAAACCCATCAACCTAGATGCTAACGTGATAGCCAAAGCAAACTTCCTAGATAGTGCGTCAGCTACTACATTCTCCTTTCCCTTCTTGTAATGAATCACGTAAGGGAGACTCTCAATGAACTCAACCCACTTGGCATATCGTTTATTTAGTTTCTCCTGACCCCTAAGATGTTTGGGTGACTCATGATGACTCCTAATTACGAATTACTTAGGCCATAGGTAATGTTTCCAGTGAGCTAAAGCTCTCACGAGGGCATATAACTCTTTGTCGTACGTAGAGTAATTCAAGGCAGCCCCCTTCAACTTCTCACTAAAATAGGCAATAGGCTTCCCATCTTGCATAAGAACACCTCCAATTCCCACCCCCGAGGTGTCACACTCAATTTCAAACGCCTTACTAAAATCAGGTAATTGTAACAATAGGGCAGAACTAAGCCTACGTTTCAACTCATGGAAGGCACCCTCTTGCGGCTTCCCCCGACACAAAAGGCGTGTCTTTTCTCACAAACTCCGTGAGTGGTGCTGCTATGGTGCTAAAGTCTTTAACAAAGCACCTGTAGAAACTAGCTAGTCCATGGAAACTTCTAACATGTGAAACAGTAGTAGGAGTAGGCCAGTCTCTAATAGCTTCTACCTTGGACTCCTCTACTTCAACACCATTAACACTTACAACAAATCCCAGAAATACAACTTTCTCTACACAAAAGGCACACTTCTTGTAATTAACATATAAGTTTTCGGCTCTTAATACTTCAAACACTTGCTTTAAGTGATCAACATGGTCATATAAACTTCTACTATAAATCAGGATATCATCAAAGTAGACAACCACAAACTTATTAAGAAACGGTTTAAGCATATGATTCATTAATCACATGAACGTACTAGCTGTGTTGGAGAGACCAAAAGGCATCACCAACCATTCATATAGACCAAGCTTGGTCTTGAATGCAGTTTTCCACTCATCACCCGGTTTCATACGGATTTGGTGGTAACCGGACCTAAGATCTATCTTAGAAAATACACTTGAACCACATAACTCATCTAACATCTCATATAACCTAGGGATAGGATGACGATACTTTACCGTTATCTTGTTGAGGGCTCAGCAATCAACACACATCCTCCAGGTGCCGTCTTTCTTTGGAACCAAGATCACGGGTACGACACACGGACTTAGACTCTCTCGAACTAGTCCCTTAGCCAATAGCTCGTCCACTTTCAATTGAAACTCCTTAGTATCTTGTGGATTGCTTCGATATGCGGGTTTGTTCGGAATTTGTGACCCCGAAACAAAGTCAATTTGGTGTTCTATCCCCCTCAATGGAGGTAGTCCACTAGCCATCTCCTCGGGAAACATGTCCACATATTCCTGCAAAACATCATTAACAACACTAGGCAAGGGGTGAACGTTAGTAGAAACTTAATCTTCACACTCAACCTCAGAAATAGAGCCATTATGTTAGGTCTTAAGGTAGAACCATCACTAGTTCCTTCCCCGGCATTCTTCCAAGTACTAGCGGTTCTTTCAAGGTTCTCCACTCGGATACTAAGCGCCGTTACTTTAGCCCAAAGCTCGGCTAAAGTAATGTTTGTCACAACCTTTTCTCCTTCCGTAGCCATGTACCTACAAAAGAAACAAGACTAGAGAATGTGTTAAGGTTAGATAAACATACTCTCTCTCACTTTCTTGAATGACTCTCAGGTTCACTCAAATTTTCGGGTAGGATTTCACACTTGTCTTCACTCCTTGAAACTTCTCTCTTTTGGATTGGGAGTTGTTTCCTCCTTGGATTAGAATTAGGGTTTCCTATTCCTGAGGAGGACGAACTTTTTGTGGCCCACGAGCCATCAGTCCTCGAGGAACATGTGGCAGCCGAGGGGGAATTGATAGAGGTTAATCCCCCTCATTCATAGAGTCCATGTTCGATGAAGCCAGAGCGATGAAGGAGCGATATAATGAAGGGGTTCATGGAGCGGACAATCCCCTCCAGTGTTTCTTTGATGGTGTAGACTCAAACGCCCTGGACGAATTCTCACGGGTTGGGTGACTTAGATGTGCCGAGGAAAAGGCCATCCTCGGAGGTCGGTGCGCCAAACTCGAGCCCGAGGTTGGTCAACTGGTTCCTCGTTCCGAGCACAGATCCTGGATAAAAGCGATCAGTTGTTATCACCGTCCCAGAGGATGCCCAGGTTCTTTTGCCCCTGTCGGGGTAGCTAGCTACTTCCGGTGCTTGGTAACCGAAGAATATAAGGGAAAAATGAATGAGGTGGATGCACCATGCTTGTTCAACGAAACACAATAGGCGCTGGACCGGATAAAGTGTTATCACACTCTTTTATCATCGAATTTAGTTTTTAATGACTCTTGATGCAATATAAAAAATGGAAACAAGAAAACAAAAGATAGAAGCAAGAAGCTCAATGAACTATCAAGACAACAAATAGGAACTAGTCTACTTACCTTCTTGATGAAGTCACGGAGTACCTATACTATACGAATAACCCTCAAGACAACAATGGTCTTGCAAACTGTTCGATCAAACAAAAGAACAAGTTCAATTTTGAATCACACCAAAATTGGACAAGTTAAAGTCACACGTTGGAAGCATAAAGGCTTGGTCGAAAATTTCCTGTAAAATTGATGTAAAAGTCCCAAAAATAATGAAGTATTTAGGCTTATGTAGAATGAGCCTTTACCTACATCAACTAGGAAAAAAATAACTAGTTAACCTAAATCAACTAGGAAACAGATAACTAACAAAGAGGCCACAATTTGGCTAAGTTTAAGAAGTAGTCATGCAGGACTCCAAAACAAGTAAGAATTAATGTCTTCCATAACTACAAAATAATATTAACACAGTAACAAACATCACACGCCAAACGCTTGGCTCTTCTTCACCATCAAATGTGCATCATGAAGCTCTTTAGCTTGACTTCTCGTGAATAATCTTGAAGGTTTAAACGTATCATGATCAGGTTGACCTACATCAACTCTAATGCCTTTTCTTTTTCACATTTCGCAGGCCTAGGTGCTCCACCATGAAACCTTTTTCCGGTACGCGATGTGCTTAGCCAACTCGCCGAGGTCAAAGAGCTTGATGAGAAGAGGGACATGTATAAGCTTCACAGCGAGCAACGTGAAGGAGAAGTCAAGAATCTCAGGGCTGAGTTGGACTCTGCCGACCTGGTGGAACAGGTGAAGATCTTCGAAGTTAGTGATGACGAATTATGCTTGGAGACTAACGGTCAAGACCTGTAGGTCTAGCAAACCTTGATCGGATCGACCAGTTTTGAGCCGAGATGGAGGAGGTCAATGCCATAGTCGAAGAGTAGAAGGGCAAAATGAACCGATTGGCTTCGGAAAAGGAGACTACCTGGGAGCAGCTGACCTCGGAGGAGGTCTATCTTCGAGCGGTGAGGGAGAAAGCTGAGGCCCGGTCCCAGAAAATCAAAGACCTCCATTCTCAACCGGGCTCGGCCGTTGCTAAACGGGATACCCTTGGCAAGGAGCTTAAAATGGCCAAGTCAGTGGTAGAAATAACTAAGGCCGATGTTGAAGAGATGGTGGCCCAGTACAGAACTAACGCTGAGATAGCCCAGGACCGCTTGAAAGTGACTGTAGAATACGTGAAGTGGCAGTCCTGAAGAGAGGCTCTCAAGGAAGTTCATTCCAGGGGTTTCGACCTTTCGATCGAGATAGAAAATGCTAAGAGTCTCGAGGCTGAGGCAAAGAAGTTAGCAGATCCCGAGGACGAGGAAGGCTCCGAGAGTTTTGATGAATCCAAGGGTGGAGAAGACCTCGATGGTGACGAGGCGGGCTCCGAAGAAAATCGGGCTTAGGTGCCTTGTATATTTTCTTTGTTTTTGCATTTTTTATATTTTTTTGAGGCCGTTTGACCTTTGTAAAGATCTTTGTAAATATACAAAGGCTTTTCTTTTTTTCCTTTGGCAATTTTCAAGTTCGTTTCTTTTGGCTTTTTCTTTATGATTGCAAAGATTTTAAATGCCTTAGCACGTAATAATGTGTTCTTTTAGAGGTTCGAACAAGGCATGTTCTCGATGTACTCGATGTAATTTGTATAAAACCCGTGGGGGCTTGGTATGACCGAAAGCTTTCCCCAAAGTGCTTACTTAGAAGTTTTTAGATTATAATTTTGTCGAGGGTAGCCTTTGAATCGGTTTAGAATTTTTCAAGGCCTTATGTTTTGGTTACAAGTTTCGGAAGTCTTCGAGCCATTTCTAGGATCGCCTCAGACTTTTATGTTCTGGTATTGGCCAATAGGCTTATTACCCCGGGCTTCGATACCCAAGCCATCCGGGCTTTCCCAAGACGACAGTCCTCGATTGGGGGTGGTCGTAGCCTTTAATGTTTGGGCACTGCCTAATAGGTTTTTGTGCCCCGGGGCTTCGACAGCCCGAGCCATCTGAGTTTTCCTTGGACGACAGTCCCTGAGTGGGGGTGATCTCTTGGATCCGGATAAAGGTGGCCCTTGGGCTCGATGTCCTTAAGGAACAAAATGTAGTAGTTTTTAGGAGACAAAATATGTATCTGCAAGGTAGAATCTGTCTTTCATATCTGTGTGCAACACACAAGATTGAAAATGTTTACAAGCTTCGTCTCATGGCTTAAGTGGTCTATGTGGGCACTGTTCATTTAACCATTTGGCCCTTAAAATAAATCCTATCCACCGAGCATAGACTGTTCGAGCACAAAGTTTCTTTCCTTGCTAATATCATTTTCCGAGGGTGATGGCCCCCAGTATTTGAGGCCGATCGTAGAGAGGGCTCAGATACTGTTGATGTGATCCTCGACTCAGGTTCATAGCCGGTCTTCAATTTTAAGTTAGCACGATCTACTGTTGCCTCGTTAAAAACCTTGTCGGAAATCCATTTGGGACAAAATCGATTCAAGGGAAAAAGAGTGCAATGCATGCTTTCAGGCCTAATAACTGCATCATTCTTTGGCCGTTGCCTGCAAGTGTTAGTTTAATTCGTAATATATGTAAAGAAAAGAATGAATAGGGTCATACCTTAGCAGTAGTATCATTTTAAGTGGGTCACCTTCCAGTTATTCGGTAGTCGCTCACTGTTCCCTACTTCAAGTTTGTATGATCCTTTGCCAGTGATCTCGATAATTCGATACGGACCTTCCCAATTCGGTCCCAGCGGACCTTTGTTCGGTTCCGTGTGTTTATTGTCACTTTTCTTAACACCAAGTCCCCGATATTGATGTGTCGGTGGTTGGCTCTCTGGTTGTAATACCTTTCGATCCGTTGTTTTTGAGTGGCCAACCGGACGAGGGCGACCTCGCACCTCTTGTGCAACAGTTCCTGGCTCGTGCTCATGGCCTCATCATTTGACTCTTTGGTCGCATATCGGAACCTGAGACTCGGTTCTCCTACTGCTACCGGTATTGGTGTTTCGGCACCGTATAGCAACTAGAATGGCGTGGCCCTGGTACTAGATTTTGAGGTCATACAATATGCCCACAGGACTTGGGGCAAAATTTCTTTTCATTTTCCTTTAGCATCGGTCAACCTCTTCTTAAGATTTTGGAGTATGGTTTTGTTCGTAGATTCCGGCTGCCCGTTTCCACTAGTGTGATAAGGTATTGATAGGATCCTTTTAATCTTATAGTCCTCGAATATTTTTTTCACTTTACAGCCGATGAATTGCTTCCCATTATCGCACACGATCTCGGCTGGCATTCCGAACCGGCATATTATGTGGTCCCAAATGAAGTCAATAACTTCTTTCTTCCTCACTTTCTCAAATGTATGGGCTTCCACCTATTTAGAAAAATATTCAGTCATAAATAATATATATTGAGCCTTACCGGGTACCTATGGCAGGGGACCAATGATGTCCATTCCCCATTTCATGAATGCCAGGGTGACAGGACTGCATGTAGTAGCTCCTCTAACATGCGAATCATCGGTGCATGCCTCTAACATCCGTGCATTTTCGCACAAACTCCTTTGTGTCTTTCTCCATGTCGATCCAGTAGTAGCTGGCTCTGATTATCTTACGAACCAACGATTCGGCACCTGAATGGTTCCCACAAGTGCCTTTGTGAACTTCCCTCAAAACATATTCGGTATCTCCCGGTCCCAGACATATGGCGAGAGGGCCATCGAACGTTCTCCTGAATAGGTGTGTTGTGTTCGGATAAGCTGAACCTGGCCACCTTTGTGCACAAAGCTCTTGATTCTTTAGGATCCGAGGGCAATTTTCTTTTCTTCAGGTAATCTATATACTTGTTTCTCCAGTCCCTAGTTAAGCTTGCCAAGTTTATCTCAGCGTGGCCTTCTTCTACTACTGATTTCATGAGTTGTACAACCATTCCCGAGTTGAATTCACCATAATCAACCGACGATCCTAAGTTAGAAAGAGTATCAGCTTCGCTGTTTTGATCCCAAGGTACATGTAGCACAGTCCATTCCTTGAACTGATGTAACGTTACCTGTAGTTTATCCAAGTACCTTCTCGTTCGCTCTTCTTTGGCTTTGAACGTTCTATTGACTTGGTTCACCACAAGGAGGGAATCACACTTAGCTTCAATCACCTCGGCCCTTAGGCTTTTAGCGATTTCGAGACATGCAATCAAGGCCTCATACTCGGTCTCGCTGTCAATCAATTTTATAGTTCTAATAGATTACCTAACTACATTACCCGTCGGTGGCATCAACACGATGCCAAGTCAGGACCCCTTTGTGTTCAAGGCACCGTCCATAAAGAGAGTCCAGATTCCAGAGGAGGTCCCCGAGTTCTAACAACTCCTTCTCGACCTTGGGTATTAGGGCTAGTGTGAAGCCGACAATGAAATCCGCCAAAATTTGAGATTTGATGGCGGTTTCAGGGTCGATATTCAATACCGTACCCACTGATTTCCAGGCCCATTTGGCCAATCGTTCCGAGAGCTCGGACTTATGCATTATATTGATCAACGGGTAAGTAGTCACGACACATATGGAATGGCATTAAAAAATATGGTTTTAACTTCCAAGAGGTTCTTTGCAAGGGGACCGCCAATTTTTCAAGGTGAGGATACCTAGTTTCAGCCTTGCCTAGAGTCCTACTAACATAGTAGATAGGAAATTGTGTACCTTCATCTTCCCATGCTAGGACTCCACTTACCGCTATCTCGGATACCGCTAAGTACATGTACAACTGTTCATCTGCCTTCGGAGGCTAAGAAGGTACCGCTTGAGTTCTTCCAAGGCTTGTTGATACTTCGGGGTCCGTGAGAACTTATTCTTCTTCTTCAATAACGAGAAGAACCGATGGCTCTAATCGGAGGATCTTGAAGTGAATCGGCCAGAGCAGCTATGCGCCCGGTTAACCTTTGAACTGCCTTGACATTGTCCACCATGGTAATGACCTCTATGGCCTTGATTTTATCGGGGTTGATCTCGATTCCCCGGTTAGACACCATGAATCCGAGAAATCTCTCAGACCCGACTCCGAATGCACATTTCTCCAGGTTAAGCTTTATGTTTTATTTCTTCAATACGTTGAAGGTTTCCTGCAAATGTTTCAAAAGGTCCTCTCCTCGCAAGGACTTAACTAACATATCGTCAATGTAAACCTCCATAGATTTTCCTATTTTCTCTTCGAACATCCGATTTACTAGTCGTTGGTAAGTGGCACCAGCATTCTTTTAGCCCGAATGGCATTACGCTATAGCAGTAGGTGCTATACTTAGTGATGAAGGACTTTTTTCCTGGTCGCCCGGGTCCATCAGAATTTTGTTGTACTCGATCTCCGAGAGTTCCTGAGCGATCGAGCCAAAAACCATTTCAGGAATAGGGATTAGCAGATCGAGCAGGAGGAACCTCAACACGTCATTAACATGATCATAAGTGGGGTCAACATCCCGTAGAGGCCGATGTTAAAGCATACCGAAGTATCCATCATAAGGAAAAAAACAGACTCTAGATTACGTGCTAGAAGGAACCTTATATTTCAACAACGAGGACACTGAAGGCATCGTGCAGCCACACAACGATGCACTGGTAATATTTGTACTCATAAATAAATCTCGAGTTAAGCCTGTGTTAATTTGATCCAGGTAGCTCGGCCAATATCATAAGATCGAGAGTCATAGAGTAGCTGGGTCTACAAGACCAAATTGTGCCTGCAGTCCAAGCTCTAAATGAATTCAACATGGCATGTGAGACCACCAAAAGGGAGATAACACTACTGGTGAACACTGCCATAATCGTTCAGGAAATAAAGTTCTACATGTTCGAAGAAGATACGAGATACAATGCTCTATTCGGGAGGCCGTGTATTCACAACATGAGGCAGTGCCCTCGACACTGCACTAGGTGTTGAAATTACCAACACCAGAAAGGGTTAAAACAATTTACAAAGAACACCTACCGCAAAGGAGATGTTCGCGGTCGATGAGATGGTCCCAATATCCGCACTTTCAACACCAAAGGATTCGAGTTTGGTCGCCAAGGAAAAAACCAAATAGCAATCACCGATATCGTCCCTGACCGAACTGGAGAAGCAGGGGAGTAGTAAGGACGACGACTATGGAGTTTCCAAGTTTTTCATAGTCCCCGACTTTTCCGACGCCACCAAATCGATGGTTGAAGAACTAGAGCAAGTCATATTGATCGAGCGCCTGCCTGATCGTAAGGTATTCTTGGGCACGGGGTTAAATCCCGAGCTCAAGAAAAAACTCATTATATTCCTTATAGCTAACATTGGTTGTTTCCTTTGCCCCCCCCCCCCCCCCC
>MCJB01013449.1:48643-61615 GCA_002018475.1 Nicotiana obtusifolia | reverse complement strand
AAGGACGTAGTAGTCCCCAGGCCCAAGGATGATAAAAATACCCATGTGGAGGGGTACTTAAGTGTTTACACTTACCCCATCATGCTGGCCCGATAGACCTGGTGATTTTGGCCTTCTGTAAGAGGTATGAGGTGTGCCTCGGGCAATTCCACCAGTCGCTTTGGAGGATTGTGATCCTCCTTTGTTTTTTTGTGAACCACACCAAATCCTCTCAGGTTAACCACGACCATCTACTTCGTTTATGTCAAACCCCGAGCTCCAAGAGCGCGACCGGCGTTCAACCGGGATTATCTGGCCAAGCGAGCCTGCTAGATTCCTTCTACCCAACTCACCCATAGATAAAAAGAAGTTAAACTTCATTAATTAACACCAAGAGGTTTCATGAACAACACTGATTCCATCACCATTTGTTACTTCATTTATAAAGTCTCAAAATACATACACTTTCATAGTTGAAGTGGAATAAGTAATACACATATGACATTACTATCTTGACCTTCCCAATAATAATACTCAACCCACACCATGTCTACTGAGCCTCTAATAGATACAAAAGAGTACAATGATAGTGCTAGCAACAAGGCTCCAACTATACCTCCAAACATAATACACATACAACAAAAGATGCACGACAGCGAAATGAAGTGGGGCTCAGCTAGCCAACCGGGAAGAGAGTGTACCGCTATCACTAGTCAATGCCCTCCGATGTGGAATCATCTGCACCCATTAAAGCCCCCGGAAACAGGGACATTAGTACATGTTGAATAGTACTAGTATGAAAACCAAACACCTATGCAAGGACTTGGAAATACAACATGAATATGATGAATCATGGTAACAATAAAAGGCTTAGTTAGCCGTTAAAGCCATAGCAAATTTATTAAGAGCTTTCAATAGCATTTATAAGTTCTTAAGTCTGGGATCCTCTACAACTACCTTTACACAAAGCGACCCTGCCATCTCACCCCAATGTATGCGGGTGGAGGTACAATCACAATTCTAGAAACTCTATAGAAAGCGGCCCTGCCGCCTCACCCCAATGTATGCGGGTAGAGGTGTATTCACAATGCCACAAACTCTACACAAAGCAGCCCTGCCGCCTCACCCCAATGTATGCGGGTGGAGGTGTATTCACAATACCACAACTCTACATAAAGCTGCCCTGCCGCCTCACCCCAATATATGCGGATGGAGGCGTATTCACAATGCCACACTTCGAATTCTCAAAACGACAATAGTTGGTACAAAAGAGTTCCCTTTCAAATTAACCATTTGGCATCTTTGGCCGTAGGAATAGTAGGTTCATAAGGTTTCATCATATGAGAAATAAGTGTTTAATCACATTGATTTCATAAATCTTCTTTCCCAAACGGGTATATAACATAATTAAGTCAAAAATAGAGAATCATTAACACATAAGGGTTCTGACACGTTATGCATAGTCGAAAATCAATTCTACTCGTTTGAATACCCCACATCAATAGTGTTCCATATTCGAACTTCGCACGATGGAGTTTTGTAAGAACACATGAATTCCAATACCAGAAAAAGAGTTTAGCCTTCATACCTCGCTTTGAGCTTTTCTTAATTCACTACACAGTTCCGAAAATCCTAGGAACTTCGATCTATTTAGAGACATAGCAAAATTGAACACTAATTAGGAAGATATTCATGTTTTCCACTCATTTGAGCATTTTATCAAACACTAGGTGTGCGAATTTGATTAGAAGATTCTTCCACAAGATTTCCTTCAACAAGAGCTTACTCATACTAATTCAATTACCTCCCTACCATCCTCATAGCTACATGCATGCATAAATAACAACTCTCATACCCAAGAATCATACTCCCAATTACCAATCTTCTACCTAAGCTCAAAATTGAAGACTAGGCTTAGATCCTTACCTCTTGGATGAAAATCTTGTGAGATTTCTTGTTGAATTTCAAAGCTTGGACAAGATGTTGATGAACAAAGCTCTTGGGGCTTACTTTTCTCTCTAAAATGACTGGTTTTTGCCTTCCAAACGAGCCCCAAGGGATTTTAATCAAAATGGCCCTCTAGAACTGGGCACTTATGTCTCACTCTGCGACCCGTTTGCGGGCCGCAGACCAATTCTGCAGTCGTATAATGCGCCTCCGCAGAACTCCCCTGCGGAAATTTTCATGCTGGATCTATGATTGGTTGTCTGGCCCCAAAATGATTATGCGGCCGCATACTAGACTACATAATGGTACGAAAATTTTCCCATATTTCTGCTTCAGTCTAGCAGATCTGTGGTTCGCAGATCAGTTGTGTGATCGCCGAATGGACTACAGAAATTCCCTGCACTTCCAAAAAAAATTTCAACTCCCCAATGCACTGTTCAACCTAAAAAGTCTAAACTGCGATAATCATCAACGCATAAGTCTACCTCGGCATCATGAAAACCCGGGTTTTGGGTGAAATTTTTTTCGGGGGCTTAAATCCTCCCTCACTTAGGATCATTCGTCCTCGAATGACGGTCAAAATTCACTATTAGCACCCAATGTGACTCAGCTACTTTAACACACACCAACAGTTCCATATTTTTGACTAATTCCCTAGATTTTCAGATATTTCGTCAAAGTCTCCCCTATTATTGTGGCCTATCCACATGCTAGAGAATCCCAAAACCAGTCCTAGCAACATAACCGCAACACAACGATATAAAAAAATATGGAAACAACACCGGCCATGATGCCATTAAACATTTACCAAGGAGGAGCAACCTCAACATAAGCCGTACAGGGGAAACATAGTTTATAGAAAGCTAGCTCTTAACATCATGGGCAAAATTACATAGTATTCAAATAAATTAGGATACTTCTTCTTCATCTCTTCCTCGTCTTCCTAGGTGGCCTTTTCGACTTGTTGGCTTCGCCATAACACTTTCACGGAGGCAGTTTCTTTGTTCCTCAACTTTCAAACTTGCCTATCAAGAATGGTAACTGGAATTCTTCATATGTCAATTCTTCATTAACCTCAATAGTCTCAACCGAAACAACAAGCGACAGATATCCAATCACCTTCTTCAACATGGATACATGAAATACCGGGGTGGACTAAAGACATCTCTGGAGGTAGTTCTAGCCTGTAAGCCACCTGGCCAATCCTCTTAATGATTCTGTACGGTCTGACATACCTCGGACTCAATTTTCCATTCTTACCAAATTGCATTAATCCCTTAATAGGGGAAACCTTCAATAATACCCAATCATCTTCTTTGAACTCAAAATCCTTCCGACACACATCTGAATAGGACTTTTGACGTCTTTGAGCATAAATGCCCTGCACTTGCAAACCGCACCTCGTAAGCTCACCGCGAAGAATCTCTAATGTCATCGACGCATAAGTCTACCTCGGCATCACGAATCCCCGAGTTTTGGATGAAATTTTTTTCGGGGCCTTACAGTTTATACAGTCCCAGGATTTTCTGAGTAGGACTAATCAAGCTTACTCGCCGGGCTAACAAGGCCCCCTTTTCGAGCATTGACAAGGATCGGGACCGAGGCTGGAAGGGGCATTTTGTTCGAGTAAAAATAGAGATCTGATCCCTCCCGAGTTCATGCCATTCCCCGTGAAGTGGAATGCATCTCGTAAGTGCAACCTTTCCTTAAGTGTCAATTTTTTTTTCATTTCCTTTCACGTCATTCGTATTTGTGGTTGTGCAGTAGTTACTAGGGTTCCTATTGCGGTCCCCCGACTCAAGGAGTGGATCGAAGGTATCTACAAGCAAATGTCATACTTCGAGCGCTTGTGGCGTAAGGTTTCGATGGGCCGATGGGAGACTGAGATGGAGACGGGGGCTGAGACCCCTCGAGAAGCTGGTTCTACCCCGAAGGAAGTGACCGGTATAATAGATATCATGAAGATGCCCTCCTACACCGAGTTCATGCTTGAGAAGGCCCAAGCAAGAAAAGAGAAGTCAAGTGAGGGAGTCCACGAGCCGAACGATCCCCTTCATTCCTTCTTCGATGGCGTGGATTCATCCACTTTGGAAGATTTTTCCAGGTTCGGCAACCTGGAAGTCCCGAAGAAGGATGTATCTTTGGAAGCTTGCGGGCGGAGTTCGAGCCAAAAATTGGTTAATTAGTTTCTCGCTCCGAGTGTGGACCTCGGTCGCCAGAGATTAGTTATTGTTGCTGTCTCGGAGGATACTCAGGTTTTATACGCTCCCGCGGGCATAGCCAGATATCAGATGCTTGGTGACCGAGGAGGACCAAGCAAAGATGAATGAGGTAGGCTCGCCGTGTTTCTTTAATGAGGCGTAGCAGATGCTTAATCGGGTAAGGCATTAATAATCCCTCTTGAATTTCATTTATGTTCTCATATCTCTCACTATTTTCGTTGTATTGCAGGTCTCAGTATTTCACCACGAGAGCTTTCTCCTGTACCGCTATGAGATCAACCAGCTCGAGTTTGAGTTCAAGGAGCAGGCTCGAAAGAAGGATATGTACAAACTCTTTAGTGAGCAAAAAGATGGGGCCATCAAGGACCTTCAGGTCGAGCTGGATACGGCTTAGAAAGATGCTTCGACCTTGAGGGGGGAACATGCCGACCTGGTAAAAAACGTAAAGGTCTTTGAAGTAAAAAATGAGGAGCTTGTCGTGGCGGCTAACGACAAATCCTCACAGGTCCAGTGGAAGATCGACAAAATCAACCAACTCCGAGTCGGGATGAACAAGGTCCAAGCCATGGCTGACGCGTGGAAAAGGAAAATGGACCCGCTAGCTTCAGAGAAAGAAACTGCCAAGGCGAAGCAGGCATTGGTAGAGGTCCAACTTAGGGTGGAAAAGGATAAAGCTGACAATCGGTCCTAGCTGAATAACAATCTCCGAGCATAGATGAGTTCGGCTGTCGCAGCGCGGGACGACCTCATTAGAGAATACGAGGCAATGAAGTCCAAGTTGGATACAACCTCCACTGATGCCAATGGTGGCCCAATATAAGGCCGATGTTGAGGCAGTCGAGACCTGCCTGCAGGCAAAGGCCAAATTTATGAAGCGGCTATCCCGAAGAGAGACCCTCGAAGAGATCTATGCTTGAGGTTTTGATATGTCGGTTGAAATCGAGGAAGCAAAAAGATCTAAAGCCAAGGCGAAGAAGCTGTATGAGCCCGAATGTGCCGAGGGCTCTGAGGGTTCCGAAGGCTCGAAAGCTTTTGATGGCTCTGGTGACGAGTCGGGCCCAGGTGAAGATTAGGCATAAATGCCTTAGTACTTTTATAATATTGACTTATGTACATTTTCTGTTTATTTTGAGGTTGTTTTTGTTCAGCCTTTGTATGTATATCCCGGAATATATATAAAATTTTCCTTTTACGACAATTTTGAGTCTTTACTTTTTTCAGCATCTTTTCATAATTTTTGTCCTTGCAATGTTTCAAATGCCTTAGCATAGAGTTAGATGTAGTTGTAGGGCGTTCGTTTTTTAGAGGTTCTAACAGAGCCTGACTTCGATGCAACTTTGTTTGCTCGATGCTTTGAAAAGTCGATGTTGATTGGAAGATTTTTCAAGATGCTTAAGTGATTTTAGACGATGCTTTTGCTGAGGGTAACCTTTTAGCAGGTTTTCAATATTTATAAAGGCCTTACTTTTGATTACGAGCTTCGAACGTCTCCGAGTCATTTTTTGGGTGTCTGTAGCCTTTTGTTTTGGGAACCGCCTAATAGGCTTGATGCTCCCGAGATTTAGCAGCCCGATTTAGCCGAATGTTTTTATGACGATAGACCCCCAGTAAGGGTAGCCCTTGGGCTCGATAGTCCCCGAATAGGGGTAGCCCTTAGGCTCGATGGATCCAAGTTTTAAAAGGTGACAAAATGGCGTAATAGCAAAGCGGAATTTTCTATCATTTCAATATGTAAAGTACATGATAAAAATTTGTATCATGGCTATGGTGGGATGCGCGGGCATGATTCTTATGACCGTTTGGCCCTTCCAATGTATCCTAACCACCAAGCCTTAGCTACTTAAGTATGAAATGTCCTTTCCTCGCTAAGAACCTTAACCCGAGGGTGATTTCCCCCTATATATGAGGTCGTGCTTGAGAGGGCTCGGATACTCTTGATACGCGCATTGAATCCGATTTGAGACCGGCCTTATGATATAAGTTAGTATGATTTTTAGATGCCTCAATAAAAACCTTGCCGAAAAACCCATTTTGGGACAAAACCAGTTCAAGGGAAAAAGAAGGCAACGTGTGTATTAAGACCTAATAGTCATATTCTTCCTTGGCCGTTGCCTGCAAGTATTAGTCTGATTTATTATATTATTAAAGAGTAATTGAGATCGTACCTTAGCAGTAGTACCGCTTTAAGTGTATCACATTCCAGTTGCTCGGTAGCTGTACACCATTCTCTTCTTCGAGTTTGTACGAGCCTTTCCCATTAATTCCAATGACTCGATAAGGTCCTTTACAATTCAGTCCCAGATTTCCCTCGTTTGGGTTCCGGGTGTGCAATGTCACTTTTCTCAACACCAAGTCCCCGATCTTGCAATGTCGGAGGTTGGCTCTGCAATTGTAGTATCTTTCTATCCGCTATTTCTGGGCGGCCAACCGGAGTAGGGAGGCCTCATGCCTTTCATCCAATAGTTCCATGCTCATGATCATGGCCTCTCCATTCGACTCCTCGGTCGTATATCGGATCCTGAGGCTTGGTTCTCCCACTTCGACTGGTATTAAGCCTTTGGCTCTATAGACGGATGAGAACGGGCGGCCCCGTTACTAGACTTCAAGGTCGTACGGTGTGCCCACAGGATTTCGGGCAAGATTTCCTTCCATCTTCCTTTGGCATCGGTCAACCTCCTTTCCAAGTTTTGGAGAATGGTCATGATCGTAGATTCTTCTTGTCCGTTTCCACTTGAGTGGCAGGGTGTTGATAGTATTTTCTTAATCCTATGATCCTCGAAGAACTTATTTACTTTGCTGCCAGTGAACTGTTTCCCACTATCACAAAAAATATCGGAAGGTATGTCGAATCGACATATTATGTTGTCCCAGATGAAGTCAATCACCTCTTTTTCCCTGGCCTTCTCGAATGCTTGAGCGTCGACCCATTTGGAAAATAATCAGTCATGAATAATATGAATTGAGCCTTACCAGGTGCCCACGGCAGGGGACTGACGATGTCCATTCCCCATTTCATAAACGGCCATGGGGACAAGACCGAATGAAGCAAGTTCTCCCGGTTGGTGGATCATCGGTGCGTGTCACTAGCAAGCGTCGCATCTTCGTATAAAGTCCTTCGCATCTTTTTCCATTCCGGTCTAGTAATAGCCGACCCTGATTAATTTCTGAACCGAAGATTCCGCTGCTGAGTGGTTCCTGCAAGTACCTTCGTGAACTTCTCTCAAGGCATATTCGGTGTCTCCCAGTCTCAAGAATATGGCTAGCTGGCCGTCGAATGTTCTTCTGAACAAAGTCCTGTTGCACCCTATTTTGCACTATTAAAACAAGATTCTACTTGTGGTTTCTCTGTTGTTGATAAAAGAGGGTCGCCACCTAATATTTAAAAGTATACTAGGGTACCTATTTGATTACTAAGTCATATTCATTATTAGTCTGCTAACCGGTGAGATTATGGATAAGGGTTCTTGTTCTTCTAAGGGGAAGGTATTAGGCACCCCTTATTATCTACCTGAGGTAGCTCCATTTGACTTAGACTATTTTTTGGAATCGATTATTTGTACTATGCTTAATTACTATCAAAGAGTACGACTCGCTGTATACTTAGAAGAAAGTATAATAAAAGAGCGTCAGACCATTAGAAGGATGTGAGTTGAAAGAATTTTGAAATATGTATGTAAGTGGTCTATATTTTATTAAGCTTGTTAAATTATGAGAACACTTTAATTTAGGGTATGGCTGTAATTCTAAAAGGTGTTTGTAAAAGTGAGCTAAGGATATACCTTGATTTGAAGATTTAAAGAAAGATCATTTTGTTGGAAATCCTTTAAGGCGGCAATTCTTCATTTTGTGCAAAAATTCTAATTTTCCTCTTTATAGTAAAGCTTTCCAATTCTAATCTGAACTTTTTTTCGAAAATGGGGCTGTTGTTTTGGCTCAATTCTGGGCTTCAAACATCTTTTAAGAAAAGGCAAGGTGAGCGAGAACATAGTAATGATATGGGCAGATTATAATAAGCAAAATGAGGATCTATTACTAACTAATTACTTCTTTTTAATCCTATGTTGTTTAAGCCTTGCTTATGTTGGGTAGGACTTAAAGTATAAAGTAAAACATGTAATCCAATACATATGAGCATTATATACAAGTAAGGCAGAATATTAAGGAGGCATAACAAATACGACAAGGCAATAAATCAACTAGCGAAATAGTAGAAAAATAATAAAGAGGTTGAGGAAAAAAGGACTGGACTCTAAAATTGGGCCTCAAGAAGGAAGGCCCAGCAGTAGAGAGATGCGGCTATAGCTGATTTTGGAATTTTCAGGAAATATGACACGGCTGGGAATGGGCCTGAGCTCATTAGGGACTCAGCCGGCCCAAATGAGTATACATGCCCAAAAGAAAAGAGAAACTGATTATATACATGCCCCATATTTTTCAGCATATTTAACCATGTACGAAATACATGTTAACAAACGAACTAGATCAAGAAAATATCAATATTCAAATACTATGGGAAATTATACTAATGTGGTAGTTATACATGGCAAATAATTTACATTGAAAACCTTCCGTTGTCATTAAACACTAAACCCCTAATGAACCAAAAGTGTCAATGAATTAATGGCTGAGGAAGTTCTACTCAAGGTCGATGCCCCTTTTGAATCTCCCGACACTTCAAAGTTCCCAAGGAACTCAAGACCCAGGGCAATGCTTGTTCCAGGGAGAGCAGCCCAACCTAGAGTAAAACTCCATTCCCAAATGCCCTTAACCACTAAAGACATATTTTCCCTACGTGTTTAAATGTAAATGAGGCCCTTTCGATGTAAACTAAATGCTACGTTATCCCTTACCACAAAGTATACTTTCCCTCCTAATAGAATAACATAAGGGCATATAAACTACATTTGATACCAAACAAAGAATACATATCAGGTAAATCTAAAAGTCGGACTTTCGAACACACATAAGAGAGAAACAGAAGCATCATAACATACTGTTAAAGGGTTAATCATTAAGGAAATAAACATTCAAAGAGAAAGTGAGGAATACAGAGTTCATACATGCGGTAACACAAGAAATGCAGATACCCCTACCCTGACAGACTAATGATGAAATGATTAGCTTACTACTAGCACATGCATGGCTTAATAACACTGCTTGGAATATTAAAAGGGTATTAGTAAGGTTCAGGCAGATAGTGGCAATTAGCACCTTTTTACAGAAGTTACCAAAGATATCAGAAACATGATTTGAACTCTCAATATGACTATAGGTTCACATATTTGATGTAACGACCTAACCAATCGTTTTACTTTCTAGATCCCCGTTCCCCTACATAAGACTCCTCCTATGTGCTTTTACTATTTTATGACATGCGGGGATGGGTTCGGGTTGAAATCAAAACACTTGGTTCCTTAGTTTGGCTTTTAAGAGGCTAAGTTTAACTTTGGTCAATATTATTAGTAAACGACCTCAAAACTAGGATCTGACGGTTCCAATAGGTTCGTATGATAATTTTAGACTAGGGCGTATGTTCGGATCGAGTTTTGGATAACCCGGAAGCATTTCAGTGCTTAATGTTGAAAGTTGGATTATTGAAGGTTTAAAAGTTCTTTAAATTTGGTTTGGAGTAGGTTTGTGTTGTCGAGGTCCGTTGGGGATTTCGAGCCTTGGAATAGTCTCGTATAGTGATTTAATACTTGTACGCAAAATTTGGTGTCAATCTGAGTAGCTCAGTATGATTTGGCGCGTTTGAAGCAAGTTGGAAGAACTCTAAGTTCATAAGTTGATTCGATTGGATTTGGGGTGAGATTCTTAGTTTTGGTGTTGTTTTCCAAGTTCCGAGGATCCGAGCAAGTCCGTCTCATGTTTACGGACTTGTTGGTATGTTTGGACGAGGCCTTGGGGGCCTCGGTTGTAATTCGGGCGATGTACAGATTGAATTAGGATTCCAAAGAACTGCTGGTGCACCAGTTCTGGTGTGCCCGCACCTGTTAGCTTTTGGCTGCAGGTGCGAGCCCGCACATGCGTGATTTTGGCTGCAGAAGCGACTTTGGAGCATTTGGCCAGTGGTCCGCAAAAGCGGCCTCGCTTTGACGATAAAGAGCCGCAGGTGGGAGAAGGCCGCAGATGCGCTGCACTGACCGCATAAGCGGGACCGCATAAGCAGGATCTCGTCCACTGAGGCGGCCAATGCTAGGCCTGAGGATTTACGCAGAAGCGGTACCGCAAATGCGACCTAGTGACAGCAGATGCAACAGTCCTGCTGGGCAGAACCTTTATTTAAGTCAGGACTCAAACACTTTGGGTTCATTTATTGCATTCCTTGGGCGATTTTTGGAGCTCTTAGAGAGGGGTTCTCACTAGCTATTTGAGCTAAGTAATTTATATCTAATGTAAGTGAAATACATAGATATTGGGTAGATTTTAACATGTAAATTTGTGAAAATTATGGGTTTAGATGAATAACCCTAGGTTTTGATAAAAATGGGATTTGCCCACGAAAATAGTTATGGGATTGAGTGAAAATTATATATTTGAGTTCGTGCGGTTATGGATAGCAACTTTCTTCGAAAATTTTCAGAATCCGAGCACGTGGGTCCGGGGTGAATTTTAAGAATCTTGCAATTTGGGTTGGGTAATTAGTCTAATAGTTATATTATGAACTTTTGAACATATATTTATCAATATATACAACATATGACTAGTTTCGTATTTTTCGATACCTATTTGAGGCTTTAGAGCGAATTTGAGACAGGAAAGCGACCTTTGTGACAAGGTAAGTCTCTTGCCTAATCTTGTAAGAAGGAATTTACCCCATAGGTGATTTAAAAATCTATTTTCTTCTAATTTTGGGGGCTACGTATGCACGAAGTGACGAGAGCCTGTGCGTAGCTACTAATTATGCTTATGTCCGGGTAGTTTAGGACGCGAATCATGAAATACCTATAATGTTTCACCCTACTTATTAATTAAAGTGCCTAAATTATATTCAAACTTGATAAAGAAATTGTAAAAGACCGTTAATAGAAATTGTGCTTCTTTGTGTATTAGCCTTGTAATAACTTCTAAATCGAATGTTTATAACGTATCCTCTCTTCTTGTGTAGCAGCCGGATGCCTTGGCAGTAGATAGATGCATCTATTCTTCATGCCGCATGACCCTCGCAGTGTACACGTTATTCTCGATCGAGCCGTGCGACTTCGGCATAATCGTGCATGATAATACTCAGAGTTTAATTATATTTGATGTTATTCATGGCTTGAGAGTTTGAAATTATATAAGTAGAAATTGGTTTTGGACTTACAATGTGTGAAAGCATTATTTACTTCCTGCTTGTTATTCAATTATTATTATTATTATTTACATAACCCATGCTTATTTAGAACTTCTGTATTTCTTCACTGTTAGCCCATAGTAAGTGTCGATATCGACTCCTCGTCACTACTTCATCGAGGTTAGACTTGATACTTACTGGGTTAATGTTGTTTATGTACTCACGCTACACTTCTGTACTAACCGTGCAGGATTTTAGGCAGGTGCATCTGGCGATCACACTGGCGCACATCCCCGTTACCCTGAGGCCTAGTGCTGAACTGCTTCCTTAGCCGTTCTCCAGCACCTAGAGTCTATCTTTTGTATTCATTTTCTATCTACTTTATTTTAGATAGTAGTGAGAGTTTTGTATATTCTACTAATGCTCATACACTTGTGAAACCGGGTCTTGGCACACATACTAGTAGACGTGATGATTTTAGAGTATTTATTTCACTATGATTTTTTCAATTGCTTTCCTTTTATTTATTTAAATTTTCTACTTCTTAATATCGTAATAAATGGAATTTAATTATTTGGGAACTTATTAAAAAGAGTAATCATGTAGTTAGTTTACTGTTGGGTTGCCCAGCGACGACGTTGGGCGCCATCACGGCCTATAGGAGATATTGGGTCGTGACAACATGGTATCAGAGCACTAGGTTCACGTAGGTCTCACTAGTTACGAGCAGGCCTAATAGAGTCTTGCGGATCAATGCGGAGACTTCCGTACTTATCTTCGAGAGGCTATAAGGTGTTAGGAAAATACTCTTTTCTTCATCTCCTATCAAGCAGTTGATGTTGTTCTAAGTATCATTCTCTTATTCTCTCATAGATGGTGAGAACGCGTGCAGCAGATGTACCCTATAATGGAGGAGCTGGTCCCCCTGTTGCTAGAGGCCGAGGCACAGGCCGAAGGAGGGATCCAGCTCATGATAGAGGGTGAGGGCGTCCTAGAGTTGTTCTAGTCATGCCACCAGTGGATCCAGTAGAGGATCCTATTATTGAGGAGCAGGGCGAGGTGCCTGCAGCAGAGCCAGCCTTAGTGGATTTCTTGTCCGCACCGGGATAATAGGAGGTCATGGGCGGTATTCTACGGTTCATGGATACTATTACTCAGGCTGGTTTATTTCCAGCAGACCCAGCCATATCTCAGCCGTGTCACATCTCAGGCTCCAGGGCATGCAGCTGCCGTATATCAGACCCCGGGTGCACTACCCGTGGGCAAAGCTGAGCCAGCTGCAGCACCTATACTTAAGCCCAAACCAGCTGCGGCCGGGGATCCGCAAAAGCTATTGGACAGATGAACTAGGCTACATCCTCCTGTCTTTGGGGTTGAGTGGCATGAGGGCCCTCAGGACTTTATTGATCGGTGCAGGGACAAACTGCACAACATGAGGATATTGGAGTCCTATGGGGTGGATTTTACTACTTTCCAGGTGGAAGGCAGGACCCGTAGGTGGTGGCAGTCATATCTTCTCGGCAGACCAGCAGGTTCCCCCCCCCCCCC
>MCJB01013449.1:0-48623 GCA_002018475.1 Nicotiana obtusifolia | reverse complement strand
CCCCCCCCCCCCCATGACTTGGGACCGGTTCACCCGTATTTTTCTAGATAGGTATATTCTGCCCTCACAAAGGGAAGAGTTACAATTTCAGTTCGAGTAGCTCTAGCAGGGTCAAATGTTAGTGACCGACTATGAGGCAAGGTTCTCTGAGTTGTCTTGCTATGCAATTATGATATTTCCTACCGACGCAAGAGAGTGTGCGGAGGTTTTTAGCAGGTTTGCACTCTGGTATGCAGGCCACTATGACCTGAGAGGTTGAGATGGTGACTTCTTACGAGCTAGTTGTAGAGATAGCTCAGAGGATTGAGGGTTTACATCAACGTAGCTGGGAGCATGCTACGAGGGATAAGCGGTTTCGATATTCTAGAGACTTCAAAGTTGCCTCGGCTAGAGGCAGAGGTCAGTTTGTGAGGGGTCAGTCTAGCAGGCCCACATACCCGGCACTGTTGCCTCTTCAGGGTTCTCTGGTATGACCTTATTTCAGCACCATGCCAGAGAGTTCCTACCGCCCACCAGCTATTCAGGGTTCCTCCAGTGGGTATTCAGGCAATCAGGACTTTAGGTCAGTAGTCCACTGTATCAAGAGGTTGTTTCGAGTGCCGGGATCTTTGTCATGTGTAGAAGCTCTGCCCCAGGCTTCGTGGCAAGGCAGTGCAGCAGGGTCAGCAGCCTATGACTCCATCACCAGCTACCGCGAATAGGGCATGTCCAAGAGGTGGAGGCCAGTCAGGTGGATGCTAGTTAGGTGGTGCCCCAGCTAGGTTCTATACTTTTCCGGCCAAACCAGATGCAGTAGCCTCGCATGTCATGATCACAGGTATTATTTCTATCTGGGCATGGATTGGTTGTCTCTTTATCACACCATCCTTGATTGCCATGCGAAAACTATTACCTTGGGATGCCAAAGTTGCCTAGATTGGAGAGGAAAGATTCGTCTGTCAGTACATCTAGTTGGGTTATCTCTTTTCTGAAGGCTCGACACTTGGTCGAGAAGGGTTGTTCGGCGTATCTAGCTTATGTTCGGGATACTACCATAGAGACTCCGAAAATTTATTCAGTGCCTATGGTCCGAGAGTTCTCTGATGTATTCCCCTCCGATCTTCCAGGCATGCCACCATATCACGATATTGGTTTCTGTATTAATTTGGCTCCAGGTACCTAGCCTATCTCTATTCCATCGTACGACATGGCTCTGAGTTGAAGGAATAGCTCGAGGATTTGCTAGCAAAGGGGATCGTCAGACCAAGTGTATCACCATGGGGTGCACCAGTGTTATTTATGAAGAAGAAGGATGGAAGTATGCGGATGTGCATTGATTACTGCCAGTTGATAAAGTTACTATTAAGAACAAGTACCCGTTACCGCGTATTGATGATTTATTTGACCAGTTGCAGGGTACAAGGGTGTTCTCTAAGATCGACTTGAGATCGGGGTACCATCAATTGAAGATTCGGGATTCAGATGTTCCGAAGACGGCTTTCTGGATTTGATATGTCCATTATGAGTTTCTGGTTATGTCCTTTGGCTTGACTAACACCCCGGCAGCGTTTATGGATTTGATGAACCATGTGTTCAAGCCATATATTGATTCATTTATCATTGTCTTCATTGATGACATTTTGATCTACTCGTATATCATTGAGGAGCACGAGTAGAATTTGAGATTTGTGCTTCAGTCTGTACGAGAATAGAAGCTATATGCTAAGTTCTCCAAGTGTGTGTTCTTGTTAGATTCTGTGGCATTCTTGGGGTATGTTGTATCAGGCGAGAGTATTAAGGTAGATCCTAAGAAGATCGAGGCAGTTCAGAATTCGCCTCGCCCTACTACAACGACTGAGATCAGGAGCTTCTTGGGGTTAGCTGGTTATTATTGTCGGTTTATAGAGGGTTACTCATCTATTGTGGAATATTTGACTAGATTGACCCAGAAGGGTGCCCCGTTCCGATGGTGCGATGATTGCGAGGCGAGCTTTCAAAAGCTCAAGACCGCATTGACTTCAACACTAGTGTTAGTGTTGCCTTCCGGTTCAGGGATGTATATTGCGTATTGTGACGCTTCATGCGTTGGTCTGGGTTATGTATTGATGCAGGAGGGGTGAGTTATTGCATATGCTTCACGTTAGCTTAATCCCCACGAGAAGAATTACCCTGTACACAATTTGGATTAGGTCGCAATTGTTCATGCTCTTAATATTTGGAGGCGTTATTTTATGGCGTGTCCTTTGAGGTTTACATCGATCATCGTAACTTGCAGCAGTTGTTCAAGCAGAGGGATCTCAATTTGAGGCAGCGCATGTGGCTTTAGTTACTAAAAGATTATGATATTACCATCCTTTATCATCCGGACAAGGCTAATGTAGTTGGGGATGACTTGAGCAGAAAGACGGGGAGTATGGGTAGTTTGGCATTCATTTTAGCAGAGGAGAGGCCACTAGCTTTGGACATTCAGTCCCTAGCTAACAGAATTTTGAGGTTGGAAATTTCAGAACACAGCAGAGTTCTTGCATGCGTTGTCGCCCAATCTTCACTATTCGAGCAGATCAAGGGTCGTCAGTTTGATGATCCGCACTTGTTGGTTTTCAGAGTGGCGGTACTGCAGGGTGGTGCCAAGGAGGTTACTATCAGTGAGGATGGTATTCTGTGACTCCAGGGTCACCTATGTGTTCCTAATGTTGATGGCTTGAGGGAGAAGATCCTAGAGGAGGCACACAGTTCTCGGTATTCTTTTCATCCAGGTACTACAAAGATGTATCGCGACCCGAGGCAGCATTACTGGTGGTGGCGGATGAAAAAGGACATAGTTTAGTCTGTAGCGAGGTGCCTAAAGTGCCAGCAGGTTAAGTATGAGCATCAGAGGCTAGGTGGCCTACTCTAGCAGATGACTATACCTGAGTTGAAATGGGAGCGCATTACTATGGACTTTGTAGTTAGGTTGCCGCGGGACCTTTGCAGAAATTTGATGTAGTTTGGGTCATTGTCGACAGGTTGACCAAGTTGGCACACTTCATTCCGGTTGTTACCACGTATTCTTTAGAGAGTTTCGCTCGGATTTACATTCAGGAGATTATTCGGTTGCATGGTATGCCTGTTTCCATCATATCACATAGATGCCCTCAGTTTACTTCACATTTCAGAGGGCAGTACAGAGTGAGTTGGGGACCTAGGGGGAGCTCAGCACAGCCTTTCATCCGCAGACCAACGGGTAGTTGGAGCGGACAGTTCGGATCTTGGAAGATATGCTCAGAGCATGTGTGATTGACTTCGGAGGGCAGTGGGGTCGATTCTTGCCTTTGTCCGAGTTTGCTTACAATAATAGTTATCAGCCTAGCATCGATATGGCTCCATTGAGGCTTTATATGGTCAGGGATGTCGTACTCCCATCGGATGGTTAGGGCCCGGTAAGGCTAAGTTATACGGCACTGATTTAGTGAAGGATGCCTTGGAAAAGGTAAAGCTGATTCAGGAGCGGCTTCCCGCAGTACAATCTAGGCAGAAGAGTTACGCGGATTAGAAATCGCGTGATTTATCATTTATGGTGAACGAGAAGTTTCTCTTTAAAGTTTTGCCGTTGAAGGGAAGCATGAGGTTCGGGAAGAAGGGAAAGTTGAGCCCAAGGTTTATTGGTCCATTTGAGGTGTTGAGACGAGTTAGGGAGGTTGCTTATGAGCTTGCTTTGCCTCCCAGTCTATCTAGAGTTCATTCGATTATCCACGTGTCTATGCTCTGGAGGTGTCATGGAGGGGCCAACCAATCGAGGAGGCAACTTGGGAGGCCGAGGAGGACATGGGGAGCAGATATCCACACCTATTCAGCACTCCAGGTATGATTCTAGACCCGTTCGAAGACGAACTTTTGTTTAAGAGGTGAAGAATGTAACAACCTAACCGGTCGTTTTGCTTTCTAGAGCCACATTCCCCTACATAAGACTCCATGTATATGCTTTTACTTTTATATGACATACGGGGATTGTTAGTTCAGGATTTGGAAGGGTTCTGGTTGAAATCAGAACACTTGGTTCCTTAGTTTGTCTTGTAAAAGCCTAAGTTTGACTTTGGTCAACATTTTTTGTAAACGGCCTCAAAATTGGGATTTGACGATTCCAATAGGTTTGTATGATGATTTTGGACTTGGGCATATGATCGGATCGGATTTTGGATGACCCGAAGCGTTTCGGCGCTTAATGTTGAAAGTTGGCTTATTGAAGGTTTAAAAGTTCTTTAAATTTTGTTTGGAGTAGGTTTTGGTGTTATCGGGGTCTGTTTGGGATTCTAAGCATGAGATTAGTGTTGTATGATGATTTAAGACTTACACGCAAAATTTGGTGTCATTCCGAGTAGTTTACATATGATTCAGCGCGTTAAGAGCAAGTTGGAAGAACTCTAAGTTCATATGTTGATTCGATTGGGTTTGGGGTGCGATTCTTTGTTTTGGGGTTGTTTTCCACATTCGGAGGGTTCGAGCAAGTCCATCTCATGTTTACGGACATGTTGGTATATTTGGACGAGGCCTCGGGAGCCTCAGGTACAATCTGGGCGATGCACGGATTGAATTAGGACTCAAAAGGACTGCTGGTGCACCAGTTCTGGTGTGCCCGCACCTGCGTGCTTTTGCTTCCAGGTGCGAGCCCGCTGATGCGTGATTTTGGCAATAGAAGCGGCTTTGAAGCATTTGGCCAGTGGTCCGTAGAAGCGAAGAGCGGTGCACAGAAGCGACCATGCTTCTTCGATGAGGAGCCGCAGGTGCGAGAAGGCCGTTGATGCACTGCACTGGTCGAAGAAGCGGGACCACAAAAGCGAGATCCCGTCTGCAGAAGTAGCCAGCGCCGGGCTTGAGGAATTTCGTAGAAGCACACCTAGTTCTGCAGAAGCAGTACCCAAATGCGGCGTAGTGACTGCAAATGCGAAAGTCCTGCTTGGCAGAACCTTCATTTAAGTCGGGACTCAAATATTTTGGGTTCATTTATTGCATTCCTTGGGCGATTTTTGGAGCTCTTTGAGAGGGATTTTCACTAGCTATTTGAGGTAAGTAATTTCCATCTAATGTAAGTGAAGTACGTAGATATTGGATACATTTTAACATATAAATTTGTGAAAATTATGGTTTTAGATGAATAACCCTAGGTTTTGATAAAAATAAGATTTAAACACGAAAATAGTTATGGGATAGAGTAAAAATTATATATTTGAGTTCGTGAGATTATGGGTAACAACTTTCTTCGAAAAATTCCAAAATTCGAACACGTGGGTCTGTAGGTGAATTTTAAGAATCTTCCAATTTGGGTTGGGTAATTACTCTAATAGTTAAATTATGAACTTCGGAACATATATTAATTAATTGATACAACATTTGACTAGTTTCGAATTTTTTGGCACCGAGTTGAGGCTTTAGAGAGAATTGAGACCGAAAGCGAGCTTTGAGACAAGGTAAGTCTCTTGTCTAACCTTGTAAGAGGGAATTTATCCTATAGGTAATTAAATTGCTATTTTCTTCTAATTGTGGGGGCTACGTACACACGAGGTGATGAGAGTCCGTGCATAGCTATTAATTATGCTTATGTTCGACTAGTTTAGGACCCGAATCATGAAATACTTGTAATTTTTGCATCGTACTTGTTAATTAAAGTGCCTAAATTATATTGGAACTTGATAAAGAAATTGTAAAAGACCGAAGTTCACTTACTTGAGTTTTGGCGGTTACTTGACCGTAAATAAAAATTGTGCTTCTTTGCGTATTAGCCTTGTAATAACTTCTAAATCGGATGTTCATAAAGTATCCTCTCTTTTTGTGGAGCGGTCCATACGCCTTGACAGCAGATAGATGCATCTATGGTTCGTGCCACACGATCCTCATCAGTGTACACGTTATTTTTAATCGGGTCGTACAACCTCGGCATAATCGTGCATGATAATACTCAAAGTTTAATTATATTTGATGTTATTCATGGCTTGAGAAGTTAAAATTATATAAGACAGAAATTGATTTTGGACTTACCATGTGTGAAAGCATTATTTACTTCCTGGTTGTTATTGAGTTATTATTATTATTTACATAACCCGTGGTTATTTAGAACTTCTGTATTTCTTCACTGTTAGCCCATAGTAAGTGTCGATGTCGACTCCTCGTCACTACTTCGTCGAGGTTAGACTTGATACTTACTGGGTAAATGTTGTTTATGTACTCACGCTACACTTCTGTACTAACCGTGCAGGATTTTAGGCAGGTGCATCTGGCGATCACACCGGCGCACATCCCCGTTACCCTGAGGCCTAGTGTTGAGCTGCTTCCTTAGCCATTCTCCAGCACCTAGAGTCTATCTTTTGTATTCATTTTCTATCTACTTTATTTTAGACAATAGTGAGAGTTTTGTATATTCTACTAGTGCTCATACACTTGTGAAACCGGGTCTTGGCACACATACTAGTAGACTTGATGATTTTAGAGTATTTATTTCACTATGATTGTACTCAATTGCTTTCCTTTTATTTATTTAAATATTCTACTTCATAATATCGTAATAAATGGAATTTAATTATTTGGGAACTTATTAAAAGGAGTAATCATGTAGTTAGTTTACTGTTGGCTTGCCTAGCGACGACGTTGGGCGCCATCACGGCCTATAGGAGATATTGGGTCGTGACAACATGGAATCAGAGCACTAGGTTCACGTAGGTCTCACTAGTTACGATCAGGCCTAATAGGTGTATAATCAAGATTAGTGTCTAAATGTGCATTAATCATGCTCAACTTTAAACATTATCACTTGACTTATGACCGGAATGATTAGGTCCTCCTTTTATGGAAGATAACTTAATGATAACTAGATATGAGCTTCACAAAGTCATCAGTAGCTTAAAAGTGATTAAAGACAGGAAAGTGCTACACCAAATAGGTTTTGACTTAAACATGTAGTTGAAGGCTTTATCAACACATGAGATTACTAAGTTCAGCTTAGCAGCAATTACCAGTTAACAAAACGTGATCATGACTTGTCCTATGAAGAAAAGGACAACTTAATCATAACAGAATATTCACAGTAGAACTATTGACATTCATGAAAGTTCACCTCAACAATACTATTTCAACAGATACAACCAATAGCTAGATGAAATCATGAAAATGTCATAGTGATAACCCAGAAATTACCTTCATAGTTAGCAGATACAGTTATAGAGAAGAAAATCATATAAACACTTAGATTTTTCATGCTACAGTTAAATAATGGATGATATGAACTTATGAATTTTCAGGTTCATCCTAGTTGGGATTATCAAACAATGAACTCGACCACAAGACAAAACAAAATACAGGGAAACAATATGTAAAGGTAAAGATCACGGCAGAATCGTCAACGAAAGATTATGAAGTTTAGGTAAGCGTTAGGAATCATTCAAGGCACATTACAACTTAACCATGTAGACTATTTGAACTCAGAAATGAAAGTCATCAGGAACCGCATAATAACTTGATCATTTATTAGTTAAAGATTCAAGAGGCAGGACAAGTGATTATAAGCATACAACATACTATCATAAACTGAAAATAAACATTTCCATGCTAGTTATAAGCATCATAAACAACTAGTTCATAGAAGACAACCAATATATTCATAATGTTCATATAAGATGATTCAAGAGAAGTGGGAATGTACTGACCTTTTCGGGGGCAGCAGACCAATCAGAGATCCTTCTTAATCGTCTGAGACCCAAGATTTCAAGCTCGAAGCAGTGAAAGAACTCGAAAAACAAAAGGATATGAATCAATAAGATACACTAGGTTTTGAAGTATTAAAGTTGTTCATAGACGATTGTCCTAGATGGTGATTCTAGATTGTAATATTTCAGTCTTGGGTCGTGGTAGATGAGAACATTAAAGGCCCATTTTATAGTGCCATTAAGTCTCTTAAGGTTTCACATATTCAAAACAATAGTGGGAAGTGACGAAAGATCAATGATGACGGCAAGATTGAGTAAAATCAGAAAAAAAACAGAGGGGAAAACAAGGTCAAGTTTACTTGAGCACGAGTGTCGACTGTTGAAGGCATTGGACCAGTGGTAAAAACACTAATGTCCAGAGGTCACCGAGTTTGACCTCTGGACATCGCATCCTCATGATGAACTCTGAGACGACTCCATGCATGCTATGATTTGACGGAACACGAAGGAAAATCGGAGATTTGAAGTTATATCTTTAAGTCTAGGGTTCAGAATTTGGATGTTCTGAATTTGAACGATGAAATAGGGAATAACCGACCGGATTTGCGGAATTCATAAGGCAAAGGGTGGTTTCAGGCTCGATCTCTAACTTATTAAAACAAATAAGATGATTTCTCTTTTGAGCTTAGAGTTTCAGATTTCGGGTTCTTGAGTTTTTGATTGAAAGAGGAAATTATATGCAAGATTCATGGTGTAGCAAGGACATAAGAGATGCTTTACAGTGGTTTCAAGTGACCTTGCACAAATTTGTGCAAGGTTCTGATAATGATCGTTGATAGAGATGAGAGAAAAGAGAGAATAAAGGGAAATGAGGGAGGCTGAGTTAAAGAAGAAATGATTAAGGTTTGGCGAATAGGGTCCATCTCTAGGATTAAAGAAGATTGATGGAACGGGAGTCGTTTGATCTGCTGATCAACGACTCTAATTATTTTGGTAATCAAAATTTTAGAAATGATTTAAGTGGAAAAATCGGTGGCAGTTGGATTAAAAGATTTTGGATGGTGGGGATGAGATCTCTTGGGCGGGTATTAAAATCAAATTGAAGAATCTAAGAATAAATGTGAGCCATTGATAAGATGGATCAACGGCTCAGATGCATTGTGTTTTTTGTGTGAGTGTTACGGAGAGGTGACGTGGTGCGAGCTGATTGGTGCAAAGAGAGTGGCCTGGATCGCCACGTTGTAATGGAGATGGGGTGTTTGGACTAGGTATTTCTGTCTGGGCTTGATGGTTGGGCCAAAAATAATTTAAGGAATGGCTACTTTGCCGTTGATTTGAGAAATGCAATTGTAGCCTTTGTGTTTTAATCCTTTTTCGAATTTAATTAAAATAAACTTAACAATTTTCAATAAATGTGGTAAAATCATAATTATTATATATACTAGTAATTATTTTAATTAATTATTTGTAGAAAAACTTTATTTTCTAAATTGTAACACTAATTCTATACCAACAAAATAGTCTAATTAACTAGAAATTAAAGAGTAATTTATTAAATTAATTATACAGCATATGTAATGTATATAAAAATTATTTTAATAATCTTAAAATAGTAAGTATATTTATAATTACATAATTTTAGTACTATGCAATTAATTTTAGAACTAATACTTAATTAATTCATCAAAAAATAAGTATTTGTTGCTTGAAAATACTTTAAAATATTTAATGTAAATTATTAAGTAAAAGTAAATTAATTTAGAAAGGGAGTGTCAAATTGGCCGCCAACAGCTGCCCCTCTTTGACAGGAGACAATGTAAGAGTTTTTAGGAAAAGAAATTAAACCAAAGCCAATTTTGTCCCGACTTCAGGTGTGATTGCAGGAGTGAGGATTGTGCATTGCAGGATTGAGTTAAGGAAGAATCTGGGAAGATTTTGAGAATATTGGGGCCGGATTCTGGCTTTGAATTGCTTACATACTTCGGGATTAACGAGGATCAGGCCTCATGTAGTTCTAGAGTGACAACTTTGGGGAAGCGACACTCGCAGGGATTGCCCCGGTATCGTATTATGATGATACGGCAAGACGCAGGATTGGCACTCATGATAGCTTGAATTTTGAGTCTTGATTTGAAGGATTTGACAATTTTGAGTCTCACTAGTCATCTTGAGCTTGGATCCATGGCCCACTAATGGGTTTGGTGTCCCCATAGCATTGTGGTTCGGTCTGCTGCTAAGAAAAGTTCTACAATGCGGTGTTTGTTCCTGCAAAAATCAAATGAAATACACGCATACCAATATATTGCAATGCATAATATATTAAAATTCAATGTAAATGATGTAGGAATGATGATACATGGCTGTCGGCGAGCTGTTATTTGGGATCGAGATGATGGGATACTGATCTTGACTCGATTTGTTAGCTGGGCTGTGTACCAATCCGCAGTTGTCAGAGCATTTGAAATTGTCTACACTTTTTGAGAGAGCTTGATTGACGGAGTGCGTCTCCACTTGTTGGGACAGCTTGATCTCGTAAAGTGCATCTCTGCTTGTTGGGAGAGCTTTGCACTGAAATTTTAAAGTAATCTCAGCTTAGGAGTGATTGATTAAACCATAACCATGCCTGAAGCTGCATGAGCAAAACGTTAAAACATTCAAAGTAATAGTAAAGGAACTAAAACATGCCCAAGAGATACTCTTGACTACGAAGCTATGTTGCAATGGAGCAGCGATGCAAATTGCTTCGTTGGTAAAGTTTGTAGTTTTCTATATACAAGGCTTAGATGGCGAAGCCGACGTTCGATTTATACAGCGCGCTCCGATTTATTGAGCTGACGGTTTGCTTTATACAGGACTTCAATTAGTGAAACCAACGGCTTGTACAGGGTGCTCCGATTAGTCGAGCATGCAGTTTGCTATATACATGACTTCAATTGGTGAAGCCGACGGCTCATTGTACAGGGTGCTCCGATTAGTTGAGCAGGTGATTTTCTATGTACAGGTTTTTCCGTTTCAGTTGTCTGATTCTGAGGTACCTGCAAAGGATTCGAAAGATATCTTTAGCTGTACCAGAAAAATTCAAGCAAAGAAGGAAGAGAGATAATCTTTAGCAGGTGGAGAGTCCGTCATTTGCCTCAGTGTGGTCTTAGTGCTTCCCTACTCCCTATTGACCCTGCACTCAAAGAAAAATTCTTAGTAGAGGGAGGGGAAGTTGGTTTGTGTCGACCACATTGTTGGTTTGCCCGACCTTTGACATGATTGCGCTGCGAAGTTTGGTAGATGGAACAAATTACTGTATATATATTTTCTTTAGAAAACATTTTGAAAATACTTTGTTTTCAAGGAAAATGCTGTCGTTTCAGATTATGACATGTTACGCAAGAATTTTCCCCACGTAAGCGTATCCTCCTGAAAACTTTGTCCTGCTAATGCCGACCTCTAGTGGTGATTCTGACAATGCGGCAGGTTGCTGTCGCAACTGCATCCTAATTCGAACTAATGCATTCCAAGGCTTTTCCTAAGGTTATGACCGAACCATTTCAGGTTGCCTACGTATCCAAAACGGAATCAAGTCTGAACGTAGTTCCTGAATTATGATAAAATATGATGAAGATGACCGAGCCTGACTGTGGCAGCCTACGTATCCAAATGGAATCAAGTCAAAGGCGTAGTTCGATTGCAACAAATGTGAAATGATGAGATTAATAATGAAAATGGCCTAGTCTGACTCAGACAACTTACTATCCAACTGAATCAGGCCATAATGTAGTTCAATTACAAAAGACAACTGAATCCGATAAGGATTGCCTACGTATTCCTTTTTGAGGAAATCAAAAAGGAATTCAAGTTGGCATAGGTCCTGAGTAGCATACAAAACTAATATTTTGTTTTTCTATAACAAGAAAAAGGGGGAGAGAAACCGAACCCTACGTGGGTTGCCTACGTATCCTTCCATGGGATGTCAGGTTGAACGTAGTTCTATTACATCAAAAACATAACACTATTTGTTTTCAGACATAATATCTCTTGATTGCGCCTGAGTTGATAGGCTTCGCGTTGACTCTTCCATCCATTTCTGCCAAGATTAGAGCTCCACCCGACACTGCTCGGTGAACCACGGAAGGACCTTACCAGTTTGTTGCAAACTTTTCCTTGGCTTCTTCCTGATAGGGAAAGATTTTATTCAAAACCAACTGCCCCGGTGTGAATTGGCGAGGCTTCACTCTCTTATTAAATGCACTGGCCTGTTCTAATATAGTTGACTATGACATTCTACATCCATTCTTTTCTCGTCGATGAGCATGATCTGCTCCTGTCTGACCCGTATCTACTCTACGTCGTCCAATTTTGCTTCTTGAATGACCTTTAAAGATGGAATCTCGACCTCTGGGGGTATCACCGCTTCAGTGCCGTATTACCAACATGTACGGCATTGCTCCAGTGGATGTTCTCATGGTAGTCCGATAACCTAGTAACGCAAAAGGTAGTTTGTCGTGCCATTGTCTATGATTGTCTACTATATTTCGGAGACTTTTTCTTGATATTCTTGTTGGCTACCTCGACTACCCCATTCATTTGTGGTATGTCTATGGAATTGCAGCGGACGATTCTGAATTTCTCGCAGATTTCTCTCATGAGATCGTTGTTGAGGTTAGCGGCATTATCAGTGATGATAGACTCCGGTATCCCGAATCTACAGGCTATGTTGTTCCAGACGAAATCTGGCACTACCTTCTTTGTGACGAACTTGTAAGTAGATGCGTTGACCCATTTGGTGAAATAGTCGATAGCTACCAAAATGAAATGATGTCCGTTTGATGCGGCATGCTCTATAGGTCCAATCACGTTCATGTCCCAAGCGGCAAACGTCCAGGGTGAACCCACTACATTTAACTCATTCAGCGGGACCCAGATGAAATCCCTGTAAATCTAGAACTGGTGACACTTCTGTACATAGCGGATACTGTCGCTTTTCCATACTCATCCAAAAGTATCTATCTCTCATAATCTTCTTGGCTAATGCGAACCCATTCATATGGGGTCCGCATGTTCTTGCATGTATTTCCTCCAATAGTCTGGTTGCCTCAACGGCGTCTACATATCTCAACAAACCTAATCTTGGGGTCCTCCTGTACAGGACTTCCCCGTTGAGAGAAAAGTGGTTTTCCAGCCTCCTGAGGGCTCGCTTTTGACCATTAGCAGCATTCCCTTGGTATTCTCTGGTTGCAAGGAATTTCTTGATGTCGTGATACCATGGTCTACCATCAGGTTCTTCATCTACATGGAAGCAATAGGCATGTTGATCCCTGATTTCCACCTCAATAGGGTCAATGTAGTTCTTTTCTGGATGCTGAATCATAGATGATAGGGTGTCAAGGGCGTCGACGAACTTGTTCTGGATCTTGGGGACGTGCATGAACTCAATCTTGGTGAATTTCTTGCATAACCCCTTCACGCAGTGCAGGTACGAAAGTATCTTGACATTCTTTGTGGACCATTCCCTTTGGACTTGGTGTATAAATTGATCAGAGTGACCAGAAATTCTTTGACGTTCATGTCGACTACCACTCTGATCCGAAGGATGCATGCTTTGTATTCGGCCATATTGTTGGTACAAGGGAACCTTATCTTTGCTGATGCTGGATAGTGTTGTCTAGATTCTGAAATCAAGACTAGCCCAATTCCGACTCCTTTGAAGTTTGTTGCTCCATCAAAAAACATTATCCATCCAGGGTACTATTATGCAATTCCTCTCTGGCAAATAGTACATCTTCATCGGGGAAATACGTGGTAAGTGGCTCGTAGTCCCCATCCACCGGATTCTCTGTGAGGTGGTCAGCTAAAGCTTGTCCTTTGATAGCTTTTTGAGTTATGTACACAATGTCAAATTCACTGAGGAGAAGTCGCCATTTAGCTAGCTTTCTGGTAGGCATCGGCTTCTGAAAAATGTACTTGAGCAGGCCGAGCCGAGATATTAGATATGTAGTGTATGGTGACAAGTAATGCCTTAGTTTCTGAGCAATCCAAGTCAGGGCACAACAAATGCGTTCTATCAAAGTATATTTGGCCTCGCATGGCGTGAACTTCTTACTTAAGTAGTATATGGCCTGCTCCTTTCTCCCAGTTTCGTCATGCTGCCCCAGCACACAACCAAAGGCGTTGTCTAAGACTGACAAATATAGTAGCAATGGCTTTCGTGTTTCGGGGGGAACTAGTATTGGTGGATTTGATAATTACTCCTTGATTCTGTCGAAGGCTTTCTGGCACTCTTCTGTCCATTTTGTGGCAGCATCTTTCTTCAATAGCTTGAAAATGGTTTTGCAGATTACTGTGAACTGGGATATGTAGCGACTGATGTAATTCAATCTTCCAAGAAAACTCGTGACATCTTTCTTTCTCTTTGGTGGTGGTAATTCCTGAATGGCCTTGATTTTTTATGGGTCCAGTTCTGTCCCCTTTCTACTTACTATGAAGCATAGCAGCTTTCCAGGAGGGACTCCGAACGCGCACTTTGCTGGGTTCAACTTCAAATATACCTTCGTAGGCGTTCGAAAAATTTCATCAAGTGGTCCAAGTGTTTCGAACTCTTTCGAGACATTATGACGACGTCATCCACATACATTTCAATCTCCTTATGAATCATGTCGTGAAAGAGGGTCCTCATGGCCCTCATGCACGTAGTGCCGATGTTCTTGAGACCGAATGGCATAACTCTACAACTGTAGACTCCCCAAACTGTGGTGAAGGTTGTCTTCATGCATCTTCCTTGTTCATTAAGATATGGTGGTACCTAGTGAAACCATCCACAAATGGCAGCAATTCATGCTTTGCGCAATTGTCGATGAGGATGTGGATATTTGGCAGAGGGAAATCGTCCTTTGGACTAGCTTTGTTGAGATCTTGGTAGTCCACACATATTAATAACTTTCCGTCTTTCTTGGGTACTAGGAAGATGTTTGCAAACCAGCTTGGATAGTTGGTGACCCTTACTACATTTGCTTCTATCTGTTTGGTCACTTCTTCCTTTATTCTCAAACTTAAATCAGGTTTAAATTTTTGGGTTTATGATTGACCGGTGGCCTGGTAGGATCGGTGGGCAGTCTATGCGAGACAATGTTAGTACTTAATCCTGGAATGTCATCATAGGAGCATGCGAATACATCGATGTACTATCGGAGAAGCTCAATCAGGTTTTCCTTCTACTCGGCTTCTAGATGAATGTTGATTCTGGTTTCTTTTACGTCTTCTTCACTTCTAAGATAGACCACTTTCATTTCTTCAAGATTGGGCTTTTTCTGACTCTCCAACTGCTTAATCTTCAGCCAGAGATTGTCGGGCATCATGCTCTCATAATACTCCCATAATCTGGGTCGTTGTGCTCGACGGTTCTGTTACATGTCATAATTGCGGAACGCGGGTTTTTAGCAATTTGATCACTGAAAAGAAAAGCTAAGTGTAAATAAAGCGGTAAATGATTCTTTTTAGTTTATCAAAAGAGGAACGCCTTAAGAATTCAAAAGAGGCAAATGACAAAAAGGTACAGGCATGGTGCATGCCTCAATTGACCGTGCATTTTTCAAAAGAAAACTTTTACTGTTCCATACTACCAAGACCCCGGCGAACCAAACGGACTGGCGGTCCAATTCCGTAGCTCTTCCCCTAGTTCGACATCCCTGATAGTCGGTTCTTGATGTCAGTCCCTTCACGGCGTTCTTCAATCATATTCACGAACAGCTTCCCCATCCCGTCGATGATATCATCTTCGAGTACTGAACTCTATCCCGGTGCAACATGCTTTACCATAAAAACATTTTTCCCGGAGCTAACGGTAATTTCCCTTCCAGAGGCTGATATCCTATGCCGGCCCTTCCTTTCTTCCCATTATGTTCAATTGGCTCGGTGGCTCCGTCCGACCTAGCTCCCAGTCTTATCCTGGTCTACATCATTATTTCATCATCTCCCTTATGGCCATCTTGGATCTATACGATGACTGTATTCCTAAGTTCTACTCAATATTTTCCATCTCGGTAGTCTGCATGATTTCCACTGCATGGAAGGAAACTCTATCTAGCCCTTCAATGAACAGAACAACATACTCCAAATAAGCAGAGTGATCCCACTCGCCATGAACCATGATCTCCTGGCATCACCCTCAAATTTTATGCATTGGTGCAAAGTGGATGGCACGACCCCTGCCATATGTATCCAGGGCCTTCCCAGTAGCAAGTTGTAGGAAGAGGAGATGTCCATTACTTGAAACAATATGGAAAAATCAATCGGCCAGATCTGCAATGCCAAATAAATTTCTCCAATAACATCCTTTTGTGAACCATCAAAGGCCCTCACTCACACGTGGCTTTCCTTGACTTCCCTCAAATTAATTCCTAACTCCTATAGGGTGGAGAGCGGACAAATCAGTATAAAGAACAAAGTAAGAGACTCCAAGACAGCAAACTAAATCATAGATATGAATGTTTCCCTACAAAGGGGATGGCTTCAACAACCCATAAGGGACGGCTTGCCAAGCTACACAAATAGTTAATTTGTTTATGGTCGCAAAAGTTTTCCTACAAAGGGTCTGGTTTCAAAAACCCATAAGGAACGGTTTGCCAAGCTACACAACCCAAAAAACTTTTGTACTATAACCAATGTTAGCTGTTTAAAACTCAAAAAACTTTCGTACTACAATAAGCTAACTACCAAAGAGTATTCTTACTTTATTTTCATACATGGACCGGCCTTTCCATCCATTCGAAAGAAAGAACAAGAGGGAAATTTAGAAAGCACTCATATGTAATATATCACAAGAGATTTACAAATGTTACCCGATGATCCTACAACTACTACAAGGCCTCCTTTATATAGGACTAGGAGGTTATTACAAGACAAACTTTGCGGATAAAATAAACCTATGTTACATGGCAAACTTATCTACAAAAGGGTCCCTCTTCGCATGTGAAGGACTTTAGGCAAAACAACTAAAAACACCTGAAAACAAGTGAACGGGGTGAAATATACATGGTGTAGCATGTGAAATTATGAGGGAGCATGTGACGCCATGTGAAGTATTGTGTTGCATGCGACGAAGCATGTGGGGGCATGTGGAAGCATGTGAAAACAAGTTGAAGTGGGGCCCGAATAGTATGGAAAGATGTGGAAATTTGTCTTGGCATGGGTAGGATATTTTTGAGGGTTTTTTTGGTAGGTAATGTAGGATTATGGTGGGATTAGCAGGGATTAAGATAATTATCCTTCATTGATTCTAGAATTGTCTTCTAGGCATCTTTTCAAAGACCTTGTGGAGTAACGCTTGGAACTTGACGGTTCTTCCTCGCTGTGTTCTTTCCCCTTTGGATTGAGAGATGTAATCCGCAACTTTAATCTGGAAATATCATGAGTGATCTTTTCTCGGATGACTTCATATGGTGTTTGATATTCTTTTGCTGCTTCCCGGACTCTTTCCCAGTGAGGATAAGTGTTGGTATAATTCCAGCTTGCCCAATATTTTGGCCATATCTCTCTTAGGATGCACCTATTTGTTGAAAAAGGATTCTTTGTGCCTGGATATATTCTTCCTCCATTGATAAAATGGACACGGGAAATTTCCACCAGAACTATGCCTCTGCTTGCACTTGGACTTTTTCATTAATGATCTTTACTGGCCTATGGAACATGAATATCTTTGCTGCGTAGGAATCGCTAAAACATTTCTTCCGATATCTTCTAGGCTTGAACCATAGTAAAAATACTCTAAGGGCTGGTGCAATGTTATCAAAATCCTTAAAGACGTTGCATTTGAATTCCATGAAAATATAACACTGATGGCATAGGTACCAGAAAAATCATAGTAGTTCTTGTGGAAATTCTTTGGCTTGAGCTATGAATATATGGCAGAACAGATATTCTGGATTGACACCATAAGTCTTGAGAATGGATCCTCCATATTGCCGAAAAACTTGGATCTCATAATAAGTTCTTCTTTCCATAATAATTGACGGATCAAAGGGATCCATGAGGTTAAACAACTCTGGTGGATGATCTGTTGGCTTTAATGACATAGATATGAAGAGCCTTGTTGTGACTTGCGCCTTCGACAGGACGTTTGTCTCTTCTGAAAGTGATCATGTTTTCTTCGACCATTTTCCCAATTGTCATGGCCAGTGCTTCACTAGTGATATTACTTGGTAAATTTACCCCTCTTAGTACTTTCAACAGGGCGTCCTTATGACTATTTGAACTTATTAAAAGATTCATGATTTGTATATGTGCTGGAGTTTTCTTCAGCTACTCCTCTATAGAATATTCTTTGCTTGATATTCTCTTCTAAAACTAGGCGGCTTCTGGGTCTGTTTTGTTACTTCTTTGAATTTGCTCCCTTCACGCGTTTCCCCGACTGACATCTTCAGGAACGTAGCATCTCCAGACCTAGTCATATCATAGGCTGCAGTAGAGTCTGTCGGACGATTTTGTATTCCCGACTTTCTTCGTCTCCTATACCAACGGCAGGTTGTTCCGGATAAGTCTGAGCCGTCACTATAGGCCTCAATTGTATTGTAATGATCAGAGCCCTTTGAGGAGGGATCCTGTCGGCTTTTGCATTTCATATAGTGAAAATTGTGCCGTTTAGGTCATACTCTTTGCCCAATGTGATCATGTTAGCTCTTGGTTTCATTGATTTGGCAGTGGATTGCGATTTACATTCGGTAGTGCCAGAATGCACTGGATGGCTACGCTCCTGATCAGCGTTTCAATCTCATTTTTCAGCTTAAAACAATCTTCAATATCATTCCTAGGCACATTGGAATGGTACACACATCTTTTAGTGGTATCAAAATACTTGGAGGGATGTTCAGGAATCCTTCCTTCAACCGGGTTTTCAATCCAGCTCTTCTCAATCTCTCGAACAATTGGGCCAAAGGTTCGGCAATAATTTCTAGGACCTCTCTCCTCAAGTTTGGACGAGGCCATAGTGCATAAACAGGTTAGTTTTGGTGAGTAGTGGTTTGGACAGGAGTATATGATCATTTTGGGTTTTGGTTGTGGTTGTCTCGAGGAGGCTTGTATTTTGGCTAAGGTTTGGTAATATGGTTAAGTTTTATAGACTGGAGCGTAAGTGCGTGGTAGTGAATGTTTGCTTGGGGAATATGAAGTGTTTCCGTGATGTGGGTTGGGTTTATAGTAAGGGACGACTGCTGAGACCTCCTCTTTCTTCTTCTATCAGCTACTGATTGACCCTGATTGGATGACTTTGTTGGCTGCTTGCAATGCCTCCATGGATTGTACTTTACCAAATTTTATGCCTTCTTCTAAGAAAAATCCCATCTTGACCAACTCGGAGAATTTCTGTCCCATCATTCCTATCATCTTTTTGAAGTATATTCCCTCTTGGACTCTGATGAAGTACTTGCTCAGTTCACTGTCGTCCAGCGGAGGTTGTGCCCTGGCGGCCTCTGACCTCCACCGACATGCGTATTCTTAGAATGATTCGGATGGTTTAATCTGTAGGTTCACCAGTGTGAACCGATCGGGAGCGATCTCTGTGTTGCATGGAAAACGATTCTTGAAGTCCTCCACCATATCTTGCAAGTTCTCCAATTTCGTGGATCCTGTCGAGTATACCAAGTGAGTGCTTCTCCCGTCAAAATTCTTATAAATAACTTCATCCTTAGCTTCTCGTTCCTCCCCACTCCGACTAACTTGTCACAATATGCCCTCAAATGTGCGTGAGATCACCTACCCCATCGAAGATATCGAACTTTGGGGGTTTGTACCCTGCTGGCATATCCACATCCTGATGAATACACAAATCCTCGTAGTCCAAACTTTCACTTCCTCGGGTAACTTGGAGGCTCTTCATTTTCCTTCTCAAAATTAACAACTACTCAGATACTGACTCTTCTTCTTTACGCCTAGCCTCCCTCTCCATCTCGGCGTATTGGTCGATCTCATAAGACACCCTAACTGTGACAGGTGCTGTAAAGGCAGGTTCAGAAATGGCATATACAGGGGGAACGTACCACTCATGGGTGGCGGCATGTGCCACGGGTATGTGCTGGTTACTGGGGAAAGTGACTCTATCACGAGAAGGGGTATGAGTTACATAGGTGGTAATAGGCGGGTTTGTGATGTTTGAACGTACTGTATACGTAGGGAGTGTGTATAGGCGAATTTTGTGGGTTACCGGGGGTTACTTGAGGAATGACTTGAGTGGTGGGAGCTGAAATTGGGGTGGCGTGATATGGAAGGAAAGTGGTCAGGGAGTGAATCCAAAGAAGGGAATCAAGGTGGTTGAGGAAGTATTGTCACGGCTAGGTGCGCTAGTTCTCTGATATGTTATACATCCTCCCCTAAAAATTCCATTTCCCGGGCCATCCTGGCCACGTGTTCATCATTCCTGGTGTTGTCTTTTTCCCCCTATTGCCTCGGGCTGTCGGCTATGACCGGAGCATGTTCAGTTGGGTCTTCTACAGCTGATATCTTTCCCTTTGAGATTATATTGTATAGTGGTTTCGCCAATTTTGGTCGACCCAAACCATCTTTCTTTTCTTTTCGGGGGTAATAATAAAGCAAAAGAAAAAATAAGAAGAAAGAAAAGAAAAAGGAACAAGAGTTAGTTTCTTCATTTTATATAAGTAGCAACATCACACAGAGCAATTAATTCGTGCATTGCAGCTAGCGCCGTTCCTAGAATTTGCAGGGACCTCTCATTGCCAGAGGTAAGCCTAAATCGCAGATGATTGACACACGTTCAAACTTGACATGTTTAGATCTGAAGCAAATTTGTTTTCATTGATAATTTTGACTTATACAAGTGGGAACATGAATAACATCATTATTTTGTAGAACTGCATGGGCTTGGACAACTTGCCCTTTTGGAAAGTAAAAGAGAAAACTAGGGATAAGGGTACAAAGTGGGAAAGGGGGGGGGGAGGAATAAACCAATTCTAACAACCATCCCCTGAGTCGTTTCCCATGTCCTCCTCTTCTTCTGGCTCTTCTTCCGGATCCTCCTCCGGGTCTTCCTCAAACTCCTCCTCGTCATCATTGAATTCTGACTCCTCCTCCTGATCTTCTTCCGGCTTTGTGCTAGACTCTATCTGGATACACTCCACTACCTGGTCATCGTCTTTAACAGGTGGCAACATGTGGTCAATAGATCCTGGGACCACCCTTTACAGTGCATTGAAGTGGTCACAAGGAAATATGGCCGGATCTCACTGCAAAGCAGCCACCGCGTCCTTTAACCAGGCTATACCCTCTCTGCTTGGCCAGGCCAACTCTTCTTCCTCGTTGATCCAGACGTAATACTCAGGAGTACACCATGAGTTTTGACCAATAGGCATTCTGACCAGGTCGTTCCACTCTTCTTGGAGCCTTCTTATCATAGGGATTGGAATCTGCCCATTGTACTCATCTTTGTATAGCGCTGTCCTTGTCCACAGAGGCATATCTTCGATCGTCCCGAACTATCTGAGGACCCGCAGGGCTGAGTATGATTGAATACTTTCAAGTCTGATTAGCTCAATGACCTATTTTTGAAGAGTTCTCAAAATTGCCCTTCCACCTAACCAGGATAGCTTCCAGTTGATCTATTCCCCGCTCAGGTTGGTCAGTGTTTTCCTCCATTCTTCTTGCCTATGTGGGGAGACCCAATGTCTCATTCTTTCATTGTGACTGTGGATCATATTGCCGACGCCCACGTAGTAGTCTATCGTGGCCTCACGCTGGAAGAAATATTCAGTAGCCCAGATCAGAAGCAGCAAGTTAAAACCTTTAAAGAAATCATACCCTCGTGCACATGCGACAAATCCCTCAGCATCTCAGCTAACACCATCGGCACCAAAATAGCTTGAAGATTGCCATGGTTGGTCGCCAGAACCACTGGTAACAAGTTTATGTTAATCTGACCCTTTCACTACGGGAAGACTAATAGTCCCAATAGTTACATTGAGAAAGTGATAGGCCTGAGACTCTCCCACGTTGCCTGGTCACATTGAAACTCTCTTGAGTACCATTAAAAGCTTTCACGGTGTCCAAATCTGTCGAACGTCTGGTCGAGGCTCACCCATCCGTCCTTGATACTTCTGAGACTCCTACTATTTGCCAAGCCTAGAGCATGCAAGAACCGGTGACCGGGCATAGTAATAGGAAATATTGGCTTCCTTTCGTTGAACAGCAGCTCCGTGAAACTTGTGACTTCTTCTAGTGTCGGTACTAACTCACAATAGGAAAATTTGAACACCACCTTAGCCGGATCCCAAGATTCTATCAATAGGTGAGTGAGCACCCTGTCTGCTCGGATGTTCAGCAATACGGTTAACGCCCCCAGGTGCATCCGAACCTCATGTCCGTATTCCCAACAAATATTCTTCCACCACTGTTTCAATTTATGTGGTGCTCCCATTACCATGCTAATCTTAGGGATGTTTCGGTTGATTTTCATTTTCTAAGGTGGGTAAAAGAAAGATATTTGGGTAAGTGTTTGCTTTAGATCATTAAGTGTATTGTTAGTTTTGTTTGTCCTTCCACAGATATCATGTCGTTTAGGTGCATGACCCATTGACATTAGGGTGGCTTTCCTTATTGTGCATTGATGCCAAGGACCGACTTACCTAAGGTTTATGCAGTATGACCTATTTTACTAGAGTACAGTGTTTCCTACTTTTTAATTGGACTGAAGGCTACGAGAAGTTATGTCAGTTGTACTGACAAAGCCATTCTCTGAAACTAGAGAGTTTTGAAAGAAGGTTCGGAGGGGTGTAAAAGACAATCCTCGCGTGCCATTGTGTTTGATAGTGTACGGCCAAGACTCGATAGGAAGAAATGTGATGATAATGTATATAAAGCAGTACAGACAAGAGTGTAGAAACACTAAGCATGATAATAAGCATAAAGAGCAAATAAAGCAGGTAAGCACGTAATGCCAATTTTATCCATAGTTAAGTCTGCTAAGGTTAGAACCTTAGTCTGAATCCCTAGCAGATTCGCCATGTTTTTGCACCCTATTTTGCACTAGTCAAAATAAGATGCAGCTTGTGGTTTCTCTTTATTGATTAAAGAGAGTCGCCACCTAATATTTAAAGGTATACTAGGGTAACTATTTGATTACAAACCAATGAGATTATGGGTAAGGGTTCTTGTTCTTCTAAGGGAAAGGTGTTAGACACCCCTTAAGATCGACTTGAGGTAGCTCTAAAGGACTTAGACTAATTTTAATGGATCGGTTATTTGTACACCCGGTGATTTTGGCTTTCTGTAAGAGGTATGAGGTGTGCCTCAGACAAATTCACCCGTCTCTTTGGAGAGAATGGGTAAACACTGAATCCTCTCGGTTTACCCATGACTATCTACTCTGTTTATATAGTCCCCGGATTTTCCGAGGGGGACTAATCAAACTCACTTGCCGGGCCAGCTAGGCCCCCTTTTCGAGCATTGACAAGGATTGGGACCGAGGCTGGCAGGGGCATTTTGTTTGGGTAAAAATCGAGGATTTGATCACTCGCAAGTTCATGCCATTCACCGAGAAGTGAAATGCCTCTCGTAAGTGAAATCTTTCCTTATGTGTTAATTTTTCTTCATTTCCTTTCTCATGATTCGTATTTGTGGTTGTGCAGCTGTTGCCCGAGTTTTTAATACGGTCCTCCGGCTCAAAAAATGGATCGAATGCATCTGCAAGCAGATGTGATACTTCGAGCGCTCAGGGCGCATGCTTTCGAAGGGCCGATGGGAGGCCCGTTCTTATGGTAATGTTCTCCTTCGATAGCTATTATCGTGCTCTTAACTCACATAATACTGACCTTTCTTCTTTCTTTTGTAGGTTTGCCTAAGACCATCGAACTTAGGCCTTTGGAAGGGGATGAGGATGTGTCCTTGTCCGTCGATCCCTTTGTTACGGGACAGCCCGAGGCTGCCGTGGGGAAAAGAAAAAGAGGAAAAGAAAGTCTTCGGGCTCCCCGAGTTCCGAGGTGAAGCCAAAGAAGAGAGCGGCTTGTAAGTCCAGAAAGAGTACCAACTCCCGGGTGCCGGATTCTTACTCGCTTTTTCAGCTCATGGATGAGTTTGAAGAAGACGAGATTTTTATTTTCCACAGATCGACCCTTGCCAGGGAGTAGGCCGTAGTCGTAGAGGTGAGCCGTGAGAGCAACCTCCCTCCGACTTAAGAGGCTGAGATGGAGACGAGGGCTGAGACCCCTCGAGAAGCCAGTTCTGCTTCGAAGGAAGTGATCGGTGTAATAGATATCATGAAGATGTCCTCTTACACCGAATCAATGGTTGAGGAGGCCCAAGCAGGAAAAGAGAAGTCAAGTAAAAGAGTCCATGGTGAGGACGATCCCCTTCATTCCTTCTTCGATGGCGTGGATTCATCCACTTTGGAAGATTTTTTCGGGCTGGGCAACCTAGAAGACCCGAAGAAGGATGTATCTTCGAAAGCTGGCGGGCCGAGTTTGAGCCCAAAATTGGTTAATTAGTTTCTCACTCCGAGTGTGGACCCCAGTCGCAAAAGAGCAGTTATTCTTGCTGTCCCGGAGGATGCTCGAGTTTTATCTACTCCCGCGGGCATAGCCAACTACCTTAGATGCCTGGTGACCAAGGAGGACCAGGCAAAGACGAACGAGGTAGGCGTGCCATGTCTCTTAATGAGGCACAACAGGCGCTTAACCAGGTAAGGTACCAATTACCATTTTCGTTATTTTGCAGGCCGCGGTACTTCACCACGAGAGCTTTCTCTATTACCGCTCCGAGATCAGCCAACTCGAGTTTGAGTTCAAGGAGCAGCCTCGAAAGTAGGATATGTACAAACTCCTCAGCGAGCAACAAGACGGAGTCATCAAAGACCTTCAGGTCGAGATAGATACAGCTCAGAAAGAAGCTTCGACCTTCAGGTGGGAACATGCCGACCTGGTCGAAACGGTAAAATTCTTTGAAGTTAAAAACGAGGAGGTAGTTTTGGTGACTAACGACAAAACCTCGTAGGTCCAGCAGAAGATCAACCAAATCGACCTACTCCGAGTCAAGATGAACTAGGTACCAGCCATGGCTGACGGGTGGAAAAGCAAAATGGACCTGCTGGCTTCGAAGAACGAAATGGCCAAGGCTAAGCTGGCATTGGTAGAGGTCCAACTTAGGGTGGCGAAGGATAAAGCTGATAAGCGGGCCCAGCTGAATGATGATCTCCGAGCACAGTTGAGTTCGGCTGTCGCAAAGTGGGACGCCCTCGGTAGAGAACACGAGGCAGTGAAGTCCAAGTTGGATACAACCTCCACTGATGCCGATGAAATGGTGGCCATATATAAGGCTGATGTGGAGGCAGCCGAGGCTACCTGCAGGCAAAGGCCGAATATATGACGCGACAATCCCGAAGAGAGACCCTCGAAGAGATCCACGCTTGAGGTTTTGATCTGTCGGCTGAAATCGAGGAAGCCAGAAGATCTAAAGCCGAGGCAAAGAAGCTGTATGAGCCCGAATGTGTCAAGGGGTCTGAGGGTTCCGAGGACTCGAAGGGTTCCGACGGCTCTGGTGAGAAGTCGGGCCCTGGTGAAGATTACGCATAGATGCCTTAGTACTTTTTTAGTTTTGACTTATGTACATTTTTTGTTTATTTTGAGGCTTTTCTTGTTGGGCTTTTATAAGTATATCCCAGAATATATATAAAGTTTTCCCTTTATGGCAATTTCGAGACTTCACTTTTTTCAGCATATTTTCATAATTTGTGTCCTTGCAACGATTCTAATGCCTTAGCGTAGAATCAGATGTAGTTATAGGGTGTTTCCTGACTTCGATGCTACTTTGTTTGCCGAAGCTTTGAAAACTCGATGTGATCGGAAGTTTTTTCAAGATGTTTAAGTGATTTTAGACGATGTTTTTGCCCACGGTAACCTTTTAGCAGGTTTTTAATATTTATAAATGTAGTACTTTTGATTACGAGCTTCGAACGTCTTCGAGTCATTTTTTGGGTGGCCGTAGCCTTTTGTTTTTGGGCACCGTTTAATAGGTTTGGTGCTCCCAGGATTTAATAGCTCATTTTATCCAAACGTTTCCCAGACGATAGTCCCCGAGTAAGGGTATCCCTTGGGCTCGATAGTCCCCGAATAGGGGTAGCCCTTGGGCTCGATGGATCCGGGTTTTAAGAGGTATGAGAATGCGTAATATCAAGGCGAAATTTTCTTTCATTTCAATATGTAAAGTACATGATAAAAATTTGTATCATGGCTAAGGTGGCGTATGCGGGCATGATTCTTATGACCTTTTGGTCCTTACAATGTATCCTAACCACCGAGACTTAGCTACTTAATTACGAAGTGTCCTTTCCTCGCTAAGAAACTTAACTCGAGGGTGATGGCCCCCAGTATTCGAGGTCAAGCTTGAGAGGGCCCGGATACTCTTGATGCACCCATTGACTCCGGTTTAAGACCGGCCTTTGAGTCTAGGCTAGCACGATCTACTATTGCCTCGTTAAAAACCTTGCTGAAAAACCCATTTTGGGACAAAACCAGTTAAAGGGAAAAAGAAAGCAATACGTGCTTTCAGACCTAATATTCATAATCTTCCTTGGTCGTTGCCTGCAAGTGTTAGTCTGATTCATAATATTATTAAAGAGTAATTGAGATCGTACCTTAGCAGTAGTACCGCTTTAAGTGCGTCATGTTCCAGTTGTTGGGTAGCAGTACACCATTCCCTTATTGGAGTTTGTATGAGCCTTTGCCGTTAATTCCAATGACTCGATAAGGTCCTTTCCAATTCATTCCTAGCTTTTCGTCGTTTGGGTTCCGGGTGTGCAATGTCACTTTTCTCAACACTAAGTCTCCGATCTTGAAATGTCGGAGGTTGGCTGGCTCTTCGATTGTAGTATCTTTCTATCCACTATTTCTGGGCGGCCAACCGGAGTAGGGAGGCCTCATACCTTTCATCCAATAGTTCCAGGCTCATGATCATGGCCTCGCCAATCGACTCCTTGGTTGCATATCGGAACTTGACGCTTGGTTCTCCCACTTCGACTGGTATTAAGGATTTGGCTCTATAGACGGATGAGAACAGGGTGGCCCCGTTACTAGACATCGAGGTTGTATGCTATGCCCACAAGACTTCGGGCAAGATTTCCTTCCATCTCCCTTTGGCATCGGTCAACCTTCTTTTCAGGTTTTGGAGAATGGTCTTGTTCGTAGATTCTGCTTGTTCGTTTTCACTCTGGTGGTAGGGTGTTGATAGTATTTTCTTAATACTGTGATCTTAGAAAAACTTATTTACATTGCTGCCAACGAACTATTTCCCATTATCACAAACAATTTCAGACAGTATGCCGAATCGACATATTATGTGGTCCCAGATGAAGTCAACGACCTCTTTTTCTAGGACCTTCTCGAATGGTTGAGCTTCGAACCATTTGGAAAAATAATCAGTCATCAATAGTATGAATTGAGCCTTACAGGGTGCCCATGGCAGGGGACCGACGATGTCCATTACCCATTTCAAAAACGGCCATGGGAACAAGACCGATTGAAGTAGTTCTCCCGGTTGGTCGATCATCAGTGTGTGTCTCTGGCAGGCGTCGTATCTTCGTATAATGTCCTTCGCATCTTTCTCCATTTCAGTCCAGCAATAGCCGACCCTGATTAATTTCTGAACCAAAGATTCCACCCCCGAGTGGTTCTCACAAGTGCCTTCGTGAACTTCTCTCAAGGCATATTCGGTGTCTCCCGGCCCCAAGCATATGGCTAGCGGGCTGTCGAATGTTCTTCTGAACAAGGTCCTATTACACCCTATTTTGCACTATTCAAAACAAGATTCAACTTGTGGTTTCTCTGTTATCGATAAAAGAGAGTCGCCACCTAATATTTAAAGATATACTAGAGTACCTATTTTGATTACTAAGTCATATTCATTATCAGTCTGCTAACCGATGAGATTATGGGTAAGGGTTCTTGTTCTTCTAAGGGGAAGATGATAGGCACCCCTTAAAATCTACCTGAGGTAGCTCCACAAGACATAGACTAATTTTAAGGGATCGGTTATTTGTCATATGCTTAATTACTATTAAAAAGTACGACTTACTGTATACTTAGGGGAGAGTATAATAAAAGAGCGTGAGACCATTAGAAAGATGTGAGTTGAAAGAATTTTGAAATATGTATGTAAGTGGTCTGCATTTTATAAAACTTGTTAAATTATGAAAATACTTTGATTTAGGGAACAGGTGTAATTCTAAAAGGTGTTTGTACAAGTGAGCTAAGGATATACCTTGATTTGATGATTTAAGAAAGATCATTTGGTTGGAAATCCTATAAGGCGATAGTTCTTCATTTTTTGCGGAAAGTCTGATTTTCCTCTTGATAGTAAAGCTTTGCGATTATGATCTGATCTCTTTTCCGAAAATGGGGCTGCTATTTTGGCTATATGCTGGGAGGAAGTTCTACTTATGGTCGATGCCCCCTTTGAATCCCCCGACACTTCAAAATTTCCAAGGGACTCAAGGCCCAGGGCAATGCTTGTGCCGGGTAGAGCAGCCCAATCTAAAGTCAAAATCCACTTTCAAATACCCTTAACCACTAACGATTTATTTTCCCAATGGGTTTAAATGCCAATGAAGCTCTTTCAATGTAAGCTACATGTTATCATATCTCTTACCACAAAGTGTACTTTCCCTCCTAATAGAATGACATAAAGGCACACAGACTAGAATTGATACCAAATAAAGAATACATTTCAGGTAAATCTAAAGGTCAAACTTTCGAACACATATAAGAGAGAAACAGAAGCATCATAACATACTGCTAAAGGGTTAATCATTAAGGAAAAACACATTCAAAGGGAAAGTGAGGAATACAGAGTTCATACATGCAGTAACAAGAAATGCAGATAACCCTACACTAACATACTAATGATGAAATGATTAGCTTACTATTAGCTCATGCACCTTTTCACAAGAGTTATCAGAGATATCAGAAACATGATTTGAACTCTCAATATGACTATAGGTTCACAGACTTGAGCATGGAATCCCCGAAGGGCTCAACAGGATCATATTCCTAACAGTATTATCCTTAAACAAGCCAACCAAAACTTCTCATAAGATTTAGAGGTCAGATTCAATTCAAATTGGCAATGAGGGGAGGACTAAGTATAGTTTAAAACAAGAACAAGGAATCATGGAGTCAAACAGGAAACATACAATATTCAGTCAATTATACACAGACACTTCAAGTGAGGTTGTGATTTCATATAGGCAGGGGAGCTTTGTATTCTACATAATCAAGTCAAACATGTCATGAAGGGGGAGGGATTACAGATAAAGAGAATATTATACCAAAATAAGTTTAATTTAGGTGTATAATCTAGATTAGCGTCTAAATGTGAAGTAATCATGCTCAGCTTTAAAAATAATCACTTGACTTATGACCAGAATGATTGGGTCCTTCTTTTGTGGAAGATAACTTAATGATAACTAGATATGAGCTTCACAAAGTCGATAGTAGCTTAAAAGTGATTAAATATAGTAAAGTGCTACACCAAATAGGTTTTGACTTAAACATGTAACTGAAGGCTTTATCTAAATATGAGGCAACTAAGTTTAGCTTAACAGCAATTACCAGTTAACAAAACATGGTCTTGTCCTATAAAGAAAATGATAACTTAATCTTAACAGAATATTCGCAATAGAACTATTGGCGTTCATGAAATTTAACCTCAACAAGACTGTTTCAACAGATGAACCAATAGCTAGATGAAATCATGAGAATTTCATAGTGATAACCCAGAAGTTAACTTCAGAGTTAGCAGATACATGTATAGAGAAGAAAATCATATAAACACTTAGATTTTTCATGCTACAGTTAAATAATGGATGATATGAACTTATGAACTTTCAGGTTCATCCTAATTGGGATTATCAAACTATGAACTCGACCACAAGACAAAAAAAATACAGGGAAACAATATCTAAAGGTAAAGATCACAACAGAATCATCAACGAAAGATTATGAAGTTTAGGAAAGCACTGGCAATCATTCAAGTCACATTACAGCTTAAACATACAGACTGTTTGAACTCAAAAATGAAAGCTATCAGGAATCACATAATAACTTGATCAATTGTTAATTAAAGATTCAAGAGGCAGGACAAGTGATCATAAGCAGACAACATAGTATCATAAACAGAAAATAAAAATTTCCATGCTAGATTTAAGCATCATAAACAACAATAGTTCACAGAAGACAACCAGCATATTCATGATGTTCATATAAGATGACTAAAGAGAGAAGTTAGGAATGTACTGACCTTTTCGAGGGTAGCAGACCAAACAAGGATCCTTCTTAATCGCCTGAGACCCAAGATTTCAAGCTCGAACCAATGAAAGCACTCGGATAACAAAATAACAGGAATCAGTAAGAAACCCTAGGTTTTGAAGTATCAATTCCTCTTACACGACTGTTCTAGTTGGTGATTCTAGGTTGTATTTTTTTTTAGTGTTGGGTCATGGTATATGAGAAGATTAAATGAACTTTATAGTGCCATTAAGGCTCTTAGGGTTTCACAGATTCAAAACAATAGTGGGAAGTAACGACAGATCGATGATGACAGCAAGATTGAGTAAAATCAGAAAGAAACGGAGGGGAAAACAAGGTCGAGTTTACCTGAGCACGAGGGTCGACCGTTGAAAGCTTTGGAGCAGTGGTAAAAATCCTATTGTCCAGAGGTCACTGAGTTTGACCAATGTATCGAATCCTCATGATGAACTCTGAGACTACTCCATGCATGCTTCGTTTGATGGAATATGAAGGAAAATCGGCGATTTAAAGTTACATTTTTTAGTCTAGGTTCAGAATTTGAATGATGAAATAAGGAATAACCGGCTAGATTCGCGGATTTCGAAAGGCAAAGGGTGGTTTCAGGCTCGATCTCTGACTTATGAGAGCAAATTAGATGATTTCTCTTTTGAGCTTAGGGTTTCGGATTTAGGAGTCTTGAGTTTGTGATTGAAAGAGAAAATTATATGCAAGATTCGTGGTGTAGCAGGGACATAAGAGATGCTTTACAGTGGTTTCAAATGACCTTGCACAAGTTTGTGCAAGGTTCTAAGAATGATGGTTGATTGAGATGAGAGAAAAGAGAGAAGAAAGGGAAATGAGGGCGGCTGAGTGAAAGAAGAAATGATTAATAGGGTCCGTCTCTAGGATAAAAGACGAGAGATGGAACTGGAGCCGTTGGATTTGCTGATCAACGGCTCTGATTATTTTGATAATTGGAATTTTAGAAATGATTTAAGTGGAAAAATCAGTGGCTGTCGGATTAAATGATTTTGGATGGTGGGGATGAGATCTCTGGGGGCGGGTATTAAAATCAAAAAAAGAATCAGAGAATAAACGTGAGCCGTTGACTAGATGGATCAACGGCTCAAATGCGTTGTGTTTCTTGTGTCAGTGTTACGGAGAGGTGACGTGGCGCGAGCTGATCGGTGCAAAGAGAGTGGCCTGGATCGCCACGTTGGAATGGAGATGGGGTGTTTGGACTAGGTATTTCCATTTGGGCTTGATGGTTGGGCCACAAATAATTTAAGGAATGGCCACTTTGCCTTTGATTTGAGAATTGCAATTTTAGCCTCTGTCTTTTAATCCATTTTTGAATTAAATTTATTTAAACTTAACAATTTTCAATAAATGTGGTAAAATAATAATTATTATATATTCTAATAATTATTTTAATTAATTATTTTTAAAAATACTTTATTTTCTAAATTGTAACACTAATTCGAAATACCAACACAACAATCTAATTAACTAGAAATTAAAGAGTAATTTAACAAATTAATTATATAACTTATGTAATGTATATAAGAATCATTTTGATAATATTGAAATAATAAGTATATTTATAATTACAAATTGTTAATATACGCGATTAATTTTAAAACTAATACTTAATTAGTTCGTGAAATAATAAGTATTTGTTACTAGAAAACACTTTAAAATATTTATTCTAAATTATTAAGTAAAAGTAAATTAATTTAAAAGGGGAGGGTCAAAATAGGTCGTCAACAGGTCCCTTAGGCTAAGCTAAATCTGACAGGCTTCGTACGCAGAGCTCTTGATTCTTTGGGGTCCGAGGGCAATTTTCCAATTTTCAAGTAATTTATGTGTACTTTTTTCTCCAATCCCAAGACAAACTTGTTGAGTTTACTTCGGCGTGGCCTTCTTCTATCACCGACTTCATTAGTTGTACCACTGTTCCCGAGCTTAACTGATCAGTATCAACCGAAGACCCTAAATTGGCCAGAGCATCGGCCTCACTATTCTGATCTAGGGGCACGTTTTGTAGGGTCCATTCCTGATGCAGCATTACCTGTAATTTGTCCAAGTACCTCCGCATCCGTTCCTCTTTTACTTCAAACGCTCCATTGACTTGATTTACTACGAGGAGGGATTCATACTTGGCTTCGATCACCTCGGCCCCAAGGCTTTTAGCTAATTTGAGACCTGCAATCATATCCTCATACTCGACTTCATTGTTAGTCGATTTTGCAGTTCTAATAGATATCCTAATTATACCCTTGTAGGTGGTTTCAACATGATGCCGATTTCGGACCCTTTTGCATTCGAGGAGTAGTCCGAAAAAGGGTCCAAAATCCTGAGGTAGTACCCAAGGTTAACAGTAATTCCTTTTGACTTTGGGTATAAAGGCTGGCGTAAAGTCGACCATGAAGTCTGCCAAAATTTGTGATTTGATGATGGTTCGAGATCGATACTCGATATTGTACCCGCTAATTTCTACGGCCCATTTGGCCAGCCGACCCGAGAGCTTGGGTCTGTGCATGATATTCCTTAGTGGGTAGAGGTTACAACACATATGGGGTGGTACTGAAAGTATGGTTTTAACTTTCTGGAGGCTCTTAGCAAAGTGAGCGCCATTCCAGGTGAGGATACATTGTTTCGGCCTTGCCTAGAGTTCCACTGACATAGTAAATCGGAAGTTGCGTACATTTCTCTTCACTAAGACTCCACTTACCGCCACCTTGGATACCGCCAAGTAAAGGTACAGTTGTTCATCTACCTTCGGAGTGTGGAGCAGGGGTGGACTCGAAAGATGCCATTTGAGTTCTTCCAAAGATTATTGGCACTCCGTCCATGAGAAATTATTCTTCTTCTTCAACGGTGAGAAGAACCGATGGCTTTTATCCAAGGACCTCCATATGAATCGTCCCATGCTGGCTATACACGGTCAACCTCTGAACAGCCTTGACGTTGTCCACCACAGTTATGTCTTCTATGGCTCTGATTTTTTCAGGATTAATCTCGATCCCCTATTGAATACCATGAACCCGAGGAACTCTCCCGATCGGATCCCGTAAGCGCACTTCTCCGATATCAGCTTCATATTATATTTCTTCAATATATCAAAAGTTTCCTGCAAATGTTTCAAATGGTCCTCTGCTCGCAGGGACTTAACTAACCTGTCATCAATATAATGTTCTATTGATTTTCCTATTTGTTCTTCGAATATCCGATTGACTAGGCGTTGATAAGTGGCACCGGTGTTCTTTAATCCAAATAGCATTACATTATAACAATAGGTGCCAAATGTAGTGATAAAGGAAATTGAGTATCTCGTGCCCGACCGTCGCGTCGATCATCCTATCGGTGTTAGGCAAAGGAAAGTAATCCTTAGGGCATGCCTTGTTCAAGTCTTTATAATCTACACACATTCTTAGCTTATTTCCTTTTTTAGGCACTACTACTACATTAGCTAACCACTCCGGGTACTTAACTTCCCAAATGGACCCTATTTTAAGGAGTTTAGATACCTCGTCTTTGATGAATGCATGCTTGACCTCGGATTGAGGTCTTCTCTTCTGTTTAACCGGGTGGAACTTCGGGCCCAAACTCAGCTTATAAGTGGTTACCTCTGGTGACATCCCTCCTATTTCAAGATGGGACCAAGCGAAAAAATCTATGTTAGCTTTAAGAAAATTAATGAGTTTATTCCCGAGCTCGGGGGAAAACCCCATGCCAAGGTATATCTTTTGATCCGGCAAGTGCTCGGTAAATATGACTTGCTCTAATTCTTTGACCGTTGATTTGGTGGCATCGATATCATCAGGAGCTATGAGCGTTCTCGGAACTCCGTAATCATCTTCCTCATCAAATCCTCGTCCCTCAGATCCGACCAAGACCTACATCGGTGATTGCTATTTATCTTCGGCCTTTCTGGCTGGCTCCGCCCATTTTAATGTCAAAATGGCAAGTACCAGGAGTACTTCATCGACGATGAACATCTCCTTTGCAGCCGGCTGCTCTCCGTATACTATCTTGATCCCTCCCGGTGTAGGGAACTTCAATGCTTGGTACAAGGTCAAAGGTACTGCCCTCATCTTGTGGACCCATGGTCTTTCGAATAGAGCATTATATCACATATCCCCTACAATCACATAGAACTTTATTTCCTGGATGGTCCCGGCGATGTTAACCGGTAGGGTTATCTTCCTATTAGCGATTTTGCACGCCATGTTAAATCCGTTCAACACCCGGACTATTGGACTATTTGGTCTTGTAAGCCCAACTGCTCTATGGCCCTCAATCTGATGATGTTGGCCGAGCTACCTGGATCAATCAACACATACTTAACTCGAGATTTATTAATAAGTATAGATAATACCAGTGCATCATTATAAGGTTGTACGATGCCTTCGACATCCTCGTCGTTGAATGAAATAGTTCCCTCTAGGATATTATCTCGGGTGCATTTCTCCCTCATGATAGATACTTTAGTTTTATCATCAACCCTTGAAGGACATCGACTTCTCTAATGATCATGTTGGTGACGTGTTGAGGTTCTTCTTGTTCGGTCTATTTGTTGGAGTTCCCATTAATGAAGTAATTTTTGGCTCGGTCACTCATAAATTCCCGGAGATGCCCGTTATTTGAACAATCGGGCCAGTTCTTCTCTTAATTGTTGGCCATCCTCGGTCCTGTGGGCATGAAAGCCATTATACTTACACATCAAGTTATGGTCTCTCTGGGTAGGGTCGGGCTGCAATGGTCGAGGCCACTTGGTATCCTTGATACGCCCGATGGCTGATGCAATGCTGGCAGCATCGACATTGAAGTTATATTCTGATAATCTTGGTGCCTCCCTGGCCTCGAGTGGCCTATCGAAATCGTTTTTGCTCACTAGTCCCCGGCTATTGTGGCCTCGATCGCTCATCTTTTCATTCCTCGTAGAGTGACGCCCAGATCCGTTACCCCTTTGATCTCCACTATATAGTTGATACCGGTCTCTGTTCGGTCTCTTTCATGATCGACGACTCTCTTAGACCTATCATTGGTTCTGATTGATAAACGGACCCATGGACCCAGAAGGGGCCCCGAGTTGATTATTCTTGACTCTGATTTTTGACCCGTACCTGTTATGGACGTCGGCCCAAGTTACCATCGGGTACTCTACCAAATTTTGTTTTAACTACTGTGAAGCCAAGGTGCTTCGGGGGTTAAGTCCTTGAGTAAACGCCTGAACGGCCAAATCATCCGCAACTGGAGGCAAGTCCATCTGTTCCATTTGAAACCTTGATACGAACTCCCTGAGCATTTCGTTGTCTCTTTGTTTTACCTTGAAAATGTCCGATTTTCTAGTCTCGACCTTGATGATCCCGGCATGCGCTTTCAGAATAACATATGCAAGCATAGCAACTGAATCAATTCAATTTGGGGGCAAGTTGTGATACCATATCATTGCTCCTTTTGACAGAGTTTCTCCGAACTTCTTTAGCAAAACCGACACGATTTCGTCATCTTCCAAGTCGTTCCCCTTAATGGAATATGTGGAGGAGGTCACATGATCATTTAGATCCGTGGTTCCGTTATATTTTAGAATATCGGGCATACGAAACTTCTTCTAGATTGGCTTCGGTGCTGCACTCGAGAGAAAAGGCTTTTGGACAAACTTCTTGGAGTCCAGGCCTTTCAATTTCGAGGGTGCTCCTGGGATTCGATCGACCTAAGAATTATATGTCTCTACCTTCTTGCCATTTTCCTTAATTATTTTTTGCCCGACTCCACCCGTTTGTTTAGTGCTTCAAGCATTTTCATTACTTTGGGGTTGACACTGGTTTGAGTGTGTTTGGTTAGTGCTTCTAGCATTAATTTTTTTTCGCCTGACTCCACCCATTTGAGTGTGTTGTGAAATTTGTACCGAACAACCACTATTATCCTTGGCCCCGTGATTAGCGCCAAACAATTTACCCTTAAAAATAGATAACAATTGAATTTATACGTGGTTTTAAGGATATGTGGATAGATTTAATACAAGTGATCAATAATGTTAGATAAGTGAATCAAAGATAAAATAAATAACCAAATCAGTTGTGATGTTAAGTCCGGGCTCGGATCTGAGCTTAACAATTGTTCTGCCCTCGATTTGGAGCCAAATATATATGAAGAGCTATGAATAAAAATAAGAACTTTTGAATAACTCATAAGCAGAGAAAACAAGTTTATATTTCCTTGATATGCGTGCTACAATCATTTTATTGAATAAAAATCACCTATTTATATAGTAGGTGAGTTTCATCCCTAGTACAGTTCTAAGAAAGGTAAAATCTTCTTTTTCATTAATCACTAATCTACTGCCGATACGAGCAGAGATCCACACTGTGATATCCGGTTGGGCGCGAATATTACGGTTCTTCGTTAGTCGTGTGCACCCGTTTGGTAGTGCTTTCCGAGGTCTTTGAGCTCGAACCGGATTCGAGGGGGCGTTGTCTCGATGGCTCTGATGATAAGCACTTTGTTCGGGCCTTAGTACGACAGGTTCCTAGCTTTGATTCCGATTCCATGTAATTATGTCTTTGCTTTATTTTTCCTACCAGAAAATTGGAGTGCTTATTAACCCGGTTTTATACGTATACATGTACAAGAACCTATGTTGAATCCATGTAACGATTCCGGTACACTTGGCCACATCTCTGATAATAAAAAGTTGGGCAGATAAAGTAAAAAGCTCTAATCCTTTGTCCGTCCAAGTCAAAAAATTGAATCATGACAAAGTGAATGTAAGAAATAAAAAATTGCAAGAAGAAAAGGAAAAAATAGAATAAAGTCAAAGTGTGGACTACGGAGCTCGCGTTAAGTCGGTATTCTCCAATGACGAGAGTTGTGAATTTAGGGGTCGATTGGTTGGTGGTTAGAGCGGAGTTATCTATCAAAGTAGGATTGGGGAAGGGTGAATTTTAGTCTTTTTATATTTTAGTCGAATACTTTTCAAATCAAGTCGATGAATGGGAGACAACTAGCATAAAACTATTAGTATTTTAATTTGGACGAGTACAAATCACAACAAACAGTAAAGGTGCAGAATATAATATGAGAGAGATAAAGTAAATGACTCTAGGAACTTTTATACTAGTTGGGATCCAATGTGGTATCATAATCCAGTCCCCTTGGGTTGCAAGGAGGTTATCTCTTAAGCTCTTTGTAATTTGGGTTGAGTATAGCTTTTGTCGTTTTCAATATTCACCACTAATGTTTACAAGGTTGGTTTTCACTCGCTCATAAAAAACGAACAGATTTTTGTTTTAACATGCTCACCAACAAAGTACAATATTGGTTTTCACTCGCTCACCAACAATAATACTTTAATTTTCACTCGCTTACCAAAGAAACGGATAATGACATAACCTCTCGAGACAAAATGCCTCTCTAATATATTTCTCTCTCTCTTAGCTTTTGTGTACATAGTAAATCAATTAAGAATGAAATATAATACTCATTTAAGAGTAGAATAAAAAACTTGAGGTTAGATAAATAAGTGTATGTAGGGTTGCGTAAGTCTTCTTCTCGGTTGCTCTTCAACTTATATTGTTGCCTCCAATATAACAATTGATGATGTTGCTCTTGAGGGAATTTTCTTTGTGCTACTTTAATCTGATTCTTTCCAATCTTGATTCTTTTTTCACAAATAAATATTCTTTCCTTGTATAGTAAATTCGGGAACCTTTTTTTATTTCATCTGCATTGCTTTTTCTTTTCTTTATAAATGCAAATTTCCTTTACAAGCTTTGCTTCTATTCCTTTATAGTCAATCTTGTACAACTTTATTATTTTTCTTTTTCTATCGTTGTTCATAAACACTTTTGGATTGCAGCTTGATGCTTGCCTCCTGACTTGTGAATTATAATCTCGTTTGTCTACTTCTTTCACTTCAAGTTTAATTTACAGCTTGCTTAATGCACATAGATCTTGAAAATATAATATATTTCCATATCAAAAACTTATAGTGACTTTACAAATCTTTTTAATAGTTGTTTACCCTAGGCTACGGATAATAATTAAATTTGTACGTGGTTTTTAAGGATACGTGACTTGGTTTGATACAACTAAAGAACGAACGAAAATAGAGACTAAATTCAGTGAATAAGGGAGGAAGCAAACCACAAGTATTGAGTAGCTTTACTGTGATAGAATCCTCTAAAATAAGATATGAAGCAGATAGATTGAAAAAGTAAGTAGAATAGACTATAGCTTTGTGTATATTGATCATAGATTGTTCTGTCCCATTTATAATAGTGTTGCCTGTTTATATAGGGAGGGAAAAGAATCTTGTACAAGGTAAAAAACCTATCTACAAGGTAAGATATCCCTAGAATTAATGGCTTCAACGTCTTTACTGATTTCAACTGTGATTCTCGCTGAGATATTTACGTATCACAGGATTTCCGGTCCTTCAGTCACGCAAATCTGATAATTTTACCATAGGATGTTTTACCCTAATCGGCCTTGACGATCTCATCTCGAGCGCCTTGGCTTCGAGCTTCGTTCCGGTGGAATCCGGTCTTGGATGTCTCCTTTCGATGTCCCGATCTCGGCCTATCGAGTAGCGACTTCAATCGACGCTGGTCGTCGAATCCCAAAACCGATATCCCCTATGCAAGCAACCAAATTCGACCTCATACAGATAGTCCCATCGTTTTCTGGAGAGTAATGATAAAAAACTATATGAGCCGCCGCTTTCGAGATTAGGTCAAATTGAGACATACTTATAGCACGCGACATGCGATTCTGACTGTCATGTCAAAAGACGCAAAATGCATATCGATAAATGACGGCAGCATGATGAAGCACGTGGCAAGTATCAAAAATATCTTTTTGTAGACCAACTGAAGACAAAACCTGCCACGCCTGCAAGCGCTAATTAATGCTTCCTCACTTTGAGATTCGAACCGCCACCTTTAAGAGGGTATAAATAGCCCTCTTGTTATTCAGTTTCAGAGTTTGCGTTGTTTGAGCACCATATTCTTCAAGTTTTCTAAGTTTGATCTCAAGTGATTTCCCTCTTTATTTTTGCCTCATGCTTGCGTCTACTTGCTTCTCTAACTCTTTATTTCCAATGGCAAAGACATCCAAGTCTGTTCCTCAGAAACAAAACCTTTCTTCCTCTCAACCCGCTGAAGAAACTGAGCCTGTTGTTGTTGAGGAGACTAACAACCGAGCCTCCCCTAAAAGCATTTGTACCAGTCGGGTGCTACACCGGTTTCGATTTTAAGGTAGAGAAGGATCCTTCTGTACGGGGCCGAGGGGAACCGGTCACTAGATATATTTGTTCGATTACTAACAAAATCCGTGATAGGGTGAAGCAGGATTGCGACTGGGTTGGTAAAGACGTGGTGATTCCCTCACCGGAAGAGGCGATTACTACCCACGTGGAGGGCTATTTGAGTGTCTACACTTATCCCTTCACGTTGGGCCCTTTGGATCCCATCATCATCGCCTTTTGCAAAAGATGCGGCGTAATGCTGGATCAGATTCACCCCTCCATTTGGAGAATTGTTATTCTTTCCGCTTTCTTATAAGCAAGGTCGAGGGGCACCCCTTCACCCTCGATCACCTTTTGCGACTATACAGTCCTCGAATCTTCCGAGGGGGACTAATAAAACTAGCTCGCCGGGCTAGCAAAGCCCCATTTTCGAGCATCGACGAAGATAGGGACCGAGGCTGGATGAGCCAATTTGTTCGAATAAAGACATTGGACCTGATCCCTGCCGAAGATATGTCATTCCCTGAAAAGTGGAACATGAACCATAAGTGCTATCTTCCTATTTCAATTTGTCCGGTGTTTTTCCTTTGTTATATCACTAACAAATTTCATATGGTGTAGCTGTTTCCCTAATGCCGGCCGCGATCAAGCACTTGAAAGAATGGGTCGAGAAGGGGGTGTCTCAACGGACCTATTCGGAGCGCGCCTGGTGCGAGACATCGAAAGGCCAATGGGAGGCCAAAAATCATGGTGATACCGATAATACTTGTATTCCCCTCCTTATGTTATCGATGATGCTGCTGACCAATGACTTACTTCATTTTTCCTTTGCAGGTCTATCGAAGGACGTTGAATTGAGACCGGCGTCCCCTGGTAGATTGATTCCCTTCCCTCCCCCTGCCTCAGAGCAGGAAGGGGAGAAAAAGAGGAAAGAAGTCCCCGGTTCTTCTGGGGCCCGAGAAGAAGAAACCTAAGAAAAGTATAGCTCGTAGGCTCAGAATCTCGGACATAGCTTATCGATTAGACGATGAGTCCGAGGAAGACGAAAGTCTCGAGACTTTGAGCAGCGAGCCATCTCGGGCAGTCCCCGAACCGAGGATCGATGAAACTCATATTCATCTAGTAGAGGACCTCGATGCGGGGGCGAGAACCGGGGCTTCTGTCGATGCAGGGGAGGGGACGTAGGGAACCTCGGGCCCCCCAGAAGCAATGGACTCCCCTTCTTTCTCGGAGTCAACTCTTAATGAAGCCCGAGCTGCAAAAGCACATTCACCGAACAAAGGCCATATACTGGAAGGACCTTTTCAAGATTTCTTTGACGGTGTGCCATCGGCGGATACCTTTGGGCTCGAAGTGCCGAGGAAGAGTCCCTCCACCAATACGAGCAAGGCGTCTTTCGGTCCAAAGCTGGTCGATATATTTTCTGCTCCAAGTTCCAACCCTGATCGAAAAAGAATAATAAAGTTTGCCATTCCCAAAGATGCTAGGGCCCTTTCTGCGTCTGTAGGGGTGGCTAGTTATCTTCGGTGCTTGGTGACCGAAGAAGATCAGGCCACAATGGACGTGGTGGATGAGGCCTGCTTATTCAACGAAGCTCAACAAGCATCAAATAAGGTAAAACTTCCTATAAGCCTTGTCTGGTGTTGACTAACTGTCTTATTTTCTTTTGTACTCGTAGGCCTCGGTGCTTCATCATGAGGCTTTTCTTAGACTAAGGGAAGAAAAGGCACGTCATGAGTGGCTTGAAGGGGAGATGTCGACCCTTCGGGCCGAACTAGACTTTGTGCGCAAGGAAAATACTGGTATACGCGACCAGATGGGGCAGCAACTTGACCGAATAAACCAATTTTGATCCGCGTTGAGTGAGGCCAAAGTAGAAAATAACGAATGGAGAGCCAAGACCGATCTGTTGACCTCGGAAAAAGAAACTCTCCAAGCTTAAATGGTTTCTTTGGAAGAACAAGTTTCGGAGGCACAAGAGAAAATCGGGACTCTGGCTAAGAGTACCGATACGCTTCAATCCCAGGTCGAGACGCTCACTTTGGATCGCGACATTTTGGTCAATGAGCTGCAATCGGCAAAATCAGAGGTTGCTACATCCAAGGCTGAGGCCGATGAGTTGATAGCCCAATATAGGGCCGATGCCGAGGCTGCTCAGGAACAGTCGAAGATTCTGGTCGAATACACCAAATGCCAAACGCGCCTTTCTGTATTCGAAGAGTTACAAAATCGGGGCTTCGATCTATCTACCGAGATCAATGATGCAAAAAAGATCGAACCCGAGGCCAGAAAGCGGGCCTTCCCAGAAGAAGAAGAAGAAGAAGAAGACTCCGAGAATTCCGAATAGACCCTTTAATTTTTTTATTTTTTTTTGACTTCCTCATTTTTGTAACATATTTTTTTCATATATATAAAGATCTCCCTTTTATTTCCCTTTCTTGTTTAATCTACTTTGATTCTTCGTACTTAAAATCGACAGTTCAACTTGTAGAGTTTCTGCTCTTCAGGCTTAGTTTAGACTTAGCCGACTTGAAGATATGTCTTAGCAGATTTTCCCTTTCTTCGGCCGATTTGATAAGGCCCTAGCTTCGAAAAGGGTCCGAGGTATGCCTCAATAGGTCTTACTTACTCTCGAGTTTTATTAGTTTGGCTCGACCTTTAGCCCTTTAAGAAATCGGGGTTTGCCTTAACAGGTCTTAGTCCCCTTCGAGCTTCATTAACTCGATATGGCCTTGGCCTTTGAGAACTTGGGGTTTGCCTTAGTAGGTCTTATTCCCTTCGAACTTAACTTGATTCGGCCTTAGCCTTTTATAAATTGGGGTTTGCCTTAGTAGGTCTTATCCCCCCTTTGATTTCGAGTCAAGCTTTGAGCAATGTTAGTTTTTGATCGTGCAATAAAAATCGAAATGGCCTTTGGGCTTGGAGACAAGATATCGGTGCCAAAGAACTTTTATTAGCATTCAAGTGCTTGTACAATTTTCCTAGGGGGTAGATCAATCTACTTGCGCACGGTACTTTTGACCGTTTGACCCTTACATTGATTCCTAATGATCTGTGAGAAGTTCCCCCAAATTGAAGTAGGTAAGCAATGAATTGGAGTAGATAAGCAGTCTTCTGATATTCAAGGTCGATCAAAGTTGTGCACCGAATATTATTGCCTTCGATATGCGACCGATCTAAGTTAGCACGATTCCTGGTTGCCTCATTAAAAACCTTGCCGTAAAACCCAATTTGAGACAAAACCGGTCGAAGGGAAAAAGAGTGCAACGCGTGCTTTCAGACCTAATGTCCTGTGCTTCCTGGCTTGAGGTTACTTCATTCAATACCTGCAGATGTTAGTAACATAAAACAAACAAACGAAGAATGAAATTTCATACCTCAACAATAGTATCGTCTCAAATGGCTTATGTTCCAATTGTTCGGCAGCTGTTTGCCATACATGGTTCCAAGCTTGTAAGATCCCTTTCTGGTGACCTTTAATATGGTGTAGGGCCCTTCCCAGTTCGGTCCTAACTTCCCTTCGTTAGGGTCTCGAGTATTGGGTGTGATCCTTCTGAGAATTAGATCTCTGATGTTGAAATGTCGAAGATGGGCTCTCCGGTTGTAGTATCTTTCGATCTTTTGCTTTTGGGCGGCTATCCGAACAAGGGCTGCTTCCCTTCTTTCATCCAATAATTCCAAATTGGTGTTCATAGCTACGCGATTCGATTCTTCTGTTGCGTATCGAAATCTGATACTTGGTTCGCCTACTTCGAATGGTATCAACACTTCAGCACCGTACACTAGAGAGAATGGAGTGGCCCCAGTGCTGGTTTTCTCGGTTGTGCGATATGCCCATAAAACTTCAGGCAATGTTTCTTTCCATTTTCCCTTTGCATCGGTTAACCTTTTCTTCAGGTTTCGGATCATGGTTTTGTTGGTCGATTTAGCTTGGCCGTTGCCGCTGGGATGATAGGGCGTCGATAGAATCATTTTGATTTTGTTGTCTTCTAAGAACTTTGTCACTTTGCTGCCGATAAACTGCTTGCCATTATCGCATACGATCTCCGATGGCATCCCAAATCGACATACGATGTGATCCCAGATGAAGTCGATTACCTCCTTTTCCCTAGCTTTCTCGTATGCCTGTGCTTCAACCCATTTGGAGAACTAGTCAGTCATAAAAAGAATGAAATAAGCCTTACCTGGTGTGTAGGGGGGAGGGCCGACGATGTCCATCCCCTATTTCATGAATGGCCATGGCGACAAGACAGAATGCAGCGTCTCCCCGGGCTGATGGATCATTGGTGCGTGTCTTTGGCACTCGTTATACTTGCGAACGAACTCCTTTGCATCTTTTTCCATATTGATCCAATAATAGCCAGCTCGAATTATTTTTCGGACCAAGGATTCGACGCCGGAATGATTCCCGCATGTGCCTTCGTGCATTTCTTTTAAGATATATTCGGTGTCACCCGGTCCAGACATATTGCGTGGAGGCCACCGAATGTCCTCCTAAATAAGGTACCATCATCGAATAGACAGAACCGAGCTGTCTTTATGCGCAATGCTCTCGATTCTTTGGGATCCGAAGGGAGCTTATCCGAGCTAAGATACTCTATATACTTGTTCTTCCAATCCTAGGTCAAACTCGTTGAATTGATTTCAGCATGGCCTTCCTCCACCACCGACCTCAAAAGTTGTATGACTTTCTCGGACTCGATCTCCTCATCTTCGACCAACGATCCCAGATTAGCGAGGCATCGGCCTCACTATTTTGTTCTCGAGGTATGTGCTGCAAGGTCTATTCTTTAAACCTGTGCAGTGTGACTTGAAGCTTGTCCAAATACCTCTGCATTCGCCCTTCTCTGACTTCGAAAGTCCTATTCACTTGATTGACTACAAGGAGGGAATCACATTTGGCCTCGATTATCTCCGCTCCTAGGCTTTTGGCCAGTTCTAAACCTGTAATCATAGCTTCATACTCCGCTTCGTTATTAGTTAATTTTACAGTATTAATAGACTGTCGAATTGTATTCCCAGCTAGGGGCCTTAGTATGATACCAAGCCCCGATCCTTTCGAGTTCGAGGCGCCGTCTGTGAACAGGGTCCACACTCCGAAGGAGTACCCGATTCAGTCATTAATTCTTTCTCGACCTCGGATATTAGTAACGGCACAAAATCGGCGACGAAATCTGCCAATACTTGAGATTTGATGGAGGTTCGGGGCCGATATTCGATATCGTACCCGCTTATTTCGATGGCCCACTTGTCCAATCGGCCGGATAACTCGGGCTTATGCATTATATTTCTCAGGGGATAAGTCGTTACTACACATATGGGATAGCATTGGAAGTAGGGTTTTAGCTTCCTAGAGGCACTCAATAAAGCGAGTGCTAATTTTTCTAAATGCGGGTATCTAGTTTCGGCCTCACCTAAGGTTCTACTGACGTAATAAATAGAAAACTGTGTACCTTGTTCTTCTCGGACCAGGACCCCACTCACCACTACTTCCGAGACGCCAAGGTAGAGGTATAGTTGCTCACCTATTTTTGGTGTATGCAGCAAAGTTGGGCTAGCGAGATACCTCTTAAGTTCTTCTAACGCGCGCTAACATTCCGGACTCCATGAGAAATCGTTCTTCTTTTTCAGCAAGTTGAAAAATCGGTGACTCTTGTCGGAAGATCTCGAAATGAATCGGCCTAGAGCGGCTATCCGACATGTCAGCTTTTGTACAGCTTTTGCACTATCTACAATTGTAATGTCTTCGATGGCTTTGATCTTTTCGGGGTTAATTTCTATATCTCCATTCGAGACCATGAAACCGAGGAATTTTCCAGAGCCCACTCCAAATGCGCACTTCTCCGGGTTTAACTTCATGTTATACCGTTTCAGCACATCGAACGTTTCCTGCTAATGGCTCAAATGGTCCTCTTCTCGCAGGGACTTAACTAACATATCATCAATGTAAACTTCCATTGTTTTTCCTAGTTGTTCTTCGAACATTTTGTTTACTAGGCGTTGATAAGTAGCCCCCGCATTCTTTAACCCGAATGGCATCACGTTATAACAGTATGTACCATACTTAGAGATGAAGGATGTCTTTTCTTGATCATCCTTGTCCATCCGTATCTGGTTATAGCCAGAGTAGGCGTCGAGAAAGCTAAGGGTCTCGTGGCCAGCGGTGGCATCGATCATGCGATCGATGTTAGGTAAGGGAAAAGAATCTTTAGGGCACGCCTTGTTTAAATCTTTATAATCTATGCATATTCTTAACTTATTTCCCTTTTTAGGAACTACAACTACATTTGCTAACCATTCTGGGTATTTAACTTCCCGAATGGACCCTATATTTAAAAGCTTGGTTACCTCATCCTTGATGAATGCTTGTTTGACTTCAGATTGAGGCCTTCTCTTTTGCTTGACCGGTCAAAATTTAGGATCGATGCTCAGTTTGTGAGTCGTGATCTCCGGTGGTATCCCTGTTATGTCAAGATGGGACCAAGCGAAAGAGTCTTCATTAGCTGAAAGAAAATGAATAAGTTTGGTCCTGAGCTCGGAGCTTAGGCCCGAGCCTAGGTATACCTTTCAATCCGGTGCATCTCCTCGGAGTGAAATTTGCTCGAGTTCCTCGATCGTTGATTTAGTTGCATCAGATTCATCGAGGCCGACGAATGATCGGGGAATCCCGTAATCGTCATCTTCGAGAAGCTCCTGTTCACCTTCGTTTGTTGAAGGCGATGCCTGTAATTGCTATTTGGTTCTTTGGGAAGGAGCTATTGGTTTCGGTACTGCTTCTTCTACTACAAACATCTCTTTCGCAGCATACTGTTCTCCATAAACAGTTATGATCCCATCAGTCGATGGGAATTTCAACATTTGGTGCAGTGTTGAGGGTACCACTCTGATATCATGAATCCACGGTCTCCCGAGCAAGGCGTTGTACCTCATATGTCCTTCGATTACGCAGAATTTCGTTTCGCGAACGGTACCGGCAGTATTCACCGGTAATGTTATTTCCCCTTTGGTTGTCTCGCAAGCCATGTTGAAACAATTGAGAATCCGAACTTCAGGGATAATTCGGTCTGTCAACCCGAGCTGTTCGATAACCCATGACCGGATTATGTTGGCCGAACTACAGGGATCGACCAATACACGCTTCACCTTAGTTTTGTGTGTAAGCACCGATATTACTAAGGCGTTGTTATGGGGTTGTATGATTCCTTTCGCATCCTCCTCGCTGAAGTGCAAAGTTCCCTCCTTCGCATAATCCCGAGTGCGCTTTTCTCGGGTGATGGATATTTTAGTGCGTTTTAATACTGGACCTTGGGGCGTATCTACCCCACCTATTATCATATTGATCGTATGCTGAGGCTCCTCCTGGTTTACTGGCTTATTCCTATTCCCATAATGGTTTTTGTCTCGTTCGCTCAAAAACTCTCGAAGGTGCCCATTTTCGAGTAACCGTGCCACCTCTTCCCTCAGCTGTCGACAGTCCTCTGTCCTGTGCCCATGTGTACCATGATATTTACATATCAAACTGGAATATCTCTTAGCTGGATCCGATTGCAGCGGTCGAGGCCACTTAGTATCCCTAATGCGACCGATGGCCGATATGAGAGTAGCCGAGTCAACGTTGAAGTTATACTCGGATAGTCGTGGTGCTTCTCGATGGCCAGTGGTTCTCTCGAAGTTGTTTCTCGCCAACGGTCCTCGGTTACTCCGATTAAGATCGTTCTTCCTTTCTCGTCTCGGGGAACCCTGCCTTACTGGAATGGCCTTTCGGTCTCCAGGATATGGTCGATGCCTGTCTCTGCTCGATCTTGGCTCTCGATAAATATCCCTTTGAACCCCATCATGAGTTCTGATGGGGTAAGTGGAGCCCGAGGGGGCTCCAAGTTGGTCATCCTCGACCCTAATCTTCGATTGCTATCAGTTGTGTATATCCCCCCATGTGGCAGCCGGATATTCAATCAAGCTCTACTTAAGCTGTTGTGAAGCCGTTGAACTTCGAGCGTTGAGTCCTTGGTTGAAGGCCTGCACGGACCAATCATCAGTGACCGGTGGTAGGTCCATCCGTTCCATCTGAAAGCGAGATACAAATTCCCTGAGCATCTCGTTATCCCTTTGCCTAACTTTAAATAAGTCCGATTTCCGTGTCTCGACTTTGATGGCACCCACATGAGCTTTCACGAAGGTATCCGCAAGCATGGCAAAATAATCGATGGAATTCGGGGGAAAATTGTGATACCAAGTCATTGCCCCCTTTGACAAGGTCTCTCCGAATTTCTTCAAGAGAACGAACTCAATCTTATCATCTTCGAGATCATTTCCCTTTATGGTGCATGTGTATGCTGTTACATGCTCATTTGGGTCAGATGTCCCATTGTATTTGGGAATTTCCGGCATGCGAAACTTCTTCGGTATGGGTTTTGGGGCGGCGCTTGATGGAAAAGGTTTCTGCACGAATTTCTTTGAGTCTAAACTTTTAATACCGGGGGTGCTCCTGGAATTTGGTACACCCTCGAATTATATGTTTCTATCTTTTTATCATTGACCTCGATCTTCTTCTCGCCAGACTCGACTCGTCTGGTTAATTCCTTGAGCATTTTTATGATCCCGGCGTTTTTCCCCGATCCGCCTTCGGTTGGTTCCACTGTGATAGGTTCATTTTTGGGGATAATTTCCCGAGGAGGGCCGGTTTCTACTCTATTCGAAAGTTGGCTCCGATTTTGCAGCTGAGCAATAGCTGCTTGCTGGGCTTGCAACATGTTGAATATCATCCCGAGGGTAATCCCGTCCTCCTCGTTTTTCTGATTTGCCGAACGGTATTCTCTTCGAACACTGTTCGATGGGCAAGAGGTCAGATCCACATCGACCGCCATTTAGGAGTTAGCATCGACTGGAACTTCATTATCGGGCGCCAAATTGTTGTTTTCGCCCTAGTGGTAAAATTCCCCATTGACGTATTGAGGCACGGATTGAGAATGCGATGTTGCTCCCTTACGCACATGCAAGTATACGTGATCGACAAGTAATATAGGACAATGAGTCCGGATTATCGTACCCAAGGGACTTCAGTTAACTACTTTAAAACAACTAATATCGTTATTTTATCAAGCAATGATCAAGTTGAATTTATAGTTTATGCTAAATTTTAACTCGAAATTAAATCTAAGAATTATAATGAACAAGTATGTGTTTGGATATCAATAAAACAAATATTCCAGGGTTGTGATTCTATTGCCAATCCTATTGCGTTCTAATTGATTTTATTGTTCATATAGTTAATGTAAGATTGCTAATTAATCGATAATGATACTCATAGTCTTCTTCCGAAGTACTATTCGTCTATTCTTAACAAGATTAATGCCTATATTCCTATGGAATTAATCTATTAAGAATGCATGAAGAACACGATTTATATAATTAAGCATGACAATTAAGTATATTCCTATCTTAATCGCGAATCCGCTC
>MCJB01013438.1:40865-90176 GCA_002018475.1 Nicotiana obtusifolia | reverse complement strand
GACATATAGCTAGAGGTCCTCCGAAGGTCCTTCTGTATAGAGTTCCATCATCGGCCAAGCAAAATCGAGCCGCCTTTGTACGCAATGCTCTTGATTTTTTGGGGTCGGGTGGCAATTTACCTGATCTGAAATACTCTATGTATTTGTTTCTCCAATCCCAGGTCAAACTTGTAGAGTTGATCTCGGCATGACCTTCCTCCACCACCGATCTTAACAACTGCACAACCTTTTCAGAGTTGATCTCTTCGTCTTCGACCGACGAGCCTAGGTTGGCGAGGGCATCAGCTTCGCTGTTTTGCTTTCGAGGTATGTGCTGAAGGGTCCATTCCTTGAACCTGTGCAAGGTGACCTGAAGTTTATCCACATACCTTTGCATACGTCTCTCTCTGACTTCGAACGTTCCATTCACTTGGTTGACTACAAGGAGAGAGTCGCACTTGGCCTCGATTACTTCTGCTCCAAGGTTCTTGGCCAACTCTATACTTGCAATCATAGCCTCATATTCGGCTTCATTGTTAGTCAGTTTTATAGTCTTAATGGACTGTCTAATCGTGTTTCAGGTCGGAGGCTTGAGTACGATGCCAAGCCCTGACCCCTTCAAATTTGAGGCACCGTTTGTGAACAGAGTCCACAGTCCCGAGGGAGTCCCCGATTTAATCATGAGCTCTTTCTCGACTTCGGGGATGAGCGACGGTGTGAAGTCGGCGACAAACTCAGCCAGCACCTGAGATTTTATCGAAGTCCAAGGCCGATATTCGATATCATATCCGCTGATCTCGATGGCCCATTTGGCCAGTCGGCCCGAAAACTCGGGTTTATACATAACATTTCTAAGTGGGTAGGTCGTCACCATGCATATTGGGTGACATTGAAAGTATGGTTTCAATTTTCTAGATGCACCCAGTAAGGCGAGTGCTAGTTTTTCTAAGTGTGGGTACTTGGTCTCGGCTTCTCCTAATGTCCTACTAACGTAGTAAATAGGAAATTGCGTACCTTGTTCTTCCCGTACAAGGACCCCGCTCACTGCTATCTCCGATACAGCGAGATAAAGATAAAACTGTTCACCTGTCTTCGGTGTATGCAGTAAAGCCGGGCTAGAGAGGTACCTTTTTAGTTCATCCAATGCGTGCTGGCATTCCAGTCCCCATGAAAACTCGTTCTTCTTTTTTAGTAAATTTAAGAATTGATGGCTCCTGTCCGACGATCTCGATATAAATCAGCCCAAAGCTGCAATCCGGCCGGTCAATTTCGGCACGGCCTTGACTCTGTCGACGACCGTTATGTCCTCGATGGCCTTAATTTTGTCCGGGTTGATTTCTATTCCCCTGTTGGAGACCATAAACCCAAGGAACTTCCCAGAGCCTACTCCGAATGCACATTTTTCTGGATTCAATTTCATGCTGTATTTCTTCAGAACATCGAACGTTTCCTGCAAATGACTTAAATGGTCCTCCGCTCGCAGGGACTTAACCAGCATGTCATCTATATAAACTTCCATTGTTTTACCTAGCTGTTTTTCAAACATTTTATTTACTAGGCGTTGATATGTTGCTCCTGCATTCTTTAGCCCGAATGACATCACATTATAGCAATAAGTGCCATACTTAGTGATGAAGGATGTTTTTTCTTGGTCATCCTTATCCATTTGAATCTGGTTGTACCCAGAATAGGCGTCGAGAAAACTAAGAGTCTCATGCCCAGTAGTAGCGTCGATCATGCTATCGATGTTGGGCAAGGGGAAGGAGTCTTTGGGGCATGCTTTATTTAGGTCCTTATAATCTATACACATTCTAAGTTTGTTTCCCTTCTTAGGGACTACAACTACATTAGCTAGCCATTCATGGTAATTAACCTCTCGAATGGATCCTATGTTTAAGAGTTTAGTCACCTCATCCTTGATGAAGGCCTGTTTGACTTAAGACTGAGGTCTCCTTTTTTGCTTGATCGGCCGGAACTTCGGGTCAACACTCAGCTTGTGTGTCGCAATTTCCGGTGGTATTCCTGTCATGTCTAAATGGGACCAAGCAAAGGAATTTTCATTAGCTGAAAGAAAAGTAAGTAATTTGGACCTGAGCTCGAGGTTTAAACCCGAGCCCAGGTATACCTTTCTATCGGGTGCGTCGCTGCGGATCGAGACTTGTTCGAGCTCCTCGACCGTCGATTTAGTTGCGTCGGACTCATCCAGAGCAAAAAACGATCGGGGTATCCCATATCTATCTTCGTCAGGCCGATCTTGCTCACCCTCATCCGTTGAAGGCAGCTTTTCTAATTGCTATTTAGTCTTCTGTTGGGGAACGGTAGATTTCGGTGCTGCTTCCTCTACCGCGAACATTTCCCTTGCCGCTTGTTGTTCCCCGTAGACGGTGATGACTCCCTCGGCCGATGGAAACTTCAACATTTGATGCAAGGTCGACGGTACGGCTTTGATATCATGTATCCAAGGCCTACCGAGCAAGGCGTTATATCTCATATCGCCTTCGATTACGCAAAATTTAGTTGCCCTGATAGTTCCAGTGATATTCACCATCAGTGTTATCTCTCCTTTGGTTGTTTCTGAGGCCATGTTGAAACCGTTGAGGACCCGGACCTCGGAGATGATCTGGTTTGAGAGACCGAGTTGCTCAACGACCCAAGATCGAACTATGTTGGCTGAACTCCCGGGATCGATAAGTACGCGCTTCACCTCGAGTATCATGTATTAACATCGATATTACCATTGCATCATTGTGAGGTTGTGTAAGACCTTCGATATCCTTGTCGCTAAAATACAAAGTTCCTTCTGTTGCGTAATCCCGAGTACGTTTTTCTCGGGTAATGGATATTTTGGTACGTTTCAGCATCGGTACTCGAGGCGTATCTGTTCCCCCGATTATCATGTTGATAGTATGTTTTGGCTCTTCTTGATTTGCTGACCTGCCCCTATTTTCATAGTGATTTTTTGCTCGATGGCTCAGAAATTCCCGAAGGTGCCCGTTTTCGAGCAACCGGGCAACTTCGTCTCTCAACTGTCGGGAATCCTCCATTCTATGCCCGTGAGTGCCATGATACTTGCATATAAGGTTGGGGTCCCTCTTGGTGGGGTCTGTTTGTAACGGCCTTGGCCATCTGGTGTCCTTGATGCGACCGATTGCTGAAACTAGAGTTGCCGAATCGACATTAAAATTATATTCGGACAATCGAGGCGCTTCTTGGCGGTTACTGGTTTTCTCGAAGTTATTTTTTGGCAACGGCCTCCTGTTCGTTTGATTGGGATCGAACCGGCTTTCTTGTCTCGGGGATTTGTGTCCCCTTGTGACAATCCTTCGATCTTCTGGGTACGGCCAGTGTCTATCTCGACTCAACCTTGGCTCTCGATAATTATCTCTCAGAGGTCGATCGAAAGCTCTAATGGGGTAAGAAGAGCCCGATGGGACCCCGACCTGGTCATCTTCTATCCTGATTTTCGACTGGTACCGGTTGTGGATGTCCGCCCAAGTGACGGCCGGGTACTCAATCAAGCTTAGTTTGAGTTGCTGAGATGCCGCAGAACTTCTGGTGTTGAGCCCTTGAGTAAAGGCTTGCACGGCCCAGTCATCTGTGACCGGTGGCAGGTCCATTCGCTCCATTTGAAAGTGAGACACGAACTCTCTTAATGTTTCATTGTCTCGCTGTTTAACTTTGAACAAATCTGATTTTCTCGTCTCGACCTTGATGGCACCTGCGTGGGCTTTGACGAAGGTATCGGCGAGCATGGCAAAGGAGTCGATGGAATTCGGTGGCAAGTTGTGATACCACGTCATTGCTCCCTTGGATAAGGTTTCTCCAAATTTTTTAAGGAGGACGGTATAAGCTGTCACGTGCTCATTTGGATCCGAAATCCCGTTATATTTAGGGATTTCGGGCATGCGAAACTTTTTTGTAATCGGTTTTGGAGCGGCGCTGGACGGGAAAGGCTTTTGTACAAACTTTTTAGCGTCCAAACCTTTCAGCACCGGAGGTGCTCCCGGTATCTGATCTCCCCTCGAATTGTACGTTTCGACCTTCTTGTCGTTAGCTTCGATTCTTTTTTCACCCGTTTCGACTCGCTTAGTCAACTCCTCGAGCATTTTGATAATCCCGGAGTTGGTTCCTGAAGTGTTCTCATCCAGTTGCGTTGCGATCCGCTCATTCCGTTCGGCTACCACCTGAGGAGGAACGGCTTCGGCTCCGCCCCGGTTCTGACTGCGGCTTTGTAATTGGGCTATCGATGCTTGCTAGGCTAGCAACATATCGAATATTACTTTGAGACTAATTTCGTTTTCTCCACTATGTTGAATCCCTGAGTGGTTTTCCCCCCTAACACTGTGTGATGGGCTGGGGGTCTGATCGGCGTCGACTGCCATTTGGGAGTTGGCGTCGATTGGGACCTCATTTTCGGGCGCAACATTGTTTTTGCCTTGGTGGTTGAACTCGTTATTGTTGGGGAGAGAGTGTGACATGATTAGGCTGTAATCTGAAAAACAAAAATTTCTGCGAAGAGCAAGCGTAAAATAGTGCGTGAAAGAGAATTGTACCAAAAAAAATTCACTAAAATCCTCGGCCCTACGGTGGGCGCCAAACTGTTTACCCTTAAATCCGAGTAACAATTGAATTTGTTCGTGGTGCTGAGGATGTATGAATCAATTTGATACAATGTAAAATATAATGCAAATAACTGGAATATAATAGATAAGAGGAATAACCAAACCACTGTGATTGAGTATTCAACGACGAAGTATAACAAAGAAGACAAAAGCTTGATGAACAGTAGCCGTATTTAGTATTTTCTATTGATATGAGTTGTGTTTTACAATGAAGGTAGACACCCTTCTTATAGGTAAAAGAAAGACTCCTTAATTGGTAAAACTCTAATTACAAGATAAAATCCCTTTAATTACGGGATGGGATATCCCTAAAATAGTGGCCTAACGTCTATGACGGTTGAGATATATATTCCCGCCGAAATATCAGGAATGCATGAAACATCCGCTCGAAACTGATCTTTATCTCAAGATATGCCTTCATCGGCCAATGTCGGCCACCTCGTTTCGGTTGCTCCAATTTCGTGCTTGACTTGTCGACTTCGGATCGAGGCAACCCGGTCTTGCGCTGTATCCGGGCTCGACTCACCTCGAGCAGCCGGTCGTATTTGACCCAATACAGAGAGCACCAAACTTGAGACTGAAATTTGTTTATCGGTAAATCACTGGTGACAAACTGATCAATATGTTAGAATAATTCTTGTTAACTCTAATCACCAAAGCAATGTTTGACAGTTTAAAAATGCAAAAAGAAAAAAGAAAGAAAGAGAAAGGAGATGCCTTTTGGTCATTTTCATACTCTAGTACACTGTAATTGATGTATAGAAACTATGAGAAGACGTATCGGAGAAACCATGAAGGAGAATACTGAGTGGCCATTTGAGATATATTTTCCTAGAGTTGATATTTTCATGCAAAAAGAAAAACTATGGAATGGATATTTATAGAATTATGACACAAGTAACATACATAATTCCATTGGTACATTTCTCAATGTTAAATAATAATGCTCGTCCACGGACATGACACGAAAGCCGGCTTCTACAATGTTACGTTGGCCTCTCCTAATAGTATAGAAAAATTCTAAAGGAAAGAGGAAATTAAATAACAGAGGAATCTCAGTTTGGTATAATTTTAGGCCGTTTCCGAAAGACACTGACAACATTTGATGAAAATAAATGAAGGAATTGCGTATAATAGAACATGCATGGGACCATGTGAAACTCCTAAAACAATTCAGTTACATGGAAGGACAAGCATCATGCATGAATTAAGACGTTGTCCAGCAATTAAGTTCAAGCTCCACATTTTTTATCGGTCAAATATGAATTTTAGTTATATACATTGATGGATTAAATTTTTTTTTATACTATCAGTATAATATTATTTAATCCTCGGTTTTCATATCGATGAACTTTTCTTAGAATTATACATAATTATCTTTTAAGTGATCCTATCTTATAAATATTTCTTATACAAACTGGTGCATGAAACGTAAACCCTCATCAAATATTAGATAGTTTTAGTACTCTTGCTAACACCTAAGGCATACAATTTTATTCAGGAAATAAAACTCAATTCATTAGGCACCTCACTACCATTAGGATTTATCTGGAAAGCCATGTATAATTACCGGCCTGTATAATTACTATGATGTTAATTATATAGCATAATAATTATATAGTATAGTAATTACAATGACTTATTTATTTGTCAGAATGTAATTACAATATCATACATTTGTCATGTTCCATTGGACAAGTATATCACAATAAGTTTTATTATGTGATATATTATATACGCAAATAAACAATATCCAATATTGATTTATTATGAGGTATTTAAAATAGGAAATATGAGAGAGGATAATGTATACGGTCGAAATCGGGCTTGATTATTGCATGGCAGATCGGGCTCGGCATGTGAAGGGTTGAAGATTAACCCCGAGTTTCATTGAAGCAGAACATGAGGTTACAATGTCTGTCCTCGTGAACACTGAGTCCGTGATTCAGAACCGACCCTGGCCCCGAACATGCTCGAGGGAAGATCGTCAAACCAAAATAATGGAAGGCCAAAATATCTGTAACAGGTCGAGCATCACGGCGGGAATCTCGCCACGACTCAATGGAACCACTTAATTAGCAAATCAGGAGATTTTTTACCTTATACAGAATTGTACCTAAAGTAGGATTCATCTACTATATAAAGAGGGGTCTAATTATTTGTACGGAGGATATTCCTTATCATTAAAAAAGCAGTATACTAATTTCTTTAGCGATTATTGTCTGATTATTCTTCTTCCGACCCCGATTGTAATGTTTCTTGGCCCAAGGGCAATCAACCTACAAGGCCAACACCGCCCAACTTTCGTGGTTTGCATTTATTTTTTATCATTAATTTTAATTTCAATTTGGTTTCTCATTTTTGTATCAAATTAGATCACATATCCTTAAAATCACAAATAAATTCAATTATTATCTGATTTTGAGAGTGAACAGTTTGGCGCCCACTGTGGGGCTAAGGATAATAGTTGTTATTTGATACAAATTTCCATTACACGCACACTGCTTCACACTTGCTCTTTGAAGTGTCTTTAATTCTAGGCTATAATACAGAAATGTCAAACTCTCAATCGACACCTCTGCATGTTGACAATGAGTACGGTCAGCAAGGTAAAAATACAACATATCTCCCGGTAACGAGATCCCGATTGCAGATCTTGTTGAGGCTAATTCACACGTGCCTGTTGATGCGGACCCGCCTACCGAGCCCGAGAATAGCATTCATAATGGAGTTCGATCAGTAACTCGAAACCCCCCAAAACGTTGAAGGGGACGGGATCAACCTACAAATAATCTTCGAAATGTTGCAGGCCCAACAGCCAGTGATAGCTTAGTTACAAAACTGAAGCCATGTACCGAAAAAGGATGAGCCCGGTCCTTCTCGAGAAATTACCCGCAGTGACGAATCAGTCGTAAGACGGTCGAATGTATATGAATCGGGGTTGAACCCCGAAATTATAAAAATGCTCGAGGAGCTGACAAAGCGGACAGAATCAGGGGAGAAAAAGATCGAGGCAAATGACAAAAAGGTGAAAACCTACAATTCCAGAGTAGACCAAATCCTAGGAGCACCCCAAGTGTTAAAAGTCCTAGATTCCAGGAAGTTCGTGCAAAAACCTTTTCCACCAAGCGCGGCTCCAAAGTCGATCCCGAAGAAATTCCATATGCCCGAAATACTCAAGTATAACGGAACAACCGACCCGAATGAACATGTAACCTCGTATACATGTGCTATCAAAGGGAACAACTTGGAGGACAATGAGATCGACTCTGTTCTGTTGAAAAAATTTGGGGAGACTCTGTCAAAGGGAGCTATGATATGGTACCACAACTTACCTGCTAATTCTATTGACTCATTTGCTATGCTTGTAAATTCTTTTGTATAGGCACACACAGGTGCCATCAAGGTTGAAACCAGGAAATCGGACCTTTTCAAAGTCAAACAAAAGGATAACGAGATACTTAGAGAGTTCGTGTCCCGGTTTCAAATAGAACGAATGGATCTGCCGCCAGTCATTGATGATTGGGCTGTTTCAAGCTTTCACTCAGGGACGCAATATTCGAAGCGCGATGGCTTCATAGTAACTAAAGCATAATTTAATAGAATACCTGGCTGTTACATGGGTTGACATACATAACCGGTATCAATCGAAAATCAGAGTCGAAGATGATCAGCTCCGGGCCCCTTCGTGGTCCGTCTATCCCGTTAGAGCTCTTGATAGAGTCAAAAGAGATATCGATCCCGAACCAAGATGAAATAGGGATCAATATCAGCCATATCATGGAGATAGAAGAATCGGTGGAACCCCATAAGAAAAGAAAGGAGAAATGACCGAGGCCAAAGCAACCGGGGACTCATGACCAAAAACATCTTCGATAGGCCCATAAGGCATGAAGAAGTACATAGGCTATTGGAGTACAACTTTAATGTCGATGCTGCCACTACTGTATCAGCTATCGAATGCAACAAAGATACCAAATGGCCTTGACCTCTACAATCCGATCCAACCAAAGGCATCCTAACAAAATATGCAAATATCATGGCACTCACGGTCACAGAATGGAAGATTGTTGGAAACTGAGAGAGGAAGTAGCCCGGCTATTCAATAACGGACATCTTTGAGAATTCTTGAGCGACCGAGCCAAGATTTGTTTCAGGAACAGGAGTTCTGACAGACAGACGGAGCAAGAAGAACCTCAACACGTCATTAACATGATCATCGGTGGAGTCGATACGCCTCAGGGGCCGGTGTTGAAACGCACCAAAGTATATATCGCTATGGAGAAACGAACTCGGGATTACACACCGAAAGGAAATTTATCTTTCAAAGACGAGGATGCGGAAGGGATTATACAGCCCCTGCAGCACTGGTAATATCTGTACTCGTACATAAAATTTGAGTTAAACGTGTGTTAATCGATCCAAGTAGCTCGGCCAACACCATTCGATCAAGGGTCATGGAGCAACTCGGTCTACTAGACCAAATCGTTCCTGCAGTCCGAGGTTTTAAACAGATTCAACATGGCATGTGAAACCACTAAGGGTGAGATAACATTACTGGTAAATAACGTGGGGACCAGACAGAAGGCTAAATTTTATGTAATCGAAGGAGACATGAGGTACAATGCCTTGTTCAGAAGGCCATAAATCCACAACATGAGGGAAGTGCCTTCGACGCTACGATAGGTGTTGAAATTTCCAACACCCGACAGGGTTAGAACGGTCTACGAGGAACAACTGGCTGCAAAAGAAATGTTCACAATCGAAGAGGTGGCGCCCGGATCTACAGTTCCCATATCGAAAGGTCCAAACCCAGTGATCAAAGAGAGGAGAAATAACAATCGCTGATATCATCTTCGGCATATTCAACCAAACGAGGGTATGTCGAGGATGATGATTATGGGATTCCCAGATCTTTTATAGCCCCTGATAATTTTGATGCCACTAAATCGACGGTCAAGGAACTGGAACAAGTCATATTGAGAGAGGTCTTGCCCGATCGAAAGGTATACCTAGGCACGTGGCTGAGCTCCGTGCTTAGGATAAAACTCATTCAATTTCTTACAACTAAAAACACTATTTTGCTTGGTCCCACCTCGATATGACATGTATCCCATCGGAGATAACCACTCACAAGCTGAGCCTAGACCCGAAGTTCCATCCGATTAAACAAAAAAGGAGGTCCCAGTCCAAAATCAAGCATGCTTTCATCAAGGATGAGGTATCTAAACTTCTTAAAATAAGGTTTATTCGGAAGGTCAAATACCTAGATTAGTAAACTTAGTGGTAGTCCCTAAGAAAGGGGATAAATAAAGAATGTGTGTAGATTATAAGTATTTGAATAAAGCGTGACCCAAAGACTCTTTTCCCTTGCCCAACATCGACCGCATGATCGATGTTACGGCCGGCCACGAGACCCTTAGTTTTCTCGACGCCTATTCTGGGTACAACCAAATACGGATGGACCCGGGTGATCAGGAAAAAACTTCCTTCATTACTAAATATGGCAACATACTGTCATAATGTAATGTCATTTGGATTAAAAAATGTTGGTGCCGCATACCAACGCCTAGTGAACCGAATGTTCGAGAAACGAATAGGGAAGTCAATGGAGGTTTATATTGACGACATGTTAGCTATGTCCCTGCAAGCAGAGGACCATTTAAGACATTTGTAGGAAACATTTAGTATACTGAGTTGGGCCGGGTAAGTTCCTCGGATTCATGGTATCCAATCGGGGAATGGAGATCAATCCTGATAAGATCAATGCCATCGAAGATATCACAATCATGGAAATGTGAAAGCCGTGCAAAGGTTGACTGGGTGAATAGCCGCTCTGGGGCGATTTATTTCGAGGTCGTCTGACAAAAGCTATCGATTCTTCGCACTGTTGAAGAAGAAGAACAATTTTTCGTGGACCTCGGAATGCCTGAAAGCTTTGGAGGAACTCAAAAGGTATTTATAGAGCCCGCCATTACTTCACACACCGAAGGCGGACGAACAACTGTACCTATACTTGGCGGTCTTGGAGATAGCGGTGAGTGGAGTCCTAGTTCGGGAAGAACAAGGTATGCAATTTCCAAATTACTATGTTAGTAGAACCTTAGGCGAAGCCGAAACTAGGTGCCCCCACCTAGAAAAACTGGCGCTCTCTTTGTTAAGTGCCTCTAGAAAGCCGAAACCGTACTTCAAATGTCATCCCATATGTGACATAACGAATTACCCATTAAGGAATGTTATGCATAAGCCCGAGCTCTCGGGCCGATTGGCCAAATGGGCCATAGAAATTAGTGGGTACGACATTGAGTATCGACCTCGGACCGCCACTATGTCTCAGATTTTGACAGACTTCGTGGCCGATTTCACACTGACCCTAATACCCGAGGTCGAAAGAGAGTTGTTGATTGACTCTGAAACTTCCTCGGGAATCTGGACCCTCTTCACGGACGGTGCCTCGGACGCAAAAGGTTCTGGACTTGGCATCATATTGAAGCCACCAACAAGTAATATAATTAGACAATCTATTAAGACTGTGAAATTGACTAACAACGAGGCTGAATATGAAGCCATGATTGTAGGACTTGAACTAGCCAAGAGCTTGGGTGCGGAAGTGATCAAAGCCAAGTGCGACTCCCTTCTTGTAGCAAACCAAGTCAATGGAACATTCGAGGTCAAAGAAGAACGAATGCAAAGGTACTTGGATAAATTGCAAGTGACATTACATCGGTTCAAAGAATGGACTTTACAACATGTACCTCGGGATCAGACGCCCTCGCTAACTTGGGATCGTCGGTCAAAGACGGCGAATTCAACTCAGGAAAAGTCGTACAACGTATGAGGTCGGTAGTGGAAGAAGGCCACGCCGAGATCAACTCGATGAGCGTAACTTGGGATTGGAGGAACAAGTACGTAGAATATCTCAGATTCGGTAAACTGCCCTCGAATCCAAAAGAGTCTAGGTCCTCGCATACAAAGTCGGCCCGATTTAGCCTGTCCAAAGATGGGATCTTGTTCAGGAGAACATTTAATGGACCACTAGCGATATGTCTGGGACCAGGCAATACTGAGTACGTTTTGAGGGAAATCCACGAGGGTACCTGTGGAAATCATTCAGGCATCGAGTCATTGAATAAAAAAAAATCAGACCCGGTTATTATTGGATCGACATGGAAAAAGACGCAAAGGAGTTCGTTTAAATATGTGATAAATGTCAAAGACACGCCCCGATAATTCATCGACCCGGGAAGATGCTCCACTCATTTTTATCACCATGGCCGTTCATGAAGGGGGGAATGGACATCGTTGGCCCTCTTCCATGGGCACCAGGTAAAGCTCAATTTATACTATTTATGACTGATTATTTTTCTAAATAGGTAGAAGCTCAGGCATATGAGAAGGTCAGAGAAAAAGAAGTCATTGATTTCATTTGGGATCACATCATATGCCGATTTTGGAACGCCAGCCGAGATCGTATGCGATAACGAGAAGCAATTCATCGATAGCAAAGTAACCAAATTCATCGAAGATCACAAGATCAAAAAGATCCTTTCGACACCCTACCACCCTAGTGGGAATGGACAAGCTGAATCTACCAACAAAACCATACTCTAAAACCTCAAAAAGAGGTTAACTGATGCCAAAGGGAGATGGAAGGAAAAGTTACCCGAAGTCCTATGAGCATACCGTATGATCGCGAAGTCTAGCACTAGGGCCACCCCGTTCTCTCTAGTTAATGGCGCCGAAGATTTGATGCCAGTCGAGATCGGGGAGCCAAGTATCAAATTCCAATATGCAACAGAGGGAATCGAACCACGGAACTATGAATACGAACCTAGAGCTGTTAGATGAAAGGCGCGAAGCGGCCCTTGTTCGGTTGGCTGCCCAAAAGCAATGGATCGAGAGGTATTACAACAGAAGGGCGAACCTTCAATACTTCAACGTCGGGGACTTAGTACTAAGAAAGGTCATGGCGAACACACGGAGTCTGAATGAGGGAAGGCTGGGACCGAACTGGGAAGGACATTATCATATAATCAAAATCACCGGAAAGGGATCCTATAAGCTCGGAACAATGAACGGTAAACAACTACCGAACAACTGGAATATAACTCACTTAAAGTGGTATTATTGCTAAGGTACATCCCTGTTCTTTATTTTTTATTTATATTATAAACTAACGCTTGCAGGTAGAAACAAGTGACCATACGAGATGTTAAGTCTAAAAGCAAGTGTTGCACTCTTTTTCCATTAGACCGGTTTTGTCACAAATGGGTTTTACGACAAGGTTTTTAACGAGGCAACAAGTAAATCGTGCTAACTTAGGTGCGAAGGCCGGTAACGAATCAGTGACAATAGTATTCGAGGCCTTTCTTCGATCTACCACGAATACTGGGGGGCCATTTTAGCATGGAAAGAGACTTCACGATTGAAGGGTTGAAGATCAATCAGATTCAATGTAAGGGCCAAACGGTCAAATGAATCGTGCTCACATAGACTGCTCGAACCCTGACATAAAACTTTTACACATACATTACTATTATGCAAAAGAATAAAGAGAAGTCTCTTCTTTGCAGACCTCGTGTCTTTTAAGACTTTTTCTTTAAATTTCTTAAGGAATTCCCTTCTTGTGATCCCCTAAAGGTAACGAGCCTAAAGGCCGCCTTAACCTGAGTTCGAATAATCACTCTCTCACTCGGGGACTGCCGTCCGAAAAACAAACTTAGACGGTCCAAGTTATTAGATATGGGGGGCATAAGACCTATTAGGCAACCCCTGAACTTTAAAGGCTAAGGCCATTCTGGGTTAACGAAATCCAATGGAACGAATCTTATTTGGCAACGCCCGAATTAAAAGGCTAAGGCAATTCCGGGTTAACAAAATCCAAGGGCACGAAACTTATTTGGCAACGCCCGAATTAAAAGGCTAAGGCCATTCCTGGTTAACGAAATCCGAGGGTACGAAGCTTATTTGGCAACGACCGAATTAAAAGGCTAAGGCCATTCTGGGTTAACGAAACCCGAAGGCTTCCCCAATTATAAGGGCTACTGCTGTATATAAACGGCTTGGAGATGTCTGAAGGCCACAACAACAATAACAAGGCATTGAAATTTCTTTAACCGGTTCTAAAGGCTACACTCGGCAGATTATAGAACTATGCTACTTTGGGGAAGAAAGTTTTCGGTAACATCGATTCCCCATGAATCCTTGAAACAAAATAATGTTAGAGGCAAGACTCATTCGAGCCTTCGAACAAAACCTAACTATTTCATGCTAAGGCATTTCGATCTTTGCGAACACAAATAAAAAAGCACAGGAAAAATTTGAAAGTTGTGAAAGGCCAGCCTTATATATATACATATATATATATATATATATATATATATATATATATATGTATATATATATATATCAAAAATCCTTTTTACAAGGGTCGAATAGCCCGATACAAATTTTTACAAAGGCCGAGCAGGCTTGATACATAGTATTGAGCACCGAAAGGGATAAATTGAACACAAGTGACTTGATCTCGACTGGGTCCCGCTTCATCATCAGGATTTCCGGGGTTTTCTCATTCATCGGACCCGACTAAACCCTTGGAATCATACTCTTTGGGATAGGCCAATTTTCTGGCCTCGGCTTCAGACATCTTGGCATCCTCAATCTCCGCAAATAGGTCAAAACCCCGAGTGTGGACTTCCTCGAGGGCCTGCCTACGGGAGTGCCACTTCATATGCTTGACCATATTTTTTGATTGGTCTTGATTCGCCTCCGCATCAGCCTTGTACTAAGCCACCATTTCATCAGCTTCGACTTTGATCACGGCAGATTCCGACTTGGCCATTTTAAGCTCCTTCGCTAGATTAACTTGATCTGAGACAACCAAACCAACCCGGGATTGCAGCTCCTCGGCCCTTTTGGTTTGGGTCTCGGCTTTTTCCTTTGCCGCTCTTGGCTGGGTTTCTACTAAAGTTAGTTGCCCCTCCATTCATCGGCCTCAGCTTTAACCACATCCTTCTCGGTTCAAAGCTAATCGATCCGATCGAGTTTTTGCTGGATCTGCATATTTTGACCATTAGTCACTGAATCAAATTCGTCATCACTCACTTCGAAAACTTTTACCTGCTAGACCAAGTCGGCATGATCCTTCCGAGCAACCTCCAGCTCTGCACGGAGGCTCTTAACCTCCCCTTCGAGCTGTTCATTGCGAAGTTTAAGGGTGTCTTTCTTCTCAATAAGTTCCCGAGTATCGGCCTCGTGGCGTTTGAAATCTTCCCTATATAAGAGAAAAGCCTCGTGGTGAAGTACCGAGGCCTGCAAGCACAAAGGATAATGTTAAGATTGCTTACAATAAAATCTAAGTACATAATAAAGGATATCCCCAGTTACCCGATTCAACACCTGTTGAGCTTCGTTGAACAGGATGGGCGCTTCCACCTCGTTCATTTTGGCTTGATCTTCTTCGGTCACTAAGCACTAAAGGTAACTGGACACCCATATGGGGGCGGAAAGAACTCGGGCATCCATGGGAAGGGAAAAAACAATGGTGCGTTTCTGATAAGGATATGCGCTTGGAGCAGGGAATCGATCGACCAATTTCGGACTAAAAGAAGTCCCGCTTGTTTCATAGGGTGAGCTCTTCCTCGTTATCTCTAAATCACCGAACCCAATAGAGTCCTCCGTGGCCATCGAGTCCACAACATCAAAAAAACCACGGAAAGGGTCTTTCGATCTATGGACTTCCTTGATGGGGCGTTCTTTAGCTACTTGGGCCTCATCAAATATCGACTATGTGAATGAAGATGAATCGACGATCTCAGTCGGACCAAGTGCTCCCTGCGGTGTTTTCCTTATATCAAGGGAAGCCTCAGCTCCTGCCCCCACCTCGGCTTCCCCGACTTGATGAACATCGGCTTCACCTACCCCTGGTTCAGAGGCTCCTTGCCCTTCGAGCTGGGACAACACACTGCCACTAGGTAAAAGTCTTCATCCTCTCCCTCTGACTCATCCCTCAATCGACGGAGCAAGTCCGAGGACAATGATCGACCGCTGACACTTCCTTTGGGCTTATGCGCCAATCATTTCTTTGGTCTCTTCTTCTCGAAGCCCAGAGAACTCGGAGCCCTTTTCCTTCTTTTCTTCACATTATCTTGCTTCGAAGCAGGGGGCTCGACATAAGTATCTTCATCCACGGCAGAGGCCTCATTTCAACATCTTTTGATAAACCTGCAAAAGAGAAGCAAAGCATGTTCAGAAATCGACAGCGTAAAAATTAAGTCGAGTGTAATATAAAGAGAAAATCTCACCATGAGACGGCACCTCCCATCGGTCCTTCGAAAGCTCACGCCATGCACTCAGAATATGGTTTTTGCGATACGATCCCCTCGACCCATTCCTTGAGTGGAGGAACTGCATCCGGCATTTGAGCGATGGCTGCATCGTAGAAAATTTATAAGAAGAAGAACAAAAGGGAAATGATGAACAAATTCCTAAAGGCAAAGTTATACTTACGCTTCATGTTCAATTTGTCATGGAATGGCATGTCCTCGGCTGGGATGAGGTCCAATGTTTTCACTTGAACAAATCGGCCCAACCAACCTCGGTCCCGATCCTCGTCGATGCGTGAGAACGGGGCCATAATGGCCCGAAGGGAAAGTTTTATTAGCCCCCCTCGATAGATTCAGGGATTGTACAGACGCATGAGGTGATCAATGGTGAAAGGATACCCTTCGATCTTATTTACAAAAAAGCGGAGGATGATAACTATCCTCCAGAAGGAGGGGTGAATTTGGCCTAGTGTCATCGGGTACCTTTTACAAAAGGCTATGATGACCGGGTCCAAAGGGCCCAATGTGAAGAAATAAGTGTAAACACTTAAAAGACCCTCCACGTGGATAGTGATTGCTTCCTCGGTCGCGGGAACCACCACGAACTTAGCGATCCAGTTGTAGTCCTCCTTGAACTTATCGAGAACACTGTCGGTGATCGAACAGAAGTACCTCGAGACCGGTTCACACCAGCTCAGTATCGAGGAAGTTTTCTCAACCTTGAAATCGGCTCCGGTTGGACACCCCGAGGGGACTAACATTTTTAGGAGAGGTTCAGATATCGGTTCCTCGCTGACAATAGGAAAAACGTTCTCGGCCGGTTTCGAGAAAGAAGGAATTTCTTTTTGGGAAACAGATTTTGAGGTATTTGCCATTACTTTTGAATAGATGAGGAAGAAAAAGATGCTATACTTTGCAGATAGCTTACGAAGACTTTCAGAAAACTAGCAGGCAAGAGGTTTTGAAGATAAGAGTGATGAAATTTCTTTAAAAAACACAAGTATTTGAATGTGGAGGTTCCAAAGAATGGATAAGGAGGGTATTTATAGTTTCTCAAAACAGCGGTTCACATCCTTAAACGGCAAACCATTAACTGACACGCATTTAATGCCTTAAAGGCTGCACGGATGGGACATTTTTACTATTCGTATCACTTAGGTCATCAGTCTTTCATCACTCGTCAGAGCAAGATTTAGGAGCTCGTATGGTGAGAATCTGAGGCTCATATCATTTCTCGTCATTACTCTCCGAAAAATGAAGGGACTATCTGTATACGGTCGAAATCGGACTCGATTATTTCACGGAAAATCGGGCTCGGAACGCGAAAGATTGAAGATTGACCCCCAGTTTTATCGTAACAGAACATGAGGTTAGAATGTATGTCCTCGAGAACACTGAACCCGTGATTCAGAAACCAACCCTAACCCCGAACATGATCGAGGGAAAATCGTCGAACCAAAATAACGGAAGGCCAAAATATCGATAACAAGTCGAGCATCACGGCGGAAATCTCTGCACGAATCAATGGAACCGCTTAATTAGCAAATCAGGAAGTTTTTTACCTTATACAGAATTGTATCTAAAGTTGGATTCCTCTACTATATAAAGGGGGTCTTATTATACGTACGGAGGATATTCCTTATAATTAAAAATGCAGTATACTGATCTTTTAGCAATTATGTCTGATTATTCTTTTTCCGTCCCCGATAGTAATGTTTGTTGGCCCAAAGGCAATCAAGCTACAAGGCCAACACTGCCCAACTTGTGTGGTTTGCATTCATTTTTTATCATTAATTTTAATTTCAATTTGGTTTCTCATTTTTGTATCAAATTAGATCACATATCCTTAAAACCGTGAATAAATTCAATTGTTATCCGATTTTGAAGGTAAACAGATAATCTTTTAACTTTTGTTACGAAGATGGATAATCTATATCTGTACTGTATTAAAAGCACTAAATACCTTAACGAAATATTGTTCGCCTTTATGCCCCTTAAAAGTAGATTTTATATTGGATAAGATTGTAATTATATTTTTTCGCTAATTTTTATGACTTAGAAATCAACTAAACTTTTATTATTACATCTTCCTTATTTGAAGTCCTAATATTTAACACTCTTAAGAACCATTACAAATTTATCTTATATAAAATCCTTTATCCTATTTCAAATATGTATCATTAATACCACACATATATTTACTATTAGATATGAATTTTGAAGTCTACCATAAGTATATCGCTCTCAAGTATAATAACTGTAGAATCAAATTTATATTACATCTTGAGGCGAATCTAAGATTTAATGGTTACTGGTGCGACTATTTTAATGTAAACCGACCACTGGTGAAGAAGATTAAATTAGATTGTACATTCAGACGATTCAATCATTTTGTATAACTTCAGTACTAGTTCGGTTCGGTCAGATCCATTTTGAATTTATCAATCCAATTTAAAAGATTTTTTTATGCATAAACGAATATATGATACACCCCTTCAATCTACATGTAGCTCATTAATATTATATTGTGTCTTTGATGCATCACTGTAAAAAATTTTGTAATTAATAAAATAATATTAAATGGACAAAAAGAGAAAATGATTAAATTATATTCAATTAATAAAATACGAACCAGAAAAAGACAAAGGAAGCAAATATACAATATAAATATATAAGAAAAGTGAATAACAATGATAAAGAAAATAAGACAAATTAACAAGGAGCATAAAGAAAACAAAGGAAAAGCAAAAAGGCATCAAAGAAACAACAAGAATATCCAAAGGGCTTAGATCCCAGGTGTTATGGGTGGGATTTCAACACTTCAACCATGCCACCTTCATTCATTTTGTGACTTTGGGTGCCACTTGTTAGTTATGTCTGAGTTTTTGTGAAAAATACTAGTATGTACATAAAATTTATCCGAGCGATGAGATGGCGTGTCACCCCAATTCCATACGTACATCCGCTCTTGGCTAAATAACGCACTAATAGGTGTAGAGTCAACTACAACTTGAGTAGAACACAAAATTTATACAATACTATACGACCCAAAGGCCCATTTAATTTGTTCTCATCATCTTTCTCGGCTAAGACATGTTTCTGATATTATTTTTTTTTATGATTCTGCTTTTCCTAGACAAAATTTTTCACAATACATAGTTCATCAGTTTATATATATATATATTAATAATAGCTATTTAACCACTTTCAATCACCCAAGTCACTGTAATGAAAGTTCCACGGATACAGCTAGCAACATGACTGGTCAATTTCGCTAAAAAGAACAATGCTACTGAAAGAGAAAAATGCATCGAAGGATGGTGGGCAATTAAAAGTGAAAGAGGTATGTGTCTAAAAATTTTCACCACCCAAATCTCCCTCCGTAAATCGTCATGATGGCACCTAGTCTTTACAATTAAGTTAACCTAGCAATTGCGGAATAATTAAAATAAAAGCAATAACAACTAAACTTCGACAGATAACTATATAACTGAAAAATGCCGCTCGGCATGTACAAGTAAACCAACACTCCAGTATACGCAATTCCTAAAACCCGGTAGTCACGAGTCACAAGCTCTAAGAATTTGTTCTACTGTCTCTATACATCAGTAACTAAGAAAAATAAAGGAGAAACGATATAAAAGGATAGAGGGGGACTCCGATGTCTGCGGACGCTGGCAGATATACCTTCAAGTCTTCATAGCAGCAAGTACTCTCAGCTAATAGTGGGGCTGGTAGGAGATACCTGGGTCTACACACAAAACATGTGCAGAAAAGTAGTATGAGTACACCACAATAGTACCTAATAAGTGCCAAGCCTAACCTCGGTAGAGTAGTGACGAGATCAGGTCAGGGCCCTACTGGTATATAATAAATAAGACAGAAGATATAGCCATATAATGAAAGATTGAGAATTTAACTATGAGAAATACAGGACGAAAACAACACAACACATAGGGATAAATGACAGGGGTACTCCCGAGATACCGTCTCGTAGTCCCAAAAGTAAATATGCACGGGGATCTCCCAAGGTACCGCCTCATAGTCCCAAAAGTAAATATACATGGGGATCTCCCGAGGTACCGCCTCGTAGTCCCAAAAGTAAATATGCGACAGGGGATCTTCCGAGGTATCGGCTCGTAGTCCCAAAAGTAAATATGCAACAGGGATCTCCCGAGGTGCCACCTTGTAGTCCCAAAATAAATACAAAGCTTGAAATCAATGGAAACAACAATTACAGCAAAAAATCCTACAGTCTAAGACTAAATACAAGTCAAGGAAAAACAGAAAATCAACTAAGCATGTTGTACATGTTTCAAATAAACAATTAAGACACGTAGACATGCGATAATAGGCTAAACAGGATAACTACACATGCTGGTATAACTCATTTAAGATGTAATAGGTTACTGCTTAGTAAAAATCAAATTTTACCACAAATAGCCCGTGTATGCAATTGTCACCTTGCGTACATGGCACTCACATACAACAGAATTATCACAACAGAACCAAGTCCTAAGGGGATTTTCCCCACGCAAGGTTAGCAAGCCACTTACCTCGAACCAAACTAAATAAATCAGTAAGAATGCCTTTTCCTCGACTTTACGACTCCGAATGGCCCAAATCTAGCCAAAAGCAATTACATACCATAAATATAACTATAATAAACTAGTCTAATTAATGAAATCAAGACATTCGCAAGAAATTAAAAATTCGCCCGCAAATTTCGACCCGGGCCCACGTCTCGGAATTGGGTAAAAGTCACAAAATACGAACATTCATTCAACCACGAGTTTGATCGTAGCAAAATTACTCAGATCCGCTCAATCAAAACCCAAAAATTCGATTGAAGAACTTTCCAACTTTTTTTCCTATTTTCTCAACCCTAATCTTTAATTAAAAGATGAAATTAGCGATAGATTAGTGGTGTATAACCAAAAACGAGTCGAGAATTGTTACCCAATAATTCCTCTGAAAAACCCTTAAATTATCGCCAAAATCCGAGCTCTCAGAGTCCCAAAGTGAAAATGAGATCAAACCCTCGTAATTTTCCCTTTTCTGCCCGGTGATCTCGCACCTGCGGACTCTTTGTCACACCTGCGGACTCTTTGTCGCACCTGCAGAATTTCCATCGCAGGTGCGGACTTGACTTAAGTCCCTTGGGTCCTATTCTGCAAGAAAACAAGTGCACCTACGACCATGCTGGCTCGTGCACTTCCTGCCATCGCAGGAGCGGCCATGCTTCTACGGTGACCTTCCCGCTTCAGCGAACTCCTCACCCAGCTCATTCTCCACTTCTGTGATCACCCCTCCGTAGGAGTGGCTCCGCTTCTACGGTCCTTATGCCGCACCTGTTACCACTGACTACCTAGACCAGGGCTGCATCTATGACCTTCCTCTGGCACGTGCATGTCCGCACCTACGGCCAACCTCACCGCAGGAGCGATGACACCAGAAGCTGGAAAGCTTCAGCAATTTCAACACAACTCCAAATGATCCGTTAACCACCCGAAATCAACCCGAAGCCCCCGGGACCTCAACCAAATATACTGACAAGTCCTCAAATACCATACAAACTTATTCGAGTCCTCAAATCACACCAAAAAATAACTAAAGCACGAATCGCACTCCAATTCAGGCTTAATGAACTTTAAAACTTCAAACTTTCACAACCGATGCCGAAACATAACAAATCACATCCAATTGATCCCAAAATTTGCACACAAGTCATATTTGATGTTACAGACCTATTCCAACTTCCGAAATCAGAATCCGACCCCGATATCAAAAAGTCCGCTCCCGGTCAAGCCAAAAATCTAACTTTTGCCATTTCAAGCCATATTCAACTACGGACCTCCAAATCATAATCCAGACATTGTTCTAAGCCCAAAATAACCCAACAGAGCTAACAAAAACAACGAAACTCCATCCCAGAGTCGTCTTCACGCAATTCCAACTACGGTCAAAATCCTAGAACTTAAGCTTCCGTTTTAGAGACTAAGTGTTCCATTTCACTCCAAAACCAAAAGCAAATCCTCCCGGCAAGTCATATAAGCATAAAATGATACAGGGGAAGCAATAAATAGGGGATTGGAGCCAATACTCTCAAAAGAACCGGCCAGGTCGTTACATCCTCCCCCTCTTAAAATAATCGTTTGTCCTCGAACGAGTATAGAGACATACCTAAGGTGGTGAAAAGACCTCCCAAGTCACCTCCTCGACCGGCTGACCCCTCCACCGAACCTTCAGTAAAGCAATGTTCTTTGACCTCAAGTTTCGAACTTGCCTATCCAAAATGGCCACCGGCTCCTCAACATAAGATAAATCCTTGTTCAACTGGACTGAGCTGAAATCCAACACATGCCGTGATACTCCCGGAGCATAGAATTGCGAAACACTGGATGAACTCCTACTAGGCTGGGAGGCAAGGTAGGCTCATAAGAAACCTCCACAATTCGCCACAACACCTCGAATGGGCCAATAAACCTTGGGCTCAGCTTGTCCTTCTTCCCAAACCTCATAACACTCTTCATAGGCGAAACCTGGAGCAAGACCCGCTCTCCAACCATGAATGTAACATCGCGAACTCTCCAATCTGCATAACTCTTCTGTCTGGACTGGGCTATACGCAGTCGATCCTAAATCACCTTAACCTTCTCCAAAGCATCCTGAACCAAGTCTGTACCCAATAGCCTAGCCTCGCTGGCTCGAACCAATCCACTGGAGACCGACACTGCCTACAGAGAGCCTCTTACGGTGCCATCTGAATGCTCAACTGACAACTGTTTTTGTAGGAAAACTCCACAAGTGGCAAGAACTGATCCCAAGAACACCCAAACTCTATCACACACGCACAAAGCATATTCTCTAGTATCTGAATAGTGCACTCAGACTGTCCGTCTGTCTAAGGGGAAATGCGGTGCTCAACTCGAGTACCCAACTCCTGTTGTACAGCCCTCTAAAATCGCGATGTAAACTGCGTACCCCGGTTAGAGATGATACATAATGGCACGCCATGAAGCCTGACAATCTCGCGGATATAAACTCGAGCTAGCTGCTCGGAAGAATAAGTAGTTATCACAGGAATGAACTGAGCTGACTTGCAGCCTATCCCCAATCACCCAAACTGCAAAAAACTTCCTCTGAGTCCGTGGAAGCCCAAAAATGAAATCCATAGTGATCCGCTCCCACTTCCATTCTGGAATCTCTAGCTTCTGAAGTAATCCACCTGGCTGATGCTCATACTTCACCTGTTGGCAATTTAGACACCAAGCCACATACTGTACTATGTCCTTCTTCATTCTCCTACACTAATAATGCTGCCTCAATTCCTGATACATCTTTGCGGCACCCGGATGAATGGAGTACCACAAACTGTGAGCCTCCTGGAGAATCAACTCATGCAATCCATCTACATTGGCCACACATAGCCTACCATGCATCCTCAATGCACCATCATCCCAATAGTGACCTCCTTAGCATCACCGTGTTGAATTGTGTCCTTAAGGATAAGCAGATGGGGGTCATTATACTGATGCTCCCTGATACGATCATAAAGAGAAGACTAAGAGAACACACAATCCAAAACCCGACTCGGCTCAGAAATATCCAATCTAACGAACTGGTTGAGCAAGGCCTGAACATCTAACGCCAATGGCCTCTCTACCGCTGGCAGATATGCTAAGCTGCCCAAACTCACTACTCGGTGACTCAAAGCATCGGCCACCACATTGGCCTTCCCGGGATGGTATAAAATAGTGATATAATAATCCTTAAGTAGCTCCAACCACCTCCGCTGATGCAAGCTAAGATCCTTCTATTTGAATAGATATTGTAATCTCCGGTGATCGGTGTAACTCTCACAAGGGACACCGTACAAATAGTATCGCCAAATCTTCAAGTCATGAACAATAGCTGCTAACTCAAGGTCGTGGACCGGATAGTTATTTTCATGCACCTTTCGCTGTCTAGACGCGTAGGCAATCACCGTACTGTCGTGCATCAACACCACGCGGAGACCAATCCGCGACGCATCACAATATACAGTATAAGACCCCAAACCTGTAGGCAATACTAATACTGGGGCTGTAGTCAAATCTGTCTTGAGCTTTTGAAAGCTCTCCTCACACTTCTCTGTCCACCTGAACGGAGCACCCTTCTGGGTCAGCCTGGTCATAGGTGCTGCAATAGATGAAAAACCCTCTATAAATCGATGTTAATACCCCGCCAAACCAATAAAACTCTGGATCTCCATAGCTGAGGACGGTCTAGGCCAACTCTGCACTGCTTCAACCTTCTTCGGATCTACCTTGATTCCATCACTCGACACTACATGACCCAAAAATGCCACTAAATCTAGCCAGAACTCACATTTTGAGAATTTTGCATATAACTTCTTTTCTTTCAAGGTCTGAAGCACAGTCCTCAGGTGTTGCTCTTGATCCTCTCGACTCTGGGAGTACACTAGAATGTCGTCAATAAACACGATGACGAATGTGTCAAGATAGGGCCAGAACACATGGTGCATCAAGTGCATGAATGCTGCTGGGGCGTTGATCAGCCCAAATGACATCACAAAGAACTCGTAGTGACCATACCAAGTCCTGAAAGTAGTCTTCGGGATATCTGGCTCCCGAACCTTCAATCGATGACAGCCTGAACACAAGTCAATCTTGGAAAAAACTCTGGAACCTTGTAACTGATCAAATAGGTCATTAATGCGAGGCAATGGATACTTTTCTTCACTGTAACTTTATTCAACTAGCGATAATCGATGAACATACGCATAGAACCATACTTCTTCTTCACAAACAAGACTGGGGTACCCCAAGGTGACACACTGGGCCGAATGAAGCCCTTATTAAGCAACTCCTGTAACTGCTCCTTCAACTCCTTCAACTGAAGAGTAGTCATACGATATGGAGGAATTGAGATGGGCTGAGTGCCTGACAGAAAATTAATACCAAAGTCGATATCCTTGTTAGGCGGCTTGCCCGGGAGATCAACTGGAAAAACATCTAGAAAATCTCTCACTAGATACGCGTCACACCCCTTCTCAACCATTCGTTGAGCCTTTAAAAATGAAATAACTTTGCTAGGAGTGTAATCCAAGGTACCTATCGATTATAACTATGGTAATCCTGGCATAGCCAGCGTCGTGGTCTTGGCGTGACAATCAAGAAAAGCATAATGGGTCAACAAACAATCCATGCCCATAATAATATCAAAATCTACCATACTGAGCAATAATAAATCGGCTCGGGTCTCAAAACCACTAAGGACAACCAAACACGACTGCTACACATGATCTACAACAACAGAATCTCCCACAGGTGTAGACACATAAACATGAGAACCCAGAGAATCACGGGATACGCCCAAATAAGGAGCAAAATAAGATGACACATAGGAATAAGTGGAGCCTGAATCAAATAAGACTGACACATCTTTATGACAGACCAAAACAATACCTGTAACTACAGAGTCAGATGTAATTGCCTATGTACGAGCAGGAGAGCAAAATATCTAGCCTGGAATCCTCCTCTAGGGTGACCTCTACCTGCCCGACCTCTATCTCAATCTGGCTGAGCAGGTGGGGTGGTAGCTGGTTCTGTAATCATAGCCTGGGGACCTGGTGGAGCACCCGGTGCCTGAGTAGTTTATAGAGGTGCACCCTTTTTAAGTCTGGGGCAATTCCTCACCATATGGTGAGTGTCGCCACAGTCAAAATAAGCTCTCGAAGGGCGCAACTGATGTGGCTGGCTCGGGCCAGGTTGGCTGGACTGACGGCTGAAAACACCCCATGTAGGAGGCATACTAGACACTAGCGGTGCATAATAAGGATCCTGGGGCCTAGGAGGGGCCGGAATACTGCTAACGGCTAGAAGTTCTGAATGAACAGGGCGACTCACACAACCCCTACCATGACGAGCTACCATTGGGGCACAGGTACAACTATAAGTGCCAGGCTCTCATGACCTCTTGGTCTCTTGCTTCTCTCTCTCTTGAGTCAGCATACCATCCAATCTCCTAGCAATCCCCACAACCTGCTGGTATGCAATATCCATCTCAAACTCTCGAACCATGCTAAGTCTGATACTGGGGTTGAGCCCCTCAATAAATTGACGAACCCTTTCTAGAACTGCTGCAACTAAAGCTAGTGCATGCCTAGTCAAAGCACTGAACCGAACCGCATACTCTGACAAAGTCATAAAACCCTTGCGCAACTGCTCAAACTCTGCGCCCCATGCATTTTTGAGACTCTGGGGAATGTAATCCCAAAAGAACATTTCTAAGAATTGAATCCAAGCGAGTGAAGTTGCCTCGGCCTGACAATCCAACTCATAAGCGCGCCACAACTGATAGGCCGCTCCTTTTAGCTGAAACGTAGTGAAACAAACTCCACTCGACTTTGCTACATCCATAGTACGGATGATACAGTGACACTCCTCAAGAAAACCCTAGGCATCCTCTAACGCCAAATCACTGAAAGTAGGTGGGTGGTACTTCTTGTACCTCTCGAGCCTGAGCTGCTCCTCCTCAGAAACTGTTGCCCTACCCTCGAGCTGAACTGGGGCTACTGGCTACACTGGTATGACCTCTAGGACCTGATCGACCTGAACCCGCTGCTTTGGGGTGCGGGCGGCAAGAGTCTGTGCTCCTCCCTTGGCCTGCGATGTGGCAGGAGCAAGTAGAATCAATCCTGCCTGAGCTAGAGTACCGAACATGCTCAGGATCTGTGCAAGGGTCTCTTGAAGAGCTGGTGCAATAACAGGCGTCTCAAGCGACTGCGCTCCAACTGGAGCTACTGGTGCCTCCTCTGTAGCAGCTCATGTGGGTGCTCTGGCTGCACCATGTGGACATCCTCGGCCTCTACCTAGGCACCGTCCTCGTGCGGCTCAAGTAGGGGGTGCGGATGCCTGGTCATCAGATCTGGTTGTACGTGTCCTCACCATCTGTGAGAGAATAGAAAGACAAAAGTTTAGAATTTCTGAAGTAAACAATTTCGAACGACAAGGAATTAAAGAAGTGAAAATTTTCTAATAGTTCCATAGCCTCCCAAAGATAAGTACAGACGTCTCCATACCGATCCGCGAGACTCTACTAAACCTGCTTGTGACTCATAACACCTATGAACATAGAGATTTGATACCAACTTGTCACGACCCAAATCTCCCTTCGTAAGTCGTCGTGACGGTTCCTAGTCTCTATGAATAGGTAAGCCTAGCAATTGCGGAATAATTGAAATAAAAGCAAAATTTAACAACTAAATTTCGATAGATAACTATATAACTGATCTCAGCATGTACAAGTAAACCAACCCTCGAGCATACACAACTCCCAAAACCAGGTAGTCACGAGTCACAAGCTCTAAGAATTTGTACTACTGTCTCTATACATCAGTAACTAAGAAAAATAAAGGAGAAATGACATAAAAGGATAGAGGGGGACTTCGAGGTCTGCAGACGCTGGCAGATATACCTTGAAGTCTTCGTAGCAGCAGCAAATACTCTTAGCTAATAGTGGGGCTGGTAGGAGGTACCTGGGTCTGCACACAAAACATGTGCAAAAGAGTAGTATGAGTACACCATAATGGTACCCAATAAGTGCCAAGCCTAACCTCGGTAGAGTAGTGACGAGAACAGGTCAGTGCCCCACTGATATATAATAAATAAGGCAGAAGATATAGCCATATATTAAAAGACTAAGAATTTAACAACGAGAAATACAGGACGAAAACAACACAGCACATGGGGATAACAATAGAGGTGCTCCCGAGATACCGTCTCGTAGCCCGAAAAGTAAATATGCATGGGGATCTCCCGAGGTACCCTCGTAATTCCAAATGTAAATAAGCACGGAGATTTCCATAGGTACCGCATCGTATTCCCAAAAGTAAATATGCGATAGGAAATCTCCCGAGGTACTACCTCGTCGTCCCAAAGTGAATATGCAACGGGGATCAATCGGCCAAAAGCAATTACATTCCATAAATGTAATTATAAGAAACTAGTCTAATTAATGAAATCAAGACTTTAGCAAGAAATTAGAAATTCGACCCAAAAAGTCAACCCGGGCCCACGTCTCGGAATCGGGTGAAAGTCACAAAATATGAACACCCATTTAACCACGAGTTAACTCGTACCAAAATTACTCAAATCCAATACCAAAATCTCAATCACAACCCAAAAATTCGGTTGAAGAACTTTCCAACCTTTTCCCCAATCTTCTCAACCCAAATCCTCATTTAAAAAATGAAATCAACGATAGATTAGTGAGATATTACCAAAAACGAGTCAAGAATCGGTACCCAATAATTTCCTCATAGAAACCCTTAAATTATCGCAAAAATCCGAGCTCTCAAAGTCCCAATGTGAAAATGAGATCAAACCCTCATAATTTCCACTTTTTTGCCCAGTGCTCTCGCACCTACGACGTCGCACCTGCGGAATTTCCATCGCGGGTGCGGACTTGACTTAAGTCCCAGGGTCCGCTTCTGCGAGAAAACAATCGCACCTGCGCAAGAGCACATATGGAGGAAGTGTCGCACCAACGACCATGCCCGCTCCCGTGCTTCCTGCCATCGCAGGAGTGACCTCGCTTCTGCGGAGACCTTCCCACTTCTATGAACTCCTCAACCAGCTCATTCTTTGCTTTTGCGATCACCCCTCCGCAAGAGCGGTTCCGCTTCTGTGGTTCTTATGTTGCACCTGTGACCGCTGACTCCTTAGACCAGGGGCGCATGTACGACTTTCCTGTAGCACGTGCGTGTCCCCACTTGCAGCCAACCTCACTGCAGGTGCGATGACACCAGAAGCTGGAAAGCTTAAGCAATTTCAACATAACTCCAAATGATCTGTTAACCATCTGAAATCAACCCGAGGCCCCCGGGACCTCAACTAAACATACGGAGAAGTTCTAAAACACTATACGAACTTAGTCGAGTCTTCAAAACACATCAAACAACAATAAAAACATTAATCACACCCCAATTCAAGCTTAATGAACTTTAAAATTTCAAACTTCCACAATCGATGCTGAAACTTACCAAATCACGTCTGAGTGACCCAAATTTTTTGCACACAAGTCATATTTGACACTACGAACCTATTCCAACTTCCATAATCAGAATCCGACCCCGATATCAATAAGTCCACTCCTCGTCAAGCTTCCCAAAAATCCAACTTTCGCCATTTCAAGCCTAATTCAACTACTGACCTCCTAATCAAAATCCGGACACGCTCCTAAGTCCAAAATCACCCAACAGAGCTAACAGAACCGACGAAACTCCATTTCGGTGTCATCTTCACGCAATTCCAACTAGGATTATAATCCTAGATCTTAAGTTTCTATTTTAGGGGCTAAGTGTCCCATTTCACTCAAAAACCAAAAATAAATCCTCCCGGCAAGTCACATAAGCATAATGTGATATAGGGAGTAGTAAATAGGGGATTTGGGATAATACTCTCAAAATGACCGTATGGGTCGTCACAAAAATATATTACAAAAAATGGAAGTAATAATCTTCTAATTATATCATGTAATTATATTTAATTCTTTGCCCTTTTCTATCGAGAATTGGAGAGTGTATTTTGTATTGTATACCATTCTCCCAGTTTACTACTAATTAAGTAATTAGTTGACTAAAAAATAAGCTAAATTGTATATTGTGTAATTACGCTCAATTACACTCAAACAAGCTCTTAATTATGCTAATAGGAAATCCATTGAAGAGTACGTTACTAACAAGAGCTATTTCAAAACTTTTAGGGATGATCGGGCCCGAGTAGAGCATGGAGTAAAAAAGGATAAAGTTTTTAGAGATATTTGAATTTACAAAACTTGAGCAACTATTAGCTAGACTGATTCAAATAATAATAATCGCACTAGTTAACTTTTGAGTTTTGACAAGTAGACTTGTTTTTGTTTTGGGGTCTTTCATATACATACTATAATAAGAATTATTTACCCGTTTTCTTTAGGTCTTGTAGTTTTTAAAAACTAATTTTTTTTCCAATTTGTATACAATCAGGAAAACATGCTCATATACATCTTGCATACAACATACATATAGTTATGTTATTGTATGTATGTTGTATGTTGTTTGTAAGTATTTTGTATGTTGTTTGTATGTCTAATGTATCACCGGACACACAAATACATATACTCGACATAAAAAATACATACAACTTAGTTATACAACATTCTTATTCTTCTTCTTCACAAGAAAGATTGTCAAAATATTCAAAGGAAGCCAAGAAAGGAAGGAGCAAAGGAAAAGAAGAAAAAGATCTCCAAAGATCTGACAACCAATGCGAAGGAAGATAAGAAAGGAAGGACCAAAATTAGAGGAGTGCAAGATTGCTAAGAATCCGCCTATCTTATTTATCAAAAATTTGAAGATCTGCTCATTGAAGGAAGGCTATAGAAATCAAAATCAAAGGATAGATCAAAGCCTCTTTGTTGAAATAAGGATTCGCTCACAGATGAAAAGTTCTATCAAGACCGTCAGTCAAGACTCAAATCAACGGAAATTCCACACTGATTCTTGAAAAGAATCATCTTTCGATTCATTCCAAGGATCAATTACTTTGGGATTGCAATCTCTCAAGATCTACCACAATCAAATCAAAGCAGATTTTTCAAGGTGTATATATTGTGAAACGACCAAGAGAAGTGACATACATTGATCGAACCAACATCTTGCTTTTTGTTCTACTCTAAGCAAGCATTGTAATCTGAGTTTGATTTACTGTGTAACTAGTAAAGAGAAGAAAGGAGGAAAGAAATTGGTGAGGCATTGTATCAAAATACAAAGAGTGAACTTAGAACTAAAAGGCAGTTGGTGCTCGTGATAACATCAACACACTTGTACGAAGTTTTTAAGGAGCTTTGAAGAGAGAACCCTCTTGCAACCATCTATTTCTTGGTGTTATTTAATTTTTGCACTTTACATTCTGTCTTTATCATTTACCTCACATCTATTTCTAGTCGACTAATCGGTAAACTAGTCAACTGCTTAGTCGTTAAAAAAAATACAACAATTCATCTCCCTTCTTGTTCTTTCAATTGATATCAGAGAAGGTCTCACATCTTGATTTTCTTAACAGCTAGTGAGAAAAGATCATGTCAAATTAAGTAATCATTGGAGCTCTATTTCAAGAAGGGACTTCACAGGCAAGGACCCCATACTTCAAGGGACAACACGCCTCACATTGAAAGGTTCACATGAAAATTTATACAAAATCCTATGATGTCAAAGTTTGGCACATAATCAAAAAGGGAGATTATCCAATTCCATCAGCAAAGTCTAACAAGAAAATAGATGGACAAACATCCACTGAACCCATCGATTTAGGTGAATACTCTGATGAGCAACTGACAGTAATACAAGTTAATGCCAAAGCACAAAATTTTCTATACAACGCGATAAGTAGAGAAGAATATGGAAAGATCTCAAGTTATGATACAGCTAAAGAAATGTGAGATAACTTAGAAGTCACTTATGAAGGGACAAGCAAAGTAAAGGAAACAAGGATAAATATGCTAATCCATGACTATGAACTTTTTCATATGAAAGAAGGTGAATTCATTGAGCAAATGTTTGCCTGATTCAGTAACGTCATTGGAGATCTAAAATCCTTTGGAAGACCATACTCAAGTGGTGAGCAAGATCGAAAAATTCTAAGAAGTCTACCTACTACTTGGCAAACAAAAGTAGTAGCACTTGAGTCTCAAGATCGAGATGAATTGTCATATGATGAATTACAAGGAGATCTCATTGCTTTTGAGAAACACATCTCAAAAAACGAGAACAGGAAGAAAAGAAGAAAACACTTGCTTTCAAAACCCCGATCGAAGGATCTGAAGAAGAAAATGACAATGACACTGAGGCTCTAGAAGAAGAGATAGCCATGGTCTCCAAAATAATGAATGGGCTAATGAGAAGATACAGGAACGCCAAAAAGGGAAGAATGGTCTCCAGAAGAATGTCAAGACAATACAATGAACAAGAAAAGAACCATGAGAAATGTTGTGAATGTGGAAAATATGATCATATACAAGCCGAAAAATCTCAAAAAAGCCTCAAGAGGATTTAACAAAAATAAATCTTTTGGAAGTAGGAGTGACGAAGACAGCTTAGAGCATGAAGAAATTGCAAATCTATTTTTCATGACTATATTAGAAAACGATATGAATAAGTTCTTAGGTTGTTGGACAAATGAAGAAGTATCTGATGAAGATAACAAGGAAACCCAGAAAATTTCTTCATGGCGCGTGGTGAATCTATCGAGGTAAGACCCTATGAATGTGATAGATGTAATGAATTACAAGATATTCTTGATCTCACTATAAAAGAGTCTCAAAATATTTTAAATAAATTGAAGAGACTGAATAGGGAGAAGAAGGACTGGAAACTTAAACTTCAGGTTTGTGAAATTGAAAGAGATGTACTTCAAAAAGAAGTCTGCGAATTGCAGTTGCAACTCAATGGTATCCGCAACTCCACCAGTCATAGCTCTGTCAGGTTGAACCAAGCGATTTACAAGTCAGCTGAAAAAGACCTATTGGAAATGGATCTACTGGTACTGACACTACCAGTAAATCAAACAATAAATCCACTCATCTATGTCATTACTGTAATAGAATTGGTCATATGTATTCCTTTTGTAGATTTCGTAGCTCAAACATTTCAGGATGGATCTAGAAGCCCAAAAATAGTCCTGATATTACTAGAACTAACCAAAAAGGAACCAAGCAAGCTTGTGTACCTAAAAGAAGGCAATAATTTTATTTTGTAGGAACACCACAGGAAAAGTCAAAAAGGAAAATGGTATCTGGGCAGTGCATGTTCCAGTCACATGACAGGTGACAACAATCTATTCAAAGAAATTACAAAAATAAATGGAGAAAATGTCAAGTTAGGTGACGATTTGAAAGGAAAAATCGTTGGAACTAATACAATTCCTTTTAGTAATAATTGCAATATTACATAAAATTATCTTGTGGATGGACTCAACTATAATCTCCTAAGCATAAGTCAATTGTGCGACTCTGGGTATGAAGTCAAATTGAAGAAAACAAGTTGTGCTATCGAAGATGAGACAGGTAAGATTATTCTTGTGATGACCCGAACCTAAATTCTGTATTTCGAAGCCTCCAATAGCTTCCTTAAGCCTCCTTGATTTGCATGCACAGTCCGGGTGTTTTTTCGGAAGGCTTTTTTATTCAAAAATTGATAAAAAATGAAATTTTGCCTTAGAAATCACTTTGGTCAACATTTTAAGAAAACGGACCCAAATCCATATTTTAACAGTCCCAATGGGTCCGTATCGTGATTTGGGACCTGGGCGTATGCTCGGAATCAAATTCGGAGGTCCCTAGCTCGAGTTATCACTTTCTGTCGAAAATTGAAAGCTCTAAGGTTTAATGACATTAAGGATTTGACCAATTTTTGAATTTGTTGATACCGGGTCCATATTTTGATTCCGTAACCTGGAATAGGTCCATTACTATATTTATGACTTGTCTGCCAAATTTGGTGAGAAATAGAGTTGGTGCGACGTGATTCAAACGTCCGGTTGTTTAAATAGAAATTCTAAAATTTCATTGAAAACTTCCTTTGATTTGGTGTCTGATTCATAATTCTAGGTGTTATTTGGTGTTTTAACCACGCAAGTGAGTTTGTATCAGTTTTTTGGACTTGTGTGCATATTTCGTTTGGATCCCCGAGGGCTCGAGTGAGTTTCAGATAGAGTACGGATGCTGTAAACTTAGAAAAATCTTATTTTTGGACTTCTACGAGTTTCTGGTGTAATGTACTTCGCGATTGCGAAGCCATTACCGCAATCGGGAAGGGGGAACTGGGCAGGGGAGGATTCTACTCTATGCGAACGCGAAAGACTATGTAAACACGAAATGGAGGGGGGGCAGCCCTTCGCGAACGCGGACAGCGTATCACGAACGCGTAGCTTTGTGGACCTAGGGGAGGGGAACTGATCAATACTCTTTGCGAACGCGGCACAAGGCTCGCGAACGCATAGGCTGGTGGGTGTATGCCTTCGCGAGCGCGAAGGGTATCTGAGCCGCTGCTTCGCGATCGCGTCAGGTCCTTCGCGAACGTAAAGAAGGCCTGACGCCCAGTGATTAAAAACATACCAAAAACGAGATTCTTTCATTTTTTCATAAATTCTTGATTAAAGCTCGGCCTTGGGGCGATTTTTAAGAGATAACTCAACATCAATTCATAGGTTTGTACACTTTCACTCATTTTCATCCATTTCTATCTTCACTCATTAATTTCTAGCCCTAATCATTGTTCTTCCATGGTAGAAAAGTAGGGATTTAGGAAGAATTGAGGGTTTTTGCAAATTAGGGATTTAGACCTCAAACTGGGGTCGGATTCCAAAACTAATTACATAATCAGGCTTGGTGGTGAATGAAAGAATGGATTTTGGTCCGAACCTCTGGTTTTGACCAAGCGGACCCAAGGTCGATTTTTGACTTTATGGGGAAAAGTGTGAAAATCCTAATTTATGCATTGTAATTGATTCCTTTAGCAATATTTGACACTATTGAGTCAATTGTTGTTAGATAAGTGTGGTTTGGAGACGGATTCTAGGGGAAAGGCTCCGGTAGAACTTTGAGTCGACTTTTGGAGTGAGGTAAGTGTCGTGGTTAACCTTGACTTGAGGGATTATGACTTGTTTGCCTATTTGCTACTTTTTTAAATGCTGGATATAATGTATATGTGAGTTGACGAGTACTTATGCGTTGTTATTGGGTTAAAGCATGGGGTGGGACTTGTTTCTTGTAATTTATATCTTTCTTTGATCCTGATATCCATGCCTAAACTAGTTAATTGATAAATTGATTGTTCTTTTCGTGCTTATGAGCTATCTATGATCGTTTCTGAAGTTAAGATTGGTATTGTGGAAATATTGTTGATGTAAGACTTGATATGCTAATTCCATCTCCCTATTTTTATATGTTCATTTTACATGATAAGGGAGACTGTCAAAGAACAAAGGGTAATGTCGTGTCGTATCTATTGATTCATGATGAAATTGAGAGTAAAAGCACGAAGGGTGATGTCGTGCCGTATTTATCATTTTATGGTGAGATAGAGGGTAAAAGCACGAAGGGTGATGCTGTGAAGTTTTATCCATTATGCTTGTTCATTTTGTTGATTGAAGGTTTATTGGCTAATTCTTGTTATTATTCCCTGCTGTAGTTACTGTATCTTGTACCCCTTTCGCATGTCCCCTCCCAATTGTACTTGTTAATTTTTTATTTGTTGTTATTTTGTACGTATATTTTCATCTGTGCAGGTTTAATTACGTGGGTGTCATGTCATAGCCTCGTCACTACCTCGTCGAGGTTAGGCTCGACACATACGGAGTACATCGGTTGTACTCATCTACACTCTGCACTTCTTGTGCAGATTTTGGTACTAGTCCCAACTGTTCGTGAGGCGTACCAGCTCGGATTGGCATTTGGAGACTCGAGGTAGATCTGCTGGCGTCCGCAAAGCTTGAAGTCTCCTTCCATTTCCCCTATTTACTGTTCTTTTCTTTCGAGATAGTTGTATTTATTTCATATCCTATTTTTTAGAGACTCTAGAAGCTCATGAACTTGTGACTCTAGATTCGAGTTGTACTTAGATGTTATTGGTTTTATGCCATTTGTATTCCATTTTAGTTTCTTTTTGGCTTAATTGGTTTTACATAATTGAATTGATTAAAAATTGGCTTAAAGATCCTCTTACGTTTGCTTTCCTAGCAAGTGAAATATTAGGCGCCATCACGGCCCCGAAGGTGGAAATTCTGGGTCGTGACAAGTTGGTATCAGAGCACTAGGTTACTTAGGTCTCACGACTCACGAGCAAGCTTAGTAGAGTCTGAAGGATCGGTATGGAGACATCTGTACTTATCTTCCAGAGGCTATGATGTTTAGGAACAAATTTCACTTCTATTCTTGTCTATCATGCGGTTTTATTCTATCATTGCTGATTGAACTCTTCTATTCTTGTCCTCCCGCATATGGCGAGAACACGTGCAACATCTTTAGCTGAACAGCAATCGGATCCCCCACTGGCAGCTCCTACTAGGGGTAGAGGACGAGGCCGAGGTCACGCTAGAGGCCGAGGCAGAGGTAGAGATCAGCCTAGAGCTCGAGCAGCACCACCAGCAGTGGTGCGTCAAGTAGATTTTGATAAGGAGGTTCCAGCTCAAACTGTACCTGTTGGACCAGCTCAGGTCCCGGAGGGGTTCATCACCACCCAAGTGCTACAGGACGCTCTAGTCCGTGTGGTGGGCCTTATGGATAGTGTGGCTCAGGCCGATGCATTTCCGGTGGCACTAGCCATCTCTCGGGATTGGGGAGGAGCACAGACTCGCACTACTCACACTCAGGAGCAGATGGCCCTCCATGTCTTCTGAGGCATTATTGAGATTGGAAAAGTTTACTAAGCTCTTTCCAGTTCACTTTAGTGGTGAACCTTTTGAGGACCCACATGATTATCTTGACCGTTGCCATGAGGTGCTGTGGAACATAGGTATAGTTGAGACTAATGTGGTCGATTTTGCTGTATTTTAGATGATGAGTTCCGCAAAGAGGTGGTGGAGAGATTACATGTTGACCAGACCAGCTGGGTTGCCTACACTTACTTGGGAGCAGTTCTCACAGCTATTTCTAGAGAAGTTTGTCCCTATCACTTTGAAAGAGGATTACCGAAGGCAGTTCGAGCGTCTCCAGCAGGGCAGTATGACTGTTACTCAGTACGAGACTCATTTTGTGGATCTAGCCCGTCATGCCCTCCTTCTGTTTCCTACTGAGAGATAGAGGGTGAGGAGGTTTATTGACAGATTCGCTCACCCTATCAGGCTACATATTTGCAAGGAGACCGGTGTGAGATTTCCTTTCAGACGATAGCTAATGTTGCTAGGCGGATCGAGGTGGTTCTTGCTCAAAAGAGGGGCAGGGGTCTAATAAGACACCTCATAATTCCGGTGGGTTCAGTGGCACCTCGTCTGGAGGCATGGTTCTTTTGGTAGAGGCTATCCTCCCAGGCCGTAGCATTCAGCACTCCATGCATCTCACAGTGCTTTAGGGTGGTTAGTCCGGTCGATCGGGTCAGTTTCAGAGACATCAGTCACAGCAGCCGAGGTCCTGTTACACTTGTGGTGACCTGAGGCACATTGCTAGATTTTTCCCTCGGGCACTGGGCAGCCCACAACAGCTAAGTTCTCGTGCCATGGTTTTGGCACTGGTTGCTTCACCGCCTGCTCAGCTTGTTAGAGGCAGGGGTCAGGTAGCCAGAGGTGGAGGTTAGGCCGTTAGAGGTGGAGGCTAGCTAGTTAGAAGTAGTCCCAGAGATGTGGTTGAGAGTGGTGGGGCCCAACCCCGATGTTATGCTTTCTTAGCTAGGCTTGAGGCTGTGTCATCTGACGTTATTTTCACACGTATTGTTTCAGTTTGCCATAGGGATGCTTCAATTCTATTTGATCCGGGCTCTACTTATTCCTGCGTGTCATCCTACTTTGCTTTATATGTGGTTGTGCCTCGTGATTCTTTGAGTGCTCCTGTGTATATGTCCACACCTGTGGAATATTCTATTATTGTAGATCGTGTTTATCGTTCGTGTGAGGTTACCATAGGGAATCTTGAGACTATCGTAGATCTCCTACTTCTCGATATGGTAGATTTTTATGTCACCTTATCATGCTATTTTGGATATCATGCCAAGACAGTGACCTTAGCCTTGCCGGGGTTGCCTTGATTAGAGTGGAGGGGACTCCTGGCCAGTCTACCAGCAGGATTATCTCTTATGCGAAGGCTCGGCATATTGTCGAGAAAGGGTGTCTAGCTTATTTGGCATATGTCCGCCATTCTAGGTTCCCTCTATGGATTCAGTACCAGTTGTTCGTGAGTTTCCAGAGGTGTTTCCTGCAGATCTGCCAAGGATGCCACCCGACAGAGATATTGACTTCTGTATTGATTTGGCTCTGGGCACTCAGCCCATTTCAATTCCGCCATAACATATGGCCCCGCCAGAGTTGAAGGAATTAAAGGAGCAGTTGCAAGATTTGCTTGATAAGGGCTTCATTAGAGCTATTGTCTCGCCCTGGGGTGCGCTTGTGTTGTTCGTGAAGAAGAAAGATGCATCGATGAGGATGTGCATAGGCTATCGGTAGTTGAACAAAGTCACCATCAAGAACAAGTATCCATTGCCGAGAATTGATGATTTATATGATCAGCTTCACCGTGTCAAGGTGTTTTCAAAAATTGATCTGAGGTCTTGCTACCATCAGTTGAAGATTAGGGCATTCTATGTCCCTAAGACAGCTTTTCGAACTCGATATGGGCATTATGAGTTTCTAGTGATTTCATTTGGGCTGATGAATGCCCCAGCAACATTTATAGATTTGATGAACCGGGTGTTCAAGCCCTATTTGGGTTCCTTGGTGATCGTGTTTATTGATGATATCTTGACCTACTCTCGCAGTCGAAAGGAGCACAAACAGCATTTTCGGATTGTACTTCAGATTCTGAGGGATAACCGGTTATATGCCAAGTTTTCAAAGTGCAAATTTTGGTAGAACTCAGTCGCCTTCTTGGGGAACGTCGTATCAACAGAGGGAATTTAAGTGGATCATAAGAAGATTGAGGCAGTTCAGAACTGGCCTAGACCCACTTCAGCTACGGAGATCCGGAGTTTCTTGGGTTTGGCGGGTTATTACTGTCAGTTTATGGAGGGGTTTTCTTCTATAGCAGCTATTGAAAAGATTGACCCAGAAGGATGCCCCATTTAGATGGACAGACGAGTGTGAGGTGAGCTTTCAGAAGCTCAAGACTTCTTTGACTACAGCGCTAGTGTTGGTGTTGCCCACAGGTATTCTTATACCGTATATTGTGATGTATCTCGTGTTGGGCACAGAGCAGTATTGATGTAGGGTGGCAGGGTGATCGCATATGCATTGCGGAAGTTGAAGGTCCATGAGAGGAATTACCATGTTCATGATCTACAGCCGACAGCCATTGTTCATGCGTTGAAGATCTGGAGGCATTACCTTTACGGCGTGTCGTGTGAGGTTTTCGCGGATCATCAGAGTCTACATCATTTGTTCAAACAAAAGGATCTCAATTTGAGGCAGAGGAGGTGGTTGGAGCTAGTGAAAGTCTATGATATCACCATCTTGTATCACCCCGGGAAGGCCAATGTGGTGGCCGACGTCTTGAGTAGAAAGGCAGCGAGTATGGGCAGCCTTGCATACATTCCAGTTGGTGAGAGACCGCTCGCATAAGATGTTTAGGCTTTCGCCAATAAGTTCATGAGGTTGGATGTTTAAGAGCCCATTCTTGTTTTAGCTTGTACAGTCGCTCGGTCTTCTTTGTTTGAGCGCATCAGGGAGCGGCAGTATGATGACCCTCATTTGCTTGTCCTTAGGGACACAGTGCGGCACGGTGGTGCCAAGCAGGTTACTATTGGAGATGATGGAGTTTTGAGGATGCAGAGTCGTATTTGTGTGCCCAATGTAGATGTACTTCGTGAGTTGATTCTTAAGGAGGCCCATAGTTTCCAGTATTCTATTCATCCGGATGCCACCAATATGTATTAGGACTTGCGGCAGCATTATTGGTGGAGAAGGATGAAGAAGGGAATAGTTGCTTATGTAGCTCGGTTTCCAAATTGTCAGCAAGTAAAGTGTGAGCATTAGAGACCTGGTGGGTTGCTTCAGAAGTTAGAGATTCCTGAGTGGAAGTGGGAGCATATCACTATGGATTTTGTTGTTGGACTTCCACAGACTCAACGGAAGTTTGATGCAGTATGGGTCATTGTGGACCGGCTGATCAAGTCAGTGCATTTCATTCATGTGGCAGTTACCTATTCGTCAGAGCGGTTGGCTGAGATTTACATCCGCGAGATCGTCCGATTTCACAGTGTGCCCGTGTCTATCATTTCGGATCGAGGTACGCAAATCACCTTGCACTTCTGGAGAACAGTACATCGTGAGTTAGGCACGCAGGTTGAGTTGAGCACAACATTTTATCCTCAAACGAAAAGGCAGTCTGAGCACACTATTTAGATATTGGAGGATATGCTCCGCGCTTGTGTTATAGATTTCAGGGGTTTATGGGATCAGTTCTTTCCACTTGTAGAATTTTCCTATAACAACAACTACCAGTCGAGCATTCAAATAGCCCCCTATGAAGCATTATATGGGAGGCGGTGTCATTTACCAGCTGGATGGTTCGAGCTGGGAAAGGCTCGGTTGTTGGGTACAGTAATGCCGACCGCACGGTTCGTGATGTTGCATTCATGTTCAGAGATAGGGTGTTGCTCCGGGTTTCACTTATGAAGGGTGTGATGAGGTAAGGGAAGAATGGCAAGTTGAGCCCTAGGTACATCACACCTTTTGAGATTCTGGAGAGAGTGGGTGAGGTAGCGTACATGCTCGCATTTCCACCTAGTTTATCAGTAGTCCATCCGGTGTTCCATGTTTCCATGCTCCGAAAGTATCAAGGTGATCCATCCCATGCGTTAGACTTCAGCTCAGTCTAATAGGACAAGGATTTGACTTATGACAAGGAGCCGGTGGCTATTTTAGCCCGGCAGGTTCGACAGTTGAGGTCTATGAATTATCCTTCAGTTTGAGTGTAGTAGAGAGTTCAGTCCATCGAGGAAGCTACTAGGGAGTCCGAGTCGGACAGGCGGAGTAGATATCCACACCTTTTCACCAGCCCAGGTACTTTTCTATTTGAGGACGAACGGTTGTTTTAGAGGTGGAGAATGTGATGACCACAATAGGTCTTCTAGAGTTTTAGTCCTTAATACTGTATCTCAAAGCCTCCAATAGCTTCCTTAAGCCTCCTCAAATTGCGTGCACTATCTGGGTGTTTTTCTAAAAGGATTTTATGTTAAAAATTTGAAAAAAAAAATGAAATGTTGCCTTAAAATCTGTTTGAGTTGACTTCGGCCAACATTTTGAGAAAACGGACCCAGATCCGTGTTTTTACGGTCCCGGTGGGTCCGTATCGTGATTTTGGACCTGGGCATGTGCTCAGAATCAAATCCGGAGGTCCCTAGCTCGGGTTATCGCTTTTTTCTAAAATTGAAAGTTTAAAGGTTTAAAGACTTTAAGGATTTGACAAATGTTTAAATTTGTTAATACCAGGTCCGTATTTTGGTTCCGGAATCCGGTATAGGTCCATTACTATATTTATGACTTGTCTGCCAAATTTGGTAAGAAACGAAGGTGGTTTGACGTGATTCGGACGTCGGGTTGATAAAAAAAATTCTCAAATTTTATTGAAAACTTCATTTGATTTGGTGCCTGATTCGTAATTCTAGGTGTTATTCTGGTGTTTTTGGTCACACTAGCGAGTTCGTATTTGGTTTTTGGACTTGTGTGAATATTTGGATTAGATCCCCGAGGGCTCAGGTGAGTTTCGGATAGGCTACGGATGAGTTAAACTTAGAAAAATCTTGTTTCTGGACCTCTACTGGTTTCTGGTGTAATGTAGTTCGTGATCACGAAGCCACTACCACGATCGTGAAGGGGGAACTGGGCAAGGGAGGATTTTACTCTATGTGAATGTGAAGGACTATACGCGAACGCGAAGTGGAGGGGGGACTGCCCTTCGCGAACGCGAACAGTGTATCGCGAACGCATAGCTTTTGTGGATCTAGGGAAGGGGAACTGACCAATACTCTTCGTGAATGCCGCATAAGGCTCGCGAACGCGTAGGCCTGTGGGTGTAAGCCTTCGCAAACGTGAAGGTTATCTCACGAATGCGTAGGCTATTTGAGCCGCAGCTTCGCGATCGTGCTAGGCACTTCGCAGCGTGAAGAAGGCCTGATGCCCAGTGATTAAAAACAGACCAAAAACAGGATTCTTTCATTTGTTTCATAAACTCTCCATTAGAGCTCGGCCTAGGAGCGATTTTTAATAGAAAACACTATATCAATTCATAGGTTTGTACACTTTAACTCATTTTCTTCCATTTCTAACATCACCCATTAATTTCTAGCCCTAATCTTTGTTCTTCCATGGTAGAAAAGTAGGGATTTAGGAAGAATTGAGGGTTTTTGCAAATTATGGATTTAGACTTCAAATTGAGGTCGGATTCCGAAACTAATTACATAATAGGGCTCGGGGGTGAATGGGAAAATTGATTTTGGTCCGAACCTTTGGTTTTGACCAAGCGGGCCCGAGGTCGATATTTGACTTTTTGGGAAAAAGTGTGAAAATCCTAAATTTATGCGTTGTAATTGATTCCCTTACCAATAATTGACATTATTGAGTCAATTGTGGTTTGGAGACGGATTCTAGGGGAAAGGCTTCGGTAGAGCTTTGAGTCGACTTTTTGAGCGAGGTAAGTGTCGTGGTTAACCTTGACTTGAGGGATTACAACTTGTTTGCCTATTTGCTACTTGTTTAAATGCTATTTACAACGTATATGTGAGGTGACGAGTACTTATGCGTTTTTATTGGGTTAAAGCATGCGGGTGGGACTTGTTTCTTGTAATCTCTCTTTCTTTGATCCTGATATCCATGCCTAGACTAGTTAATTGATAAATTGGTCGTTCTTTCCGTACGTATGAGCTATCTGTGATAATTGAGTATCATTTCTGAAGTTGAGATTGGTATTGTGGAACAATTGTTGACGTAAGACTTGATATTGCTTATTCCATCTCCCTACTTTTATATGTTCATTTTACATGGTAAGGGAGAGTGTTAAAGCACGAAGGGTAATTCATGATGAAATTGAGAGTAAAAGCACGAAGGGTGATGTCGTACCATATTTATCATTTTATGGTGAGATTGAGAGTAAAAGCATGAAGGGTGATGCCGTGGCGTTATTACTGTTTTATAGTGAGGCTGAGAGTAAAAGCATAATGGGATGCCGTGCAGCTTTATCCATTATGCTTGTTCATTTTGTTGATTGAAAGTTTATTGACTGATTCTTGTTATTATTCCCCGTTGTAGTTATCGTATCTTGTATCCCTTTCGCATGTCCCCTCCCAATTGTACTTGTTAATTCTTTATTTGTTGTTATTTTGTACGTATGTTTTCGTCTCTATAGGTTTAATTACGTGGGTCTCCTGTCATAGCCTCGTCACTATCTCGTCGAGGTTAGACTCGACACTTAGCGGAGTACATTGGGTCGGTTGTACTCATACTACACTCTTCACTTCTTGTGCAGATTTTGGTACTGGTCCCTGCTGTTTGTGAGGCGTACCAGCTCGGATTGGCATTTGGAGACTCGAGGTAGATCTGCTGGCATCTGTAGACCTTGAAGTCCCCTTCCATTTCCCCTATTTACTGTTTTTTTCGTTCGAGACAATTGTATTTATTTCAAATCCTGTTTTGTAGAGATTCTAGAAGCTCGTGAGCTTATGACTCAAGATCTGGGTTGTACTTAGATATTATTGGTTTTATGTCATTTGTATTCCGCTTTAGTTTCTATTCGGCTTAATTGGTATTACTTAATTTAATTGATTAAAATATGTCTTAAAGATCCTCTAACGTTGGGCTACCTAGCAAGTGAAATGTTAGGCGCCATCACGGCCCCGAAAGTGAAAATTCCGGGTCGTGACAATTCTGCCAGTAAAAAGGTATGAAAATATTTACATTCTAGACTGCATTGAAAATTTAGATGGTCACATTTATCTGGCATCCATATCTGATGACCCTGGCTTTGGCATAAGAAACTTAGCCATATAAGCATGCACCTAATTGAAAACTTTTCTAGACATGACCTAGTTATTGACCTTCCTAAGCTTAATTTCTCTAGAAACCATGTATGTGCATGCCAACTTGGAAAACAAACTAGAAATTCTTTCAAACCCAGAGATGTTGTGTCCACAACTAAGCCTCTATAGCTACTAAACATGGATTTATTTGGAAATATTAGAACTGCTAGCATTGGAGGTAAACGATATACTTTTGTCATTGTTGATGATTACTCACATTTTACATGGGTAATATTTCTATCTCACAAAGACAAAGCCTTGAATAATTAAGATCTTCTACAAAATAATTGAGAGAGAAAAAGGGTATCTTGGATGTCTTTGGGTGAGACGGCCTAGCCGATAGGGCCGTGATCGGACTCCGTGCTAAAATCACGATGGTCATCTCAACCATACAAAGAGATTATGGAGTAGAATTCAAGGGCAGATCATTTGAAGAATTTTGCAATGAACAAGGATACACTCACAATTTCTCAGCCCCAAGATCACTTCCACAGAATGGAGTAGTTGAACGCAAAAACAGAACCCTACATGATATGGCTAGAACAATGATATCGGAACATTCTCTCCAAAATCACTTTTGGGAAGAGGCAATCAGTACAGCATGTCATATTCTTAACATATGTGTCATACGGCGTATCTTGAAGAAGACTCCATATGAACTGTAGAAAGTAAAAGACAAAACATAGGCTACTTTCATCCCTTCGGAAGCAAATGCTTTGTCCACAATAATAGTAAAGACAATCTTGGTAAGTTCAATCTAAGAAGTGATGAAGGTATATTTCGTGGCTATTCAAATAATAGTAGATCATTTAGAGTTTATAATAAACGTACACTATGTGTAGAGGAAATAGTTCATGCTATCTTTGATGATAATAACTCTATGGCCGAGAAAGAAATCATTGCAGGTGATGAAGATGTTAACCAAGACGTATCGAAGACGAATGAATCTAAGGAATCAAAAAATTCCACCGACAGTAGCAATGAACCTCCAAAGTCAACTAATAAACCTATCACTGATCATGCTAAATCTCAGAAGGAGTCGACCACTCAGCTACCTAAAACGAGACCATATGAATGGAGAAGTGAACCAGAATATCCGTAAAAGTTCATCATAGGAAATATAGATGATGGAATGAAAATTAGGGGAGCCCTTATATCTCAAACCAAAGAAGGTTGAGGAAGCCTTAAAGGACTCCATCTGGGTACAAGCCATGCAAGATGAACTTGATCAATTTTAAACAAATCATGTAGGGAAATTGGTGCCTAAGCCAACAAATACTGCAATCGTTGAAACCAAATGGGTATTCAGAAATAAGTTGTATGAAGATCGAAAGGTAGTTAGAAACAAAGCCAGACTAGTTGCTTAAGGCTACTCACAGCAGGAAGGAGTCGACTATGATGAAACAATTGCTTCGATAGCTCGGTTAGAATCAATTCGTATATTACTTGCCTCTTTAAAAGTTTGGACTATTTCAAATGGATGTTAAAAGGGCTTTTTTAAAACAGTTCTATTGATGAGGAGGTATATGTAAAACCACTTCCTGGTTTTGAGAACTCACAATTTCTTCACCATGTGTATAAGTGGAGTAAAGCACTATATGGACTCAAGCAAGGCCCTCGATCTTGGTATGCGAGGCTGAGTTTTTTTCTAATTGATCATGGATTTACCAGAGGTAAAGTAGATACTACTTTATTTATTAAAAGATCCTCTGAAGGTAATTTCATTATTCAGATTTATGTCGATGATATTATTTTTGTCAGTACTAACTCCGTTTTGTGCAAAGATTTCTCAAATCTCATGAAGAATGAGTTCGAAATGAGTATGATGTGAGAACTCACATTCTTCCTTGGATTTCAAATTCAGCAATTAGAAAGAGGAACATTTTTCTATAAGACGAAGTACACTAAGGAGTTGATTAAAAATTCAGCATGAGCAATGCTAAAGCACTTGGAACGCCTATGAGTCCATCAACCACTCTTGATAAAGATGAGAAAGTAAAATCAGTGGACGAAACTAAGTGCCGCGGAATGATTGGATCACTACTATACTTTACTACTAGTCGACAAGATATCACGTTCAGTGTGTGCAAATGTGCCAGGTTTCAGTCAGCTCCTAAGGAGTCACATTTAATCGCAATAAAGCAAATATTTCGCTATCTTATCGGAACTACCTCTCATGGACTATTGTATCCACATTCTAACAATTTTAAATTTGAAGGATTTTCAGATGCCGATCTTGCAAGTAACAAAGACGACAGGAAAAGCACTAAGGGAACATCAATTGCTGGGAAAAGCATTAGTTTCCTGGAATAGCAAGAAACAAGGATCAGTAGCCTTGTCCACATCCGAGGAAGAGTACATTGCCATTGGACAATGTTGCGCTCAACTACTCTGGTTGTCCCAACAATTGGGTGATTTTGAATTATCTTTTAATGCTATTCAAATATTTTGTGACAATTCTAGTACTATATGCTTTCAAGAAACATTTGCATCGTTATAGAACTAAGCATATAGACCATAAAGCACTATTTTGTTAGAGATCATATTCTTAAAGGCGACATAGAATTAATGTTTGTTAGCACTAATGATCAATTAACGGACATTTTTACAAAATACTTACTTGAAGATAGATTTTTTGTCTTACGAGAGTTGCTTGGAATTATTTTACTTAGTACCAAAAATTAGGACCTATTTGTTACTAATTATTTTTACTACCACTTTTGATTTATTTCCTTATGCGTGTATCATTAATGATGTGCCTCTGATTTTCCTTCTTTTCATATCTTTTTACGACTCTCTAGGAAGGAAAATCAATCATCACGTCTATTCACTAACACCTTTTCCTTTTTTGCAATCAACTGTCAAACTCACTCCTTTTTAGATCCTTCCAACACTTTCACTCTCTCACATCGGTTCTATCGCACTCAAACCCTTCTTCTCCACTCATCAATGGCAAAAAATTCCAAAAACCCTTCTGCCTCCACTCGAAAGAGTACTCGCTCCAAATCTAAACCCTCGTCACAACGTCCAGAACAAGTCAATTTAGGGTTAGAGCACTCAAAAGACTTTGCTGCTTCAAAGGCAGAACTCTTTGATGATTCACGTAGTTTGAACGACAAAGCCCTAGGCAAACACCCCATAAAAGATAATCTTGAGCCGCTCACTCCAAATAAACCAAAAACAGACCTCACGAGCTCTCTAGATTCATACATCAACTTCTGGACACCCTAAATATAGACACCTTCATTGCATTCAAGGACAAACCAATAGCCCATGGCAGGGTTATTAATTTGGACGACGTGGAAAGCCTCAACTGCAAGGTATAGGAACTCTTCGATTTTCAAGTTTGGAATAACTTTCTCTCTCTACCTCTTCCAAAAGTTTATGAAGCCCTAGTTAAAATATTTTATGTAAATCTTCGTTCCTCAAAACTTGATAAATTAGAGTCTTTAGTTCTTGGTAAGTGTATTGTTTTGGATTGTGCCATGTTTGATTCCATTTTTCAGTGTAAGTGTTCTAGATTCTTAATTTTGTTCAAAAATACCTCGCCTAAAGACTTTGAAATTTCACTTGACTAAGCAAAATGATGCATAGATGAGTCACTCAATGATTCACTTCGTATTCAATTAGGCCCTAATGATGTAAGCTTTGAAACCCGAGTTCTAGCACATATTATGGCAACAACCCATCTTCCCCGTACAAGATCCTTCTCTACATTCTCCTAGCAGGATACCTTTCCTGTTTATTGCCTCATGACTAAGCATAAAGTTAAGTTATCCTCCTAGGTTATCAACTTCATAATTGAGAGTGCCGATGATCCCATAAACCTTCCCTATGGTATGGTTATCACCCACCTTCTCGAAGCCCACAACATATCCTTTTCCAACTATCCTTTTGTTATAGTCACCAGGTCCTACAACTACAGAGTATTTGCTAGCATGAGATATGTTGTTGTGGAGGGCACTTGCATAAAGAAGCCAGAAGGGGAAGCTAAGGTTACTCAGACTTACTCCAAATACAAAGCATCTGTTTCTCATCCCAGTGCTTGTGACCCTGATCTTGTGGAAAAGTTAACTACTATTGATAACAGGCTGACCATCAACAAGGATCTATCGGTCTCCACTCAAACAACAATTGGAGATATTCATGAGACAGGTTCTGATGTCTCCAAGATAAGAGTCAAAATTCTCAGGATAGCAGAGAACGCAGTCAAAGCCTTCTAGGAAGTGCATGACATGATCAATGGGATATCAGTCACAGTGAATGCTAGCTTTGATTGTCTCAAGGAGGCTATCTGCATCATCCTCACTTATTTTCTGCGTCGCTAAATTTGTTGGTCGATGGATGTTTAAGACAATACTTTCTTTTGTGTTTATTTTTGGACTGGATTTCCAGTGATTGGTTGTACCGTAAGACAGTTATATCCACTCTAGCATGCTGAACTGGTTAACTATTACTTGCTTTGACATACTTTTGGCAGTATGATGCTTTTTGTTGATAACAAAGGGGAAGAATAAGATTACAGGTACAATTTCTGATTTTATGGCTGCCCAGTTGAGGGGGAGTTGACTTATAAGAATACATGCCCACATTGGAGAATATGTCCAGTTGAGGGGGAGTCGACTACAACAGAAGAAGAGTTGACTAATATGGACAGGAAATTAAATTGATTTTATCGTGTTATTTTATCATCATCAAAAAGGGGGAGATTATTAGATCAATGTTTCAGTGATAAAAAATAACATAAACTCTATTCGCAGGTGTTACAGGAGCAAAGGAAAGGATAAGAAAGATTGTCAAAAATATGCGAAGGAAGACAAGAAAGAGGAGCAAAGGGAAAGAAGAAAAAGATCTCCAAAGACCTGACAGCCCATGCGAAGGAAGATAAGAAAGGAAGGACCAAAATCATAGGACTTCAAGATTGCTAAGAATTTGCCTATTATATCTATCAAAAATCTGAAGATCTGCTCATTGAAAGAAGGACGTAGAATTCGAAATCAAAGGACAAATCAAAGGCATTCACTCACAGATGAAAAATACTATCACCATCGCCAGTCAAGACTCAAATCAATGGAAGGTCCAAACTTATTCTTGGAAAGAATCATCTTTCGATTCATTCTAAGGATCAATTCCGTCGGGATTGAAATCTTTCAAGATCTACCACAATCAAATCAAAGCAGATTTCTCAAGGTGTATATATTGTGAAACGACCAATAGAAATGACATACTTTGATCGAACCAACCTCGTGCTCTTTGTTAAACACTAAGCAAGCATTATAATCTAACTAGTAGAGAGAAGAAAGAAAAAAAATATTGGTGAGGCATTGTATCAAAATATAAAGAGTAAGCTTAGAACTAAAAGGCAGTTGGTGTTCATGATAACATCAACACACTTGTATGAAGTCTTTAAGGAGCTTTGTAGAGAGAACCCTCTTGCAACCCAAGAGGACTGGAGTAGGATTCACATTGAATTAGATCCAGTATAAAAATACTTGATGTTATTTGATTTCTGCACTTTACATTCTATCATTATCATTTACCTCGCATCTATTTCTAGTCCACTAATAAGTAAACTAGTCAACTGCTTAGTTGTAATAAGAAAAATACAACGATCCCCCCCCCCCCC
>MCJB01013438.1:0-40845 GCA_002018475.1 Nicotiana obtusifolia | reverse complement strand
CCCCCCCCCGACTTTCAAAATCAACTCTAAATTTAATCAATCTCCCAAAAAATTGAGATAATAAAGGATATATATAATCGTTTGCAAGAACTCTCAATTCAAATAAATCACAAATTCGTCAAACTCAAATATCAAATTCAAAGTTTAAAAGATTTTTAATGTTTGTCAATGGAGAACCTTATGCTATTACAATTTTAGAGATAATGTGGATCGAGTTGTGTGAAGAGAGAGAGAGAGAGAGAGAGAGAAAGAGTTGGTTGATTTGTATGTAAGAAGAAGAAATATTTTGAGATCTTTTTTAAAATGGCATGAAAATGTGTAGGGGCTTTGTATAACTGATACACGTGAGCACTTTGCAAGTCTACTGCTTTGTTGAAATATAGTTATGACGATTCATGCATCATCACCACATGTGGGCTTTGGCTCTGATGAGATGTTAATTGAAACTGATGAAATGAAGAAAATTTCTGTCACCTGGCCTACGGATTTTTCCATTGGTTGATTTCGCCACGCACCGGCCACATTCACTTTCTTATCATAGAGGCTGTAAGTACACAGTGCCCCACAAGTAGGCTGCTTTTTCCGAAACGTTCTACTTGACTTTTCCCATTAATAGAGTGTGAATTTGTTTTGCCCTGTATGTGTTGCTTGTGGCGAGATTAAGAGGGGTAGAGGGCGATGTAGCGGGATAGTGGTTACAACCTAAATTAAAGGGATCCTTCTTTTTAGAATAAATTTATATATAAAAAGTAAATAAAGATACACAATGTAATTTTTAAGAAACCTAAAGAAAAAGTGATAAATATTTGTCTAAAGAAGTATATCTAGGTAAAAGTTCCATTTTTCCAGCACGAGTGGACATGATTAATAAGACATTTTTGGACCAGTTAGTAACTTAAGAATTTACTCCCCCCCTTTCACTTTTACTTGTCCACAAAGGATTTTGCACTCCTTTTAAGAAATAATAATAACGTACGTATTTTACTATATAACATGAATAATAACATTTCAAAAAGTCTTGGTAAATAATTTAGGGAATAAATAGTTAATGATAAGGGTAAAATAGTCTTTCTCTTGATTTGTTAATATTAACAAGTAAAAGTAAAATATATTCGAATATAGCGAACAAGTAAAAGTGAAAGGATAGAGTATACAAGTTGAAAACCATAGTCCATCTTATTCCTAACCTGTACACCAATTGTCACCAAGCAACTTGTCAAAACTTTAAATAAAAAAGATTTAAAATGTTCTTCTATATAATTGCTGATTACTAATTTATTTACAAGAAATTAAAAATGGATGGGTCTAGGAAACCAAGCATGTTCTTGTTTTCTTATTTAAATAATGACCAAGCATATTGTAACGACCCGATAGGTTATTTTGAGTTCCAGTTTTCCGTTTTGTGATTTGAGACCTTGGATAGCTTCATTTGATTATTTATGACTTGTGTGCGTAGTTCATTTTGATTTCTGGAAAGATTAGATATGTTTTTATAAAGAAGTTTTGATTATTGAACTATAAGGTTGTTGGAGTTGACCACATTCAACATTCTTGGTAAACGACCTCAGATCAGTGTTTTGACGATTCCGGTAGATTCGAATAATAATTTTTGACTTGTACGTATATTTGTTTTGGGTCTCGGGTGACTCGAGGCCGTTTTGGTGCTTATTGTTGAAAGTTGGAATTTGAACTTATGAACACTTGACAATCCTTGAATTTTGATGCTTGATTCTTGATTGTAGATGTTATTTTGATACTTTGAGATGATGAGCGAGTTCATGTGAGGTTTATATACTTGTATGGATGTTTGGAATGAGGCCCAATATGCTCGAGTGAGTTCAGATTGATTTCGGGTTGTTTTTGCAAGATATAGAATTGTTAGTGCTGCAGTCATCGCAATTGCAATGAGCTGCTCGCAAATGCGAGGTTTGCATTTGTGAACTAGACCTTGCATTTGTGATGCATGGGTAGGATAGGCCAGCTTCACAACTAGGATCGCATTTGCGATGCTTGCAGTTGGAGAGTTGGGATCACATTTGCGAAGCCTGTATGGCATTTGCAACTTTTGAGGCTCAGGGGCCACATCACATTTGCGAGCTACGTAATTGCGAACAAAAGTAGCTCGGATAAAACTAAGGGATTTCGGAATTATCTTATTTTATTTTATTTTATTTTTAAGACTAGACTACCCAAGGAGGTAATATTGGAGAGGATTTTCTTCCTAACTTATATCTTAGTAACTATAACTGATATTTGATTAATTTTTATTATTCTAACATGATCCAGAATCCCACTAAATTTTGGTGGTACATAATCCAACTTGCTAGGTAAGCCAACTAACATAAAACATTCTCAATACAAAAGATGATTAATAAGATAAATAATAATACGAAAATTTGCTCAACGAACCTCAAGAACTGGTGATACAAGTCATGAGCAACTAAAATATAAATTTAAATGTTGGCAAGAAGAAATACCTCATCTGTTTTAGAGTTACATAAATAGAAATACAAGTCCTATACTACCATGAACATGTAATGATACGGCCGGTCATATTGTGTAGTTGAGCCCCGTTTCCCTATTTGATGCTTCCTGTGTGCTTAGCTATTGTTTTGTAACTTGCAGAATAGTTGGTTTGGTTTTAAGAAGGTGTAGGAGTGAATTGGAACAGTTAGTTCCATAGTTGGAAGCTTAAGTTATAAGAGTTGACCAAGATTTGACTTTTATATTAACAACGTCGGATTCGTATTTTGATGGTTCTAAAAGGTTCGTATGGTGATTTTGGACTTAGGCATATATCTAAATTTTGATTTGGAGTTTCATAGGATGATTTGGCTCTTTTTGCAGAAGGTTGGCAGTTTGAAGTTTTAGAAATTTCATAAGTTTTACCATGAGTCGACTTTAAGGCTATCGAGTTTGGATAGTTATTCTGGGATGTGGAATAGGTCCGTTTTATCATTTGAAACTTGTGTGCAAAGTTTGGTCTCATTCCTAGTTGGTTTGGTAGGAATCAGATGCTTGGTTGTGAATATTGGAGTTCTTGAGTTTTAAAGTTTGCATGATGTGTTTTGGTATTCGATTTGTGGTTTAATATATTATTTTGATGTCCCGAGCTTGCGAGCTAGTTCACATGATGTTTTTATACTTATGAGGATGTTTTTTGTGGGGCCCGAGGGGCTCGGGTGAGTTTCGGATTAATTTCGAAGTGGTTTGGAAATAACTTAAATTTGCTAGTGCTGCAGACCTCACATTTGCGAAGGGCCACATTTGTGGAAGCCTTTTTGTATTTGCGATGGAAGGCTTTCTGGGAGAACCTTGCATTTGTGAGGAATATGTCACATTTGAAACTTTGGCTGGCAGTAGAGGACTTCGCAGTTGCAAAGGTTAGGATTGCATTTGTGACATATGTGTGGGGCAGCTTGGGTTCGCAGTTGCGAGCACAGGGTCGTATTTGTGGATGTCGCATCCGCATTTGGTTAATATTTGAGTATTTTGGGACTTAGACCCATTTTATCATATTTTGAGCCCTAGACTTGGTGAGGGGCGATTTTTGAAGAGGATTTTTATACTAGGCTATTGGGTATGTAATTTTCACTTAATTTTGATATCATATCTTGATTTTTCATGGATTTTTACACCTAAATGATAGTACTTGAAAGGGTATTTTTGGGGTTTTGTACTATGTTTTAAAAAATAAAAATTTGGGGATCTAAGAGTTCGTTTAGACCTAGTTTTGGAAACTAATCACATATATCGACTCGTGGGGTTATGGGTAGTCGCGACCTACCCCTTGACTCGGGTTTTGACCGTGTAGATCTAGGTTCAATTTTGTTGAATTTTTGGAAATTAGTAAAGATTAGGACTTCATTATTTGGAATTGATTTCTTTAGTTTTTTTTTTATGTTATTGAATCGTTTTTGACGAGATTTGACCCGGACGAAGATGATTTTTAAAGGAAAGGCATTTTTAGAGCATTGATTTGGCTTGTTAGGTAAGTATCTTACTTAACCTTATGGGTAAAATACCCCTTAGGATTGAACATTATTTGCGTATTCGTGTTATGTGATGAGTGTTGTACACAGGTACTATATGTGGGTTATGACCGGATTAGACTTTAGGCTATTAATATGCCTTAAATTGGTAATATGCCTTACAAGAAACATGCTTAATCATTCCGTGTCTACATGAACTTGATAGTTACAAATTAATTTAGTCGTAGTCATGATTTATATTTTTTACCCCCATTCGCATCATCAGATTATCATGTCCTTGTGCCCTTGTTAACAAATTATAATCGTATGTCTTCGATAATGATTTGACTTGTTGCTATGTTGTGATTGTGGCATATGTGGACATGTTAAGAGGATTGTTTGGGTGTTGGAATGAGGTTTTTGTAGTGTGATTGTGATTGATATTGTTATTATATCGAGGTACAGAGCGATAAGGGTGGATAACGACAATCCGGAGCGATAACGGTGACTATTGTCATTTGCGGAGACATAAGGGTGGACATTGATATATCGGAGCGAAAAGAGTAGATATTGCTTTTGTATCAGGGCACAGAGTGATAATAGTGGATATGGTTATTGTGATAGAAAATGTGGGTACGAGGTTCCATATGTTTGTGTTTCTAATTGATGATTTGCTGTCAAATCTAGACTTTTTTTGCGTTGAGTTGTTATCACATGTTCTGGAGGGATTGTTAATATTGTTTTCTGTTATATATATGTTGCTAGTTATTGATATATTGTACAAGTTGTTTGACTAGTGAGTGTCATATGGCTTGAACCTCGTCAGTACTTCACCGATGTTAGTCTTGATACTTACTGAGTACCAATTGTGGTGTATGGATACTACACGTTTGCACATTTTGTACAGATTTATCTATTGGAGGCAGTGGACCTAGGGAGTGAGAGCATTAATTAATTACGAAGATTCAATGTAGAGCTATATGACCATCGCAATCCCTTGGAGTCTCATTTTTACAATAATACTGCTTCCGAATAGTATTGTATTTATGACATCCTTATGTAATCAGTTAGAGCTCATGAATCTGTACTACATAGTTCTAGGAAGTACTCTATTTCCGCTTTTATATTAGATTTTGTCTTATTATATGATGTCTTTTTTAAACAATACTGCTAAGTGATTGGCTAACCTAGTCTCAGAGATTAGGTTCCATCACGACCCCAATGGTGGGATTTGGATCGTGACAAGTTGGTATCAAAGTCCTATGTTCATAGGTTCTACGAGTCAGACCAAGTCTAGTAGAGTCCTTCAGATCAGTACGGAGACGCCTGTACTAATCTTCGAGAGGCTACTAGGCTATTAGGAAACTTCCCTTTTTCCCATTCTTTATCATGCGGATTTGTTGTCCCACATTTGAACCTTACTCTTCTATTCTCTCATATATGGTGAGGACACGTTCTGGGGGATCGGCTGAGCAGGCACCAACACACCCGTTAGAGCTGCGAGAGGCCGAGGCTGTGGTAGAGGCCAAAGTGGGGCACGCTCTGCGACTAGAGCCCTTGCCAGAGAAAAAGTTGTGGAGCTACCAGTATTTCCAATTGAGGAGCAGGAGACTGATCATGTTGAGCAGGTGGGAACCGCTGGGCACTTGAGAAGCCTATTGCTACATCGGGACTTTAGCAGACCATAGCTCACTTCAGGAGTATGTTTGGGAGTTTGGCCCATGCAAGGTTGATTTTGGTCGCACCAGCTACTTTATAGGCTGGGGGAGGAGCCCAGACTCCCGCCGCCCATACACCTGAGCAACTAGCTCATGCTTATCAGACATCGGGCATTATGCCGGTGCAACCGGTAGTTGAAGTCCAGTCTGAGGTTGGGCCAGTCGTGTCTGTTGAGAGGTCGAAGAATTCGGAGAGGTTTCAAAAACTTCATCCTCCCAAGTTCAATGGAGGAGCTTCTGAGGATGCACAGGGTTACTTGGATTAGTGTCACCGTATTCTGCATATTCTGGGTTTAGTAGAGCCAAATGGAGTTGACGTTACTACTTTTCAGTTGACAGAGCCGGCATATAGATAGTGGCAGACTTATGAGGTGAGAAGGCCAGCTAGCACTACACCACTGATTGGTCCCAATTTTCAAATCTTTTCTTGGGGGAGTTTATCCTACAGACCCATTATGAGGATTTGCGTAGCGAGTTTGAGCACTTACTCTAGGAGGGTATGACTGTGAGTCTATATTCTATGAAGTTCATTAAGTTATCTTGCCATGCAACTCCTTTGATTTCTAAAATGTGTGAGAGAGAGAGCCTGTAAATGTGTTGAGGGACTTACCTACAACCTTAGATTTGGTATGGCATGATATTCTTGATTGTCACGCTAAGACCGTGACATTGGCTATACTAGGGTGATGGTAGGCTATAATTACGTACTTTAGTCACTTATTGCACTCTAATTCACTGCACTTTATTCGTTTTGACATTTAATTGATAGTATTTTGCACTAATTGTGTGTTTTATGCCTTGTAGGAGTGATTCCGAGTGATGTAGATGTTGTGGAGCAAATTCGACCTATTTGGAGCTTTGAAGTCTGAGTAAAAGCCCACATGATTAAGCCGGGATCGTGTTCGGGGGTCGAGGACCAAGTCTGGACGTCAAAAATCAAAGTTTGGTCCGTACTCTGAGAATTTCCCACTGCCACGGTGTGTGGGGCGGCATGTGTGGCGCCGCGCTTGTGCATTTCTCTGTTTTCTGTCAAAAATCAACTCTCTGGATTTCCTCACTAATTTCCCGTATGGCGTGTCGCCCCATGCGGCACGCCTATGCAATTTTTACAGAGTGAAAATCCTATTTCAGCTAAAAGAAGGTGGTTTTGTCGGGGCCCGACCCAACTTGGTATAAATACCTGGAAAAATGTTATTTTCTGTACTTTTGACATATATTCGACCTAAGGAGGCTAAGGAGGAGTCAGAAGAACACGAGCACAAGGATTTCATCATTCCTTCCTCACTCAAGACACGAGTTTGGATTGAATTTATGTTTTTAATTAATTTAACTATATTTGTGATGAAGTGCTCCATATTTGTGGACTAGTTCTCTTTAGGGTTTGATGAATTTGGTGTATTGATGATTGTTTGTGGATTATAACTCTAGTTTTATGTATTGAATCGTTTTTGGATGATTTAATTATTGCATATATATTTACTAGTTCATGTAATCGAGAGAGGCATAACTTGTGATATTTATGAAATAGGCTAATTGAATCACTAGTTGAGTTCTTAGATTCTTTTTAGTAGTCGAAATAGGCTATTTTTATTTTTTTTAAATCCACTAGGCAGCATGCCTAGTGTTAATTTTCATAGATACATCATAAAGTACAGAAATGGAGGGGGACATAAACCTTACCTCCAAATAGAAAATGTGTACACTCTTGGTCATCCAAACTTGACGACCAAGTGTGCTTAAACAACTATGATGGGTTAGACCTATGATGATGTGATGATTGTCTATCTTATAGAGTCAATAGGCAATCATATTTCAAAAATAGTGTGAAGTGAATCTAGGTCAACTATACAAAAAGGTACATGCGTTCCTAATTCTACTAAGTAAGTGTTTTGAAATAGTATCCTCCCTGTGCGATATGATCTATTTCTAGCAAAAAATGGGAATCTTCTAAATGATGTGCCATTTAACAAAAGGTGGCAATCTTCAACTTTGCTTTGGCATTGATAGCAAAGAAAGCAAAATTGAAAATGGCTAGCAAAAGGGGGCCATGTAACATGAGAGTGGTACTGGCAGTGTCTAGTACATGTGAGAGAGATGCTGCTGAATTGATGACTGGTTTTTGTCTTGTCATTTCTGTGTGGTTGTGTGGGATCCAAACGTATATGTACTTGTTGTTGAGGTGGTCCTGTGTGCTATATGTATAATATAATGGATGTGATTCCTTTTAAGTCTGTAGCCATACTAGCATGATTGGCTTGGCTGATGTGCTTCTGAGGTTGCTGCATTCCTTAATGTCTTCATGTGTATGTGTGTGCTGCTTCTGTTGAGTGCCTTGTGTTTCTGTGTGTTCTGGCTCCTGCTAGAGAGAAGAGTGTCTATCCCTCTTGTTGTTGCTGCTGTTGTTGCTATTGCTGATGTTGCTATTGCTGCTGCTACTGTTGTTGCTGCTGTAGGCAGTATTGCTGCTACTATTGCTATTGCTGCTGTGGAGCTGAGTGTTAACTGCCTGATGCTTGTGAGAGTACTACATTATGTTGATTCTATGAGCAAAAGTATGAGGGGGTTCCATAGTAATTGCTGCAATTGCAATAGAATGAGCACTAAAAGTGCTAATACCACACATTGCAATTGTAGCAATGACCTGAACCTATCCAGACTGTCTGCTTTGTTTTTTTGGTTTCTGTAGCTGGCTTCTGCTGTGCTTCTATGGTTTTTCGCTGCTGTTGAGTTAATGCTTGTCTTCTGCTGCTGCTATTGCTATTACTAGAAGTCTGTGTGTTGTCTGGCTTGTGTTTATGGGAAGGCTGCACTTGTTTTTCTGTGGCTTACAGCTTCTGCTGAGATGATGAGTGTCTATCCTCTTGCTGCTGTTGTTGTTGTTGCTGTTGCTACTGCTGCTGTTGTTGCTACTGCTGCTGTTACTGTTGCTGTTGCTGCTACTGCTGCTATTGCTACTGCTGCAGCTGGTATTGCTGCTGCTGTTGCTGTTGCTGCTGTGGAGCTGAGTGTTTACTGCCTGATGCTTGTGAGAATACTACATTATGTTGATCCTATGAGCAAAAGTATGGAGGGGGTTCCATAGTACTTGCTGCAATTGCAATAGAATGAGCACTAAAAGTGCTAATATCACACATTGCAATTGTAGCAATGACCAGAACCTTTCCAGACTGTCTGCTTTTTGTGTTTATGTAGCTGGCTTCTGCTGTGCTTCTGTGGTTTTTGGCTGCTGTTGAGATAGTGTTTTCTTCTGCTGCTGCAGTTGCTATTACTGGAAGTCAGTGTGTTGTCTAACTTGTGTTTATAAGAAGGCTGCACTTGTGTTCTTTGGCTTGCAGCTTCTGTTGAGATGATGAGTGTCTGTCCATCTTGCTGCTGTTGCTGTTGCTGTTGCTACTGCTGCTGTTGATTCAGCTGTTGTTGCTGCTGTTGTTGTTGTTGCTACTGCTGTTGCTATTGCTGTTGTGGAGCTGTGTTAGCTACCTGATGCTTCTGAGCATATTGCCTTGTGTTGATACTATGAGCAATAGTATAGGGGGGAGGGGGGTTCCATAGTAATTGCTGCAATTGCAATAGAATGAACACTATAAGTGTTAATACCACACATTGCAATTGTAGCAATGACCTGGACTCATCCAATCTATATGCTCTTTATGGTTCTGCAACTAGCTTCTGCTTTGCTTCTGTGATTTGTGTCTGCTGCTGAGGTGATGGTTGTCTGCTGCTGCTGCTGTTGGAGAACTGTATGATATCTGCCTTGTGTTTGTGAGAGGGCTGGACTGTGTTAAGCCTGGATCTATCCAATCTATCTTTATTGTTAGGCTGGATTAGCCAGGTTACCTGTAAAATTAGCAAATAAGTTAATATGAAGGATTGGTGACAGTCATTGTTTGAGTCTAGGTTTTTGTATGTTCTGGATATCATTTGTATTGGCTGACTGTTCCAATTGAACCTATGGTGAGGTTGGTGTTTCTTGTTAGGGGATTTTGGCTTGTTTTGGTTTTCTGTGGGTGTTTGGTTGGCAGGCCAGACTTGGGGGAGATATTGTTGGGAGAGGTATTGTTGTTGTCTATGGTCTTGGCTATTTCTATGTGTCTTTTGGTCATGATAGCTGTTAAGTTCTTGTGTTTTTTGGTGAGTAAAGTTGATGTGTAGATAGCAGAGGTTGTTGGTAGGGGATGTTGGTGAAGATTGAGAAGGAGGTCCAGAGAAACTGCTGCAGTTACAGTGAGGGCAACTTATATGTCTGTGTCACACTGTGTAGTTGCAGCAGTGAATTAATCATGTGTCCTGTACCTACAAAATTCAGCAAACATGTTAAGGGGTAGGGTTCCTGCTGGGGATTGCAGGTGGTTGCCCTATGTAGCAGTGATGTTGTGTGTCTCTAAGAGTGGTTGGTGCAGCAGTTGCTATGTGAGCTGTTTGTTATCTGGATGGGTGGATTGTTGTTGGTACATGAATGCTTCTGTTATTTGAGAGATCAGTGGCATGGATCAACTGTGGTGGAAAATTGATCTTTTTGGCTTTCCTATATCTGAATGCTGGTGTGGCTTTAAGGTCAAGATATATCTTTCCTCTTATTTGTGCAGGCATATCCAATTGATTATTGTAATGTGTCATTGAGCTTAGCTCATGACTCCATTTTGAGAAACATCAGCTGGGTAGTTAGCTTCTCTAAAAACATGTGAGTATTGCAACTCTTCACATTGCTGTTTCAGATTGTTGATCTTTTGTATCAGCATGTGTAAAGTCCATGCTGAGACAGCTTCGCCAGTTAGCCACTGAATGAGCAGTTGAGAGTCAGTTTCCAGGTGAATTATATTGTAGCCATTTTTAATGCACCATTTGATACCAATGTATGCTGTTTCAACTTCTGCTAGATTATTAGTACCTTCTCCCAAGGGGCTTGAGATTGCATGGATGAATCTCCCTTCATGATCTCTAATAATGATTCCAACTCCATTTTTCCCAGGATTGCTCAAAGCACTGCCATCTATATTCACTTTAACAAAGCCCATGATTGGTTTAAGTCAAGTGACCTGCTGTATAGTGGTATGATGTTTCAACATCTCCATGGTAGGGTATATCTCAGACCAATTTCTTGGCCATTTGATGTTGCCATAGGATGCTTTGAGCAATAATGTAAGATCAGAGTAGATGGAGTATAATACTCTTGTTACAGATGATGTTTTTCCCCCATATTTAGCAGCACATCTGTTTTTCCTAAGGTTCCAACAGATTATAATTGGCATTGTGTCTAAAACCAATTTTTGTATTTCATTGTTCCTTTTTTGGGTCCACCATTTCATTAAGGTCATTCTTAATGGTAGCATATAACTTTGGATGCCCACTGGTGCATTGAAACGTTTCCAGATGAATCTGGCAAACTGACCAGTGCAAAAAATATGGTCCACTGTCTCAGCCCCTAGCTTCATGCAGCATACACATTTGTTAACAGTAGGAGGTCCAAATTTAGCTACTCTATCATCTGTAGGCAACTTATTCCTCATGGCTCTCCATAAGCAAAATGACTATTTAAAGGGTATTTTCCTATGCCTAATCATTTTATTGGTGAGAAGGATTTGCTTTTTTTCTCTCAGGGCAGACCATGCTGATGTACAAGAAAATTCTCCTGAGGCATTAAGTTGCCATACTACTCTATCAGGGAGATGGGGATTGTAATGAATCTGTGTTTGTATGATGTGAGGTATCATATTCATGGGTGCTATTTGATTTATCTTGTGGATGTCCCATTGTCCATTATTCCACAATTGTGTAACTTTGATGTTGCCAGGTCTACCACCATCTTGCTTGAAGCTAGCTAAGTCTCCAATGCCAAGCCAATTGTCCCACCAGAAGCTATAGTTCCCTGAATGTGGTCTCTAATAGATGTGGTTACAGCTGTTTTCTTGTTGATCATCATCTTTCTCCATGTTTGGGATTGCCCAGAATTCTATTTTTTGGATATTGGGATGTGATCTTTTGCAATATTTGGCAAGAAGAAACTGACTCCATAAGGTTTGTTTTATTCTAAACAACCACCACTGTTTATATTCCTTGGCTTTACAAATTTCATGTATGGATCTTAATCCTATGCCACCTTCTTCCATAGGGTAGGACAACTTGTGCCATGAAGCCCAGTGGTATTTGTTTCTATCTTTGTCCACACCCCATAAGAAGTTTGCAGCCATTTTTTCAATTTGTTTTAGGACAGTCTTTGGTGGAGAGACAGTTGATAGAAGATGTATGGGAAGTGATTGAAGGAAATGTTTGATCAAGGTTAATCTCCCTCCATATGATAGCAGTCTACCTTGCCAACCTCAAATCCTACTAACCACTTTGGAGAAGAGACTGTTAAAGTGAACAATTCTTTTCCTGCCAATGTAAAGAGGGCAGCCTAAGTAGGTGATGGGGTATTCCTTCCTGGTAAAACCAGTCACCTACTGAATTCTTTTAATTGTGTATTGAAAGGCAGAAGGGAGCAGTGAGGAAGTGACTTTTGCTTTTGTTGATTTGTTGGCCAGATGTCTGCTTATAGTTGTGAAGAACTTTCATAACTTTTTGCAGTGATTTCCTATACCCAGATGTGAAAATGATCACATCATCAGCAAAGCTCAAGTGTGTGATCTGAGTTCCCTTTTTTTCCATATAGAAACCATTGAAGAACTAGTCATATGTGAGATTATTCAGCATTATTGAAAGCAGTTCAGCCCCTAATATGAATAATGAGGGAGATAATGGGTCACCTTGTTTAAGACCTCTTGTTGAGTGGAGAAAACCATATCTTGTACCATTACTATTACAGAATACCAATTGTTGGATAGTGTTCTCCACACCATATCAATGATTTGTTCACTGAAGCCCATCCTTCTCATCATGATGCAGGTGAAAGACCATGAAACCCTGTCACATGCCTTTGCCATATCCAACTTGATCATTATATTTGCACCTATATTTGGTTTTTTGATTCCTTAGACAATCTCCTATGCAAGCATAATGTTTTCAGCAATACTTCTGCCTTTTACAAAGCCAGTTTGGTTAGGAGATATGATTCTAGGGAGTATGGTTTCCAGTCTGGAACCTATGAGCTTGGATATGATCTTGTTGATGAAGTTACTCAAACTGACTGATCTGAGTTCAGCTAGAGTATTAGGGAATTCCACCTTGGGAAGTAACACAAAACATGCATGTGTCATATATCTGGGCAGTGATTAACCACACAAAAAGGCCTTTATGACATTAAAAAGATCATATTGGATGATTTCCCAACAATGTTGGGAGAATTTGCCATTAAGGCCATCAGGACCAGCAGCACTGGTGGGGTTCATTGAGAAACCAATGTTCTTGACTTCTTCAATGGTAGGTTCTTTATTGAGAGTGACATTATCTGAATCTGTAATCAGTATTGATATGCAGGATATGAGGTCTTCTCTAATTACTCCCCCATTGTCAGTGAATAAGTTGTGGAAATGATCACAAGCCGCTTCACCAATTTCTTCATCTCCATATATCCAATCATCATCTTCATTTTTGATTTTATGGATATACAGTTTCCTTCTTTTGCGTCTGATCAGGCTGTGGAAGTATTTGGAATTAGCATCTCCTTCTTGGAACCATAGCACCTGAGTTTTCTTTTTATGCACAGGTTCTTCAATCTTCAGGTGGCTAACATATTGAGCCTTGAGTTCATGGGCTATGACTCTATCTGTCTCTTTATTATATTGTGCCCAAGTTTCTTCTGCTTTTATGAGTTTTTCTTCAAATTCCTTTGCTTTTTAGAAACTATCACCATATTCCTGCCTTGACCATTTGGAAAGGGCAGTGCAGAGTGCTTTGGTTTTTTGGTGAAAGATCCACATTGCATTTTCGCTGTATCTTCTATTCCAAATTTCCTGAACCAGTTGTAGGAAGGAAGCATTTTCTGTCTAGATATTCAGAAACCTGAAGTATCTAGTGGCATTGTCTGTTCTGACATTTAATTCCATGAGGAGGGGTGAGTGATATGATCTTGTAGCAGCCAAATGAGTAATGGTGGTAGCAGGATGTGTAGTAAGCCAATTACCATTGGCTAGTCCTCTATCCAATCTTTTCCAGACAATTGAGTAAGGACACCTCTGCCATTAGACCATGTGTATTTAGGTCCATAGTATCCAAGGTCAGTGAGTCCACAATCTTCAATCCTGCTCAAGAAATCCAGACTTTTGTTGATCTGACATGGAATACCACCTGTTTTCTCTTCAATTGAAGCTATCACATTGAAATCTCCAATGACGCACCATGGAACAGTGGTATTCAAGGCTTTGGATCTAAGAGTATCCCATAGTGGTCTTCTTAGTACAGGTGTACATTTAGCATAGATAACAGCGATGTGTAGAATGTCAGCAGCCTCTGCATGTCTAAGTTCTACTATGATATGTTGTTCGTCATGGTCTAATACAACACCTGAGAAATCCTGATCCCAGAAAATCCATATTTTATTGTTGAAATGCTGCATGGATAATTGGTTTTTTTAGTGCTTGATGTGAGAGGTATCAAGGAAAGGTTCCAGGAGAGCTACGAAGGAGAGTTTGTGGATGTGTTTTAATGTTTTTAGTCTCTCAATGGCTCCAGAGGGTCTGATAGCTCTGATATTCCAAGTGAATGTACTAATCATTAAAAAGGGAGGGGAGTTTACTTTTTGGTAGGGTAGTGTTACTTCTTACAGCTTTGCTTCTTGTAAGCCTTGGTGGTGGATTATATGCTTTAGGGGATAGACCATGGTTGTTAATCACATCATGATGTTGATATTCCCCCAATGATGGCCTTCATTAGGAGGTCACAATGTTGGTCATCCTCTGATGCTTCACCAAGGTCACCTTCCTCCTCAATTGTTCCACTCATCTCATCTTCTGAGAGGATAGGTCTGTCTTCATCAAGTTCTGGGGGGTGTTCATTCATAGAGCACTCTTCCAATGGGACAGAGTTATTGGCTTGTAACTGAAGAGAGGCATTTCCTTCTCTATCATCATAAGCTTGAACCTCCAGTGATTGTGGTGATAAGGAAGGATCAATCACAGTTTCTTTGAATGATAATGCCTTTTTAGCAGAGTCACTCTAAAGGTTTCCTTGTAGTTGTGGAACTGGACCTTGAGGTGAAACTGTGAGATCCTGGGGGTTTTCATATTGTTCATTAATGATGATTCCTGTGTTTTGTTTTCTCATGGCATTTCTTTTCTTTTGACTTGGTTTATTTTTGGAATTTGGGGATTGTATGTTGAATTCAGCTACTGCAGGAGCTTTTCCTTTCATGAGTCTCCTTGTAGCCTTATTGTATTGGTCTGGTATAGCTTAATATGAGCTGTTTATCTCACAAATGTCTTCTTTCCTTGTAGTAACTGATTGTATTTATGTGTTATCAAGTGAGACCTGTACAGAGGTGAGGGGTTGGTCCATCCTATGGTCAGCCAATTGTGCATTTGCACACTCATGCAAAACATGAGGAATCCCAGCCCCACAAGGTGCCCCAACTTGCATTGATCTAGGTTTCTCCTGACCACCCTCTATTCCTCCAGTAACTTCATTGATAGCAGATCTGAAAGAGGGGATGTGGGGGTGTGATACAGAAGGATAAGGAGTAGAGCTAGTACCTGGATGTGTGATTTTGTTGAATGACAGGTTGGCTGCGGCCGCAAGTTGTGCTCCATTATGCTTTGGTAGATAAATTTGCTGCTGTTTCTTGTTGGTTTATGAGGTACCTTTGAAGTGTTTTTTCTTTTGTATTTGCCATTCATCATTTGAAGGAGCAGCTCCTACTGTTTGGTATTCTGCACTTCTTTGAAGTTCCTCTGGTTTTTTGTGTTCTGCAGTTATCTTTTGTGGACCTGTTGTCTGACTATCTTTGGAGGAATTTTGATTGGAGAGCTGTGGAGTGTTAGTAACAGTAGTTGCTTCATCCTTTTTCCTTTGTTATTCCTCTTTCTTAAATTTAGTTTGGCATTTGTGGATAGCATGACCTTGGCGTTTGCAGTATATGCAATATTCTGGGAGATTGTCATATTGTATCTCCAGCCATTAGCCTTCACCATTGACATCCTCATCATAGCCCAGCCATACATGAGTAGGTCTCTCTTTAGTGAGGTCAATCTGTATTTTAATCTTGGCCACACTACCTCTGGTTTTTTGAAAAGAGGCAAGGTCCAAGAAGAGATCTTTGCCAATAGGTGATAGCAATGGAGTTAGGATCTCCATATAATATAAGTGCCATGGAAGTTCAGGAAGGACAATCCATATAGGTACAATTGGTGAGTCTTCATTTGGTTTAAAGGTAGGATTCCAAGCTTTCAACTTCATCATTTGTCCTTGAATGTACATGTACTGCTTGGTCCAAACTGTGGCATGATTATATTCATTATCTAAATCAATATAAACAGTTCTAGCATTGAAATGTGCTATCTTAACACCACCTCTAAGTTCAGCCTGGGCTATGAAGCTATTTCTAATTACCTCCATTCTTGGCATGGTGTTAAGGAGTTTTCCTACCACAGTGAACTTACATCTTTCAGCAAATTTGATCATGTAGTCTTCTCTTTTGAAAATCACAGCAGGTTTCCCTTGTTTTGTTGTAATTACCGGTGGAGTTAAGTGTACTGGAGCAATGTCAGCTTCATGTCTGGCTCTTAGTCTAGTGAAAAAGGATTGAGTGATGGTAGGGGGAGGTGGATTTGAGCTGATTTGTGTTTTACTTTTTGTGTTACTGGTGTTCGGTTGAGATGGCTTGGTGGTGGTTGCTATAGCTTGAGCTGGTGGTGTGATTTTAAGTGAGGGTATTGGATCTCTACTTGATTGCTTTGGTTCTTCTTGTGAAATTTTTTGGCTTGTCAAAGTTGGAGGAAATCTTAACGGGAACTTGTGTTGATGTTGAAGGTTGTATTTTGGCCTGATTTTGCATAGAAGCTGACAGTAGCAAAGCATCATTAATGGTCTTGATTCTTGAAGGAGGTGGTTGAAATTGGTCACTAGTAACATTACCATTATTACTGATACTTGTGGAAGCGTTGGAGCTGGTGATTGCTGCCTTTTGAGATACGTGAAGCACTGGGTCCTTACCGTCTGTAGACTGTATTTCAGCAGCAGGGGGAGGTCTATGATCAGCAGGTTGTTGAGATGCTTATTGCATTTTTGATTAATGACTCACCTCCATATGAGCAAGAGATTGTTGATAAGTAGTCCCAACCTTCAATTGGGCCTCAGAAATGTCTTGCGCATTTTGTCGAACACCTGGTGGGCGGGATACTGTTGACGTTTCTTTTTGCACTATTGCGATGATTGGTTCACTAGTCCTCTGGTGTGAAGGTCTGAAATTAGTTTCCTGAGCAGCAGAAAACAATTTGTCTTGGTTTTGGGTCAACTTGTTTTGTGTCTCATCTTGTTCGACCAACTGATATTCCTGACAGTTCAGATGGTCGATGCTCTCATTTCCAGCTGTGAGAGCTTCCAAATCTTTGCGAGGACATTTCTGTGGCTTTGGAGAAAGATTTTATGTACTTGTAATGGCTCGACTTGGCTTTGAATCGAGTGAAGATCTGACGATATTTCCCAGGCGATTTTGCGCTACAGTGCATGCTCCGATGTCTTGCAGATCTGTAGCAGCCGGGTTGTTGTTTTTAGATGAAACTTGTTGGGGATGATGCACACTTGAGAGCCGTGTTTCTTGGTTTTGGTCCGGTGGTTTTCCACCGGTGGTCGGAGGGGAATCGAGCATTTGCTCGGCGCTGCACTGTTCACTCTTTATTGCCTTGTACGGAGAGAACGAGGAAAAGAGAGAAAAATTGGAGTTATAAATATTTTAGTTGATGTAAACTCGAAAAGAAAGAGGCTAATTGAATCATTGATTAAACCTAGTTAGGAGAATAATCGAGAGAGATTCTCCTAAAGACCAATCCACTACGCATTCTTGCATATCTTCACGTGCTTAAATTGGTTCTGCTTGTGAGGTTAAGACTTGATCGAGAGAGGAGTTTTTGCATGAACGTTTGAACTAATAATTGAGTGAATTCGAGAGACTCACTTAAACATTAGAAGTGAATTATCTAAAGTTAGATCCCAAACAATTATCCTACATTTGTCCTATCAACCCCTATTTCCTCCCGCTGATAACTTCCTTGCTTATCTTTGTTTCGATTGTCATTAATCAATAGCTGTAGATTCTTAGTTAATTTTAGTTAGAAATCATATAAATTTCAATTGTTGATTCTCCTGGATAGCAACCAAGCTAGAAATTAAGAGAATGTTGTTTAAGTCCAATCCATGTGGATACGAAATTATACTATACTATTTTTCATTAGCGATCATAATTTAAGTGTGTGTTTCGAGCTCGTCAAATGTTGGCGTCGTTGCCGGGGATTGGCAATTAATAGTGTTTGAAATAATTCGTAGTGCTAATTCAGGAATTGTTTTTTCATTTAATTTTATTTTTCTCTTTTTACGATTAGTGTTCTTTGACTGTGCGCAGGTTATAGGTTAAGATTGGTGCATGACTCAAACTTCTGCCAAGGAAGTGCTACCATAGGAGCCAGAAATTTAAAGACAATTGCGACTGTTGAGGAAGGAAAGAAATCTCACCGAGACATCAGAAAAGGTTAGGCAATCCTCAACCAAAGAACTCATGGCTGGAAACGATGAAGATAATGTAGATTTGGCTGCGAGAGAAGCAGGCTAACAAAGAGAACCAGCTGCACGGGATGCTGAAGAAGCAACTATTAGAGATGCATAAATTATTTTTGAAGAAAAGAGGGGTCGTAGAATTGCTCAAAATCAACCCTTGGCTGTAGACCAGTTCGGAAATATAGCTCCCATGCCTGGGATATCACTGGGCGATTAAGCTAGACCTGTCTACAATTAAGGCTTATCAAGTGTGAGACCACCTCCAATTATAGCTAACTATTTCGAATTGAAGCAGGGGTTGCTTCAAACCCTTCAGAATTGTCGTGCCTTCAGATGGAAGCCAAACGATGATCCAAATAAACATCTAATGGACTTCGAGGAGATTATGAATAAATTTCAATACATTAGTGTGTCACAAGATGCAGTGTACTTAAGGTCATTCCCTTCACACTCAAAGATGATGCAAACCAGTGGCTTCGAAGCTTGCCCATGGGATCGATCAGAACATGGGAGGAGATGAACAAAAAATTCCTTGATAAATATTTCTCCTCAACTAAAACGGGAAAGTTTAGAAGGGAAATCAATAACTTCTGCTAGAAAGATACGAAAACTATTTTTTGAAGCAGAGTAGTTTAAGGAGATAGTTAGAAAGTGTCAACATAGCGGAATTGAACTCTGGACGCAACTCCAAGACTTTTGGGATGGATTGACACTGGCCTAATGCAGAACATTGAGCAACACAGCTGGAGGCCCGTTGATGAAAAAGACTCCAGAGGAGATAGTTACAATTCTTGATGAGTTATTTGAAGATGCAAATCAGTGGCCCTTTGAGAGTGCAGAAAGAAGAAGATCAATTGGTGCTCACCAGGTTGATGCTAACACATCTGTGCAGGTACAGCTTGATGCATTGGCCAAAGAGATAAGGAAGCTGACCTTAGCCTCGATAAAAATGAGCCTCATGCAGCATGTGATATACGTGGAAGATGACACCCTACTCATGAGTGACAAGCCTCTATTGACGAAGTGAATGCTGTGGGAAATTACAACTGTAATGCAATGGGTCAGAGGCACCCTGATTTTTTATGGAGTTCACCTTGAGGTATAGCGAATTCTTGGCAACAAAATAACTCTAGACCCTAGGGACAAGGAGCTCCAACATAACAAAATCAGCAGAGGCAGCAAATTTAGCCTCAATAGCCCGTTCATCCTGGTTCTAGAGGATCTATTGAAGGCCTTAATTATCAAGACAGATGAGAGGCTGGATGGCCATGGAACAACTATCAAAGAATTCGGCACATCTTTTTGGAACCAAGAGAAACAAGTGGGACAGATTACAACAATATTATCTGAGAGGGCTCTTGGAACTATACCTGCTAATACTGAGAGAAATCCCAAATAAACAGTGAATGTTGTAACTTTGAGTAGTGGGTAAGTGTTGAAAGATCCCACCCCGGTCTAGAATTATGTGAATCTTGAAAAATAAAGTGGGGAGCAGTTGAAGAGTGATGTTGATAAAAAGAAGAGGAAGAAAATTCGAGAAGGGAGGAACCTGAGGGGAGTGAGCATATCCCTGCCTTACATCCCCCAAAAGTTATATTGAGGAAAGCTGGACAAGCCGTTTGCGAGATTTTTAGATGTGTCAAAACAGGTTCATGTAAACTTACCATTCATAGAAGTGCTATCACAAATGCGTGCTTATGCAAAAATTTTGAAGGAAATCCTGACAAAGAAGAGGAAGATAAAAGAGAACTCAGTGGTCAAGCTCATAGAGCATTGCAGTGCAATCTTACAAAACAAACTTCCATAAAAGTGTGGAGATCTAGAGAGTTCTATAACTTGCTCTGCAGGAACTATTCAATTTGATAAGTCTTCATGTGATTCTGGTGCCTCAATTAACTTAATACCTCTATCTATTTACAGGTAACGGGAGAAGGAGATTGGAGAGATAAGGTCTGCACAAATAGCATTGTAGTTGGCAGACCAAACGACTTTAATACCCAAGGGGATAGTGGAAGATTTGTTAGTTCGGGTGGATAAGTTCGTATTTCCTGTGGATTTTATAGTGGTGAATATGGAGGAGAACATGGAGGTCCACCTCATCCTAAGAAGATCATTCTTAGCAATGAGTAGAGCAATATTGGATTTACACGAGAGAAAACTCATGCTTAGAGTGGGAGATGAGAATGTGACTTTTGAGATGAATGTAGAAAAGGGGGCACAAAAAGAAAAACCAGCTGCGAGTGTTGAGTGGAAAGTGAAGGGCTCGAACGAGAAGGTTGTTGCAGCGAGCGAGAAAGAAAGTGTGGGGTATACACCAAGAAGGCTGAAAAGAAGTTGTCTGCATGGATGTGTGCATTAGTTCGGGCGTAGGAATGGAGCTCGACTTCGGCTCAGATCCCAATTAGATATTCAGAGAAGTTTGCTTTACCTTATGCTTTTTAATTGGGTGTCATGGGGACATGCCACAACTTAAAGTGTGGGGTGGGGGATATGTTTTATGTATGTATGTATATTCGTTTTAGTTTTTTTAGTTTTTGTTAGTTGTAGTAGTTAGAGATAGAAAACAATTGAAAAAAAAACATAAAAATTGAAAATAGAAATTTTTTTGATTTTTCCCGACGATGGATATCATCGACAGGTTTCTTGAGGGATTAAAGTTGGAAAAAAAAATAAAAAAAGATTTTCTTTTATTAGGTAGTCTGATAATTCCCCTTGGTTTTTCTTTGCGCAGCGGTTCTTTTCCAAGAGTTTTGTTTGAACCGGGTGTAGTTAGTATTTTTTATTAGGAGTAGGAAACCTTGTGCTATGATTTGAATTGAAGGCAATATCTCTTGACTTTATTATACCTTGAAAATAGTGAGTGATTTAGTTGTGACGCTTAGGCTCAATTTTTAATTCTTGTATAAGTACCTTAAACTGTATGATCTTAACTTTGCTTGACTACTTTGACTAGAGTGTCTTGATAGTCCAATCCTGAGTGAGTTATGTAACATGTGTGTGTGAGGTTTTTTGGTATTCTGTGCATTGCATTTGAAGTCTAGAACTTGCCCCGTGTGTTTGCAAAGAGAAATGGTAGTTTATTCAGTTTTGAAAGTAATATAGGCATTTCTTTATTGAGCAAGTTATAAGCTTTTACCCACCTAATTGTTGTGTATCGTAGTTAACCCGTTTGAGCCCCTAATACTATTTCTTTGGCAACCACATTACAAGCTTACCCATTTTTTTGAATTGACCATCTATTTGAACCTTGTACCTCTCGTGAGCACGTGAATTTGTTATGAACTTTGTAAAAGTTGAAGTGTGGGATGGTTGGTTTGGCTTTTGAATGGAACTACTGAAATAGGAGAAAGGTGCATTGTTCGAAAAAGTAAGGGCCACTTGAATTGAAAAAGAAAGAAAAAATAGTTGTATTGCTGTGCAAAATATTTTAGATAGTGGTGACTATTGATGTAATTGTTCTTAAAGAAGTAGGAAGTTAATGTATATTGTATTGTACTTAGTGTCATTGAGCCAAGGGCTATGTGTGATTGTGGTATTGCAATTTCTTTGAGGAAATGTTGTGGCATACGGGAACATGTCGTATGAGTTGTTATATTGTGTTGTTATGTTTTGGCACACATGATATCATTGAGAAGATTGTCGAGGTGTTCGTAGGTGAGTTGTCCGTGCTATTGTTATTATTGATATTTGCACATGCGGCGTACAAGGTGGGCTACATATATATGTTGGTTTGCGTGTGTCACGAGAAAAGGCGAGAATATTATTATGCACGTGTGGATAGACAAGCCGGGCATTTACTTTATTGTTGCGCACGTGGCGAGACAAGTGGGCTATGTTGGGGATAATTTGTGATGACTTGTGATAGCCTGGGGGCACTGTTATTGATGATATTTGTGTAGTGGTATGCCTACCTTGTGTGAGTTATGTATTTTACATTTTGTTGTGTTGTTTCCTATGTGCCATTTGTTGTCTCTACTCTTACTTGTTGACTCGAGTTATGATAGAACACTTGTACAAGCATACACGTAATTAATCACTCCTATCGGTTTGAGAAGATGAACCGTGGTGTCCATTGATCATTTACATGTATTCTTGTATACTTGCCTTCTGTGTGAGAGTTGTACTATTAGCACGTGAGTTGTCCATGCGGTTATGAGTCATTTTATTGCTAGCACGTGAGTTTTCCGTGATACTGTCACTCCCTTAACACGTGAGTTGATCGTGCAGATATGAGGTCTTAATGGTATTGGCATGTGTGTTGTCCGTGCGTTTGTGATTTATAATGCGGGCACAAGATGCCAAGTGATTAGGGTTTGTGATTTAGGACCCGTGATTTGTGATTATGAAATGTGGTACCTCGGGGAAATTCTTGAATAATCTTGTGTGAAAGCAGTTGTTCTTATTGAGTTGTTACTTGTTTTCCTTTACTTGGTTTCACCAGACTTAAACTGTGTTCAACTTTGCGGACAAGTTCCAAATGGTAAAACGGACCTAATCTAAGTCCCGAAACAGAAATCCAAACACGATATCTATGAAGTCAACCTACGGTCAAACTTATCAAAATTCTAAGCTTTTAAATTTCTAACTTTAGGCAAAAAAATACAAATCAACCTACGGGCCTCGGAATTCAATTCGGGGCATACTCCCAAGTCCAAAATCACGATATGAACCTGTCGGAGCAATCAAAACACCATTTCGGAGTTGTTTCCACGAAAGTCAAACCTCGATTAATGTTTTCAATTTAAGCTTCTAACATGAGAATCACTCAACCAAATTCATTATGAAACATCCGAAAATTAAGTCCGACCATGCACGCAAATCATAAAACACAATATGAAGCCGCTCAAGACCTCGAACCACCGAACAGAACCTTGAAGCTCAAAACGACCAGTCGGATCATTACAACTGCAGAACTAAGGAGCAGGTTAACAGACATGGCAAACAAAGTCATAACCTTATGAACTATTTCTACGAAGGAAACAATAATCCTGAAATACACACAAGGATCATAACCAAATATCAATAACAAATACCATTACAGCATGCAACTCGATCATAATATTAATAAATATTGTTGCGTCGTGCAACCCGACCCCAATATCAATATGAATACAGTTGCAGTGTGCAACCCGATCCTAATATCAATATAAATGCCATTGGGGCTGTTACAACACATATTTGCATACGTTAGATTACGCCGTAAGTTAGTCTACGTAGGTCCTAGAAGAGATTATCTTTGAGATGATAAGAATTTAATCCTATTGGTATTAATTGATACAAGGGTGTATAAGAGTGGTTAACAAGTATTAGAAGTTAAACGAATCAAGGATGTTGTAACTCGTATTTTTCGGTAAATCTAGAAGTGATTAATATTACCAAGAGGTCATGTTTTAAGTTATTTGAATCATATAATATCCATATCAAAAGTCTTGAAGTCAAACGAGTTATGAAACAAAAGTCGACAAAGTTGTCACAACTTACGTTCATAATTTTACTTAAACTTTAGGTCAAATGTTACTAAACTTTTCCCCCAATTTACTTGGAATTGGAGGGTGATCTACCCACAAATTTGAAGATATGTGAGTCTAATTTCCTACGCATTAAACCTTTTGTCGATACGATCTTAGAATAGGGAGATATTCTCGTTTTCGCGAGACCGCGCCAAGCAGCTTTCTATGTGGCCCACATAGGCGGTTAAGACATATGGATATATATAACACGCCTCAAACCTGTTTTGAGTCATTAGTTTTCAGTATATTCAGACCATAGAACCCTAAGAACACTCTCTCTAGGTTCTCTCATGATCCAAGACAAAAACAAAGGGCAAACAACACAAATCAAGTGTCGGGAATCCCGTGGCGCTAGTATGTTTCTTGTTCTCTTTTGTTGTTGCTGAGTTTTGCATTGTTCCAGCTTGTATGGAGGTTACCTTAAGTTTTTTATGTTCTTTAAGACACCCCCTCAAGTTTTTATATCAACCCTAGGTGATTTCAAGTCTTCTAAAGTGATTCTAGTGCCGAAAAACCCTAATTGATTGCTTGCTTCGCTTCCTTGTTCTTGTGACAGCATTGGATGGATATTTCATGGTCAATTAAGGTTAGATTGGAGTTGTTCTTTCTTTTAAAGGTAAGAAACCTCTTACCCTATATGTATTTAAGATTATCCAAGTTTCGGCTAAGTCGTTGAAGCTAGAACTTGTCAGAGATATATCGAAAAGCTTGTTAGTAATGTTGTTGGTTGGTGGAATGTTTTGGGAGGCTCCATATGATGATTATTGATGTTGTTTGGGCTGTTTGGTGATTTTGTTAACTTTTGGGAAGTCATATAAATAGGGGAGGTGCTTTCCATTTCAACCTAAAATAGGTTACAGTTGATACATAATAGTTAAGACGCTTAAATGATAATGATAGTGTCATTTCTCTTATTGTATACTAAGGAGTCGTGAAATTTTCATAGCTTTATGTTGGGCAGTATATACAAGGTACGTGAGGCTATCCCTTTACTTCTTTTGCACGACGTCGATAGTACGTAATGTAGCGAACGAGCTTCCAAAGATACTCCACTCTTAGAAGCTAGCAGTACTTACATTGTTTCCCTTCTTATGGAACGATTGATGTTGATGTTACTTCTCTTATTCTTCTGTTATCAATGTTGTCGGTACTTCATGATTCTTATAAGATTCTTGATGAAGAGTTAGTCCTAATAACTTGTACGGAGAATACCAACCTTACGTCACTCCGAAAGGTTCAGAATGTGATTCCAACGATTCCAGCACGCATCATATACGTGTATCTATTTTACTATACCGAGCCACGCTATAGTCGGCCGGGTACGGCACCTATTGTGCAACCACTGATCAGTTGGGTGCTACCGAGCTCCACGTGGTCTGGTAGGATTCTACCAAGCCTTATGATGGTCGGATATGTTTTTACCGAGCCTATTAGGGCCGGGTATGATATGATGATGATGATGCCCATAGAGGCGTATTTTTTAAAATTTCTTTTGTGTGTGTGTGTGTGTGTGTGTGTGTGTGTATCATGCATTTCATGTTAGTAGCCCTCATAGGCACCCAGATGTTGCAGGTTGTAGATTCTCTATCCTTATTTACATTACTATTCTTATTTATGCTTTCATGTCTTACATACTCAGTACTTTATTTGTACTGACGTCCTTTTGATTTGTGGACACTGCATGTCGTGCTGCAGGTCCTGATAGAAAGGTAGGCGAAGCTCCCCCACCATAGTAGCCTGCCCAGATTAACGATTATTGGCGATATCTCTTCTCCGGACTTGCCTTGATCTTGGTATGCATTTTTGCTATAGACATTATGGGTATGTTGGGGCCCTATTCCCGCAATGTTGTAGCACTTATGTTCCTTTAGAAGCTCATAGACAGGTGTCGACTCATGTATAGTTTGGATTGCCTTGTCGACTGATTTTTGTTGTATAGTCTCTCATGGCAGCTTGTCAACTTGTACCTTATACATAGCTTCATAACAACCTTGTCGGCCCATGGTCTATATGTTCATGCCATTATCTGTCAATGTTGGTTGTGTAGGATTCATGTCTGCCATTTATATTGATCTCATCAACCCTTATAGACAATAAGAAATGTTAGATAAAATGTGCGTTGGTGCTCGGCAGGAATGGCCCAGGTGCTAGTCATGGCCCTCCAGTTTGGGTCTTGACAAACTTGGTATCAGGGCGAGTCTGTCCTAGGGGTTGTCTATGAGCCATGTCTAGTAGAGTCTTGATTATAGATGTGTAGCATGCCACATTTATAATCAGGAGTCTACATGACATTTAGGGTTGTTACCTTCTTCCTGAATCTAGATCGTGCGTAGAGTTGAGTCATAAGTGCTCGTCTCTAATATTCACCTTGTTTTCTTTCAGCGATGCCTTCGACTAGGAAGCAAGCGATTAATAGATGGCTTGACACAGCTGCGGGAGAGGGTACCAGTCAGGTGCCTCCAGCAAGAGCAGGCCAAAGTGAGCCTCACAGTGAGATGTCGTCTCATACCTCATCTACTCCTTCTCCTCCAGAGGATATTAGGAGGTACCCAACACCTCTAGTTCCTCCGTCTAGCACTATAGACCAGGATATGCGGAGTGCGGTACAGTTGTTGACTAGCTAGTTAGCTGCTCAGGCTCAGAGGCAGAATACCGGTGGTTCTGATAAACCGGTTAGTGGCAAAAGTTCGTGATTTTATTAATCTAGACCCTCCAGTGTTTACCGGATCAGACCCCAAGGAGGACACGCAGACTTTTACTGATCAGGTTCATTGTACACTGCGAGTTATGCATGCTAGTGATACGGAGGCAGTTGAGTTGGCTTCTTATCGATTACAGGATTTAGCAGTTTTCTAGTACGATAGTTGATAGAGATCCAAGGGTCCGAACGCTCTTCCACCTTTGTGGAACGAATTTTCTGAGGCCTTTCTTCGTCACTACTTGCCAGTTGAGATACGACGAGCTAGAGCTGATAAGATCTTGAACCTTCGACAGGGTAATATGAGTGTGTGAGAGTATAGTATGCAGCTTGATTCTTTAGCAAGGTATGCTCCCCATATGGTGGCCGAGATGAGCGATAAGGTGCACCTGTTCGTGAACGGGTTGGGACCACATCTGATAAATGCGTGCACGACAGCCTCCTTGGTAGAGGGTGTGGACATTTTCCATATTTAGGCTTATGCCCAGAAACTAGAGGATTGTAAGCACCAGCAAAGGGCAGACAGGGAGCAGGATAGGGGCCAGCATAAAAGGGCGAAATTTGCAGGGTATTCTGGTGATTTCAGAGGTGGTATTAGGCCCCGTACTTTGAGGAGTTTGGCGCCACCTGTAGCTAGTGCTCCTCCGCAGTTTCAGAGGTCTCGGTATGATCGATTTACCTATTTTGGTTCAGGTCAGAGTTCACGGGCATCAAGCTCACGATATCATATCGATACTAGTCAGATGAGACCCCCAACAGCTCGTTGTGATCAGTGCGGCAAGGCCCACTTTGGACAATGTCGTCGGGGTTCCGATGCGTGCTATTCTTGCGAACAGCCTGGCCATATGATGCAGGATTATCCTAACAGAGGAGGTGGTGGTATGGCTCAGCCGATTGGATCTGTGTCTGGTTCTTCCTCATCAGCTCGACCCCCAGCACGGGGTTTTTAACAGTCGACAGGTCGTGGTAGAGGTAGAGGTGCAGTGCCGAGTTCGACTGGTACCCAAAATCGAACATATGCTCTAGTAGGTCGACAGGATCTCGAGTCATCTCCGGATGTTGTTACAAGTATATTGTCTGCATTTTATTATGATGTATATGCGTTGATTGATCCACGATCTACATTATCATATGTTACACCCTTTGTGGCTAATGAGTTTGGCGTCAAAACTGAACTAATAAGTAACCACTTGCGGTATATACTCCGCTAGGAGAATCTGTTATTGCTAGAAGGGTATATAGAGGTTGCACGGTGACAATTTGTAGTCGTTAAACCTTGGAAATTTTATTTGAGTTAGAAATGGTTGATTTAGATGTGCTAACGGGAATGGACTGGTTGGCCTCATGCTACGCAAATGTTAATTGTCGTACGAAGATGGCTAGGTTTCAGTTTCCTGGTGAACCCGTCATCAAATGGAAGGGAACATTACTACGCCGAAAGGTAGATTTATTTCCTATCTTAAAGCAAGGAAGATGATCTCAAAATGTTACATTTATCATCTCGTTCACGTTAGGGATGCGGAGACGAAGCCGCCTACTCTAAAATCAATCCCCATGGTCAATGAATTTCTAGATGTTTTCCCAAATGTACTCTCAGGTCTTCCTCCTGAAAGGGAGATTGAGTTTACCATTGATGTGTTTCCTGACACTCAACCGATCTCTATCCCTCCATACAGGATGGCCTCGGCAGAGTTGCGAGAGTTGAAGGCGCAGTTGAAGGACTTGCTAAAGGGCTTCATTAGGCCTAGCATTTCACCTAGGGGTGCGCCAGTCCTGTTCGTGCGGAAAAAAGACGGGTCGTTAAGGATGTGTATCGATTTTTGACAGTTGAATAAGTTTACTATATAGAACAAATATCCACTTCCAAGGATTGGTGACCTGTTTGATCAACTCCGGGGTGCCAAGTATTTCTCCAAGATTGACTTACGTTCAGGGTATCATCAAGTGAGGGTTAAGGAGAAGGATATTCCAAAGACGGCCTTCCGGACAAGATACAGGCACTTTGAGTTCTTGGTGATGTCGTTTGAGCTAACAAATGCCCCAGCAGCTTTTATGGATCACTTGAATAGTGTATTCAGGCCCTATCTTGATGTGTTTGTGATTGTATTCATTGATGACATTGTGGTGTATTCTCATTCAGAGACGGAACATACGGGCCACTTGTGGATAGTATTATAGACCCTTCAAGATTGTAAGTTATATGCTAAGCTCTCCAAATGTGAATTCTGGCTACACTCAGTATCATTCCTTGGCCATATGATATCTGATGAGGGTATTAGTGGCGACACTCAGAAGATCGATGCAGTGAAGACTTGGCCAAGGCCTACAACACCGTCAGAAGTCCGCAGCTTCCTGGGGCTAGAAAGATATAATAGGCGGTTTATAGAAGGGTTTTCCTCTATGTCAGCACCATTGACTAAGTTAACACAGAAAGCTACCAAGTTCCAGTGGTCTGACGCTTGTGAACTAGTTTTCAGGGCTAAAGAATCGATTGACATCCGCGCTAGTGCTCACTCTCCCAGAAGGAATAGAAGGTTATGTGGTATATTGTGATGCCTCAGGTATAGGTTTGGGGTGCGTATTGATGCAACGTGGGAAGGTGATTGCTTATGCATCAAGACAATTGAAGAAGCATGAAAATAATTACCTAACTCAGGATTTGGAATTGGCTGCAGTAATATATGCTTTGAAGATATGGCGGCACTACTTATACTGTATCCATGTTGACATCTACACAGATCACAAAAGTTTACAATATATCTTCAAGCAGAAGGAGTTGAATATGAGACAGCGTAGGTGGCTTGAATTACTGAAAGATTACGATGTCGAGATATTGTGTAAAGCCAATGTTGTGGCAGACGCTCTCAGTCGTAAGTCAATGGGAAGTTTAGTACACATTGAGGCAGGAAGACAGGGGTTGACTAAAGAGCTTCATCAGCTAGCCAATATGAGAATCAGATTGTTAGATTCTAATGACGGAGGTGTTACTGTACAGAATACATCAGAATCATCTTTGGTAGTCGAGGTAAAAGCACGGGAATATGAAGATCCTACCTTAGTACGATTGAGAGAGAGCATTCAGCAGTGTAAAATTATGGCTTTCGAGATGGGAGGAGATAGGGCACTAAGATACCAGGGCTGATTATGCGTGCCTAATGTGGAAGGGTTGCAAGAGAAGATTATAATTGAGATTCATCAATCCCGATATTCCATCCATGCCGGCTGGACAAAGATGTATCATGACATTAATGAGCAGTATTGGAGGGCTAACATGAAGAAGTCTATTGCAGAATTTGAAGTCTAGTGCCCTAATTGTCAACAAGTAAAGATTGAGCATCAGAAACTCGGTGGACTGATTTAAAATATAGAGATTCCGACTTGGAAACGGGAGGTGATTAATATGGAATTCATTATTGGATTACCTCTCTCTTATCATAAGTTTGACTCCATCTGGGTGATAGTTGATCGGCTTACAAAATGTGCCCATTTTCTGCCAGTTAAGATAACTTACACAACTGAAGATTATGCGAAGTTGTAAATCAAGGAAATTGTTAGGCTTCATGGTCTGCCGTTATCTATTATATCAGACCGAGGAGCTCAGTTTACGACTAACTTTTGGAGGTCTTTTCAGAAGGGTTTAGGCACACAAGTGAATCTCAACACGGCGTTCCATCGACAGACTGACGGACAGGCTGAACGTATCATTCAGACACTTGAAGATATGCTACAAGCATGTGTTCTAGATTTCAAGGGGAACTAGGATGACCATCTGGCACTCATAGAATTCGCCTACAATAATAGCTACCATTCCAGTATTAAAATGGCCCTGTACGAGGAACTGTACGGGAGAAGATGTAGATCACAGTTGGATGGTTTCAAGTCGGTGTGACAAAAATATATGGGCCATATTTGATTTACCAAGCCATTGAGAAGATGAAAGTGATACAAGAGCGACTGAAGACGGCACAAAGAAGGCAAAAGTCTTATTCCGATGTCCGACGTTGTGCCCTGGAATTCGAGGTTGGTGATTGGGTTTTCCTGACGATCTCGCCAATGAAGGGTGTTATGCGTTTAGGAACAAGGTAAACTAAGTCCGTAGTATATCGGGCCGTACAAAATTCTTCGACGAATTGGACAGGTGGCTTATGAGTTAGAATTGCAATCCGAATTGGAATTTGTCCACCCGGTATTCCATGTATCTATGTTGAGGAAATGTATTGGAGACCCTTCGGGGGTCGTCCCTATCAAAGATGAACAAGTTACAAAGGATCTATCATAAGAAAAAATGCCAGTGGCTATATTAGATCGACAAGTCCGCAAGCTGAGAACAAAGGATGCGGCTTCCGTTAAAGTATTATGGAGGAACAATAATACGGAAGAAATGACAAGGGAAGCAGAAGATGAGATGAAGTCTAAATACCCTTACCTGTTCCAGATTGAAGATAACGAGGATGTTGGGGAAATGCAGGACGCATTAGAAGGTGAAACGTCGCTATGAGGTAAGCAATAACTTGAGAATACTCTTTCTTAATAATAACTAGTGATATGCAAGTAACGTACATATCTATAATGCTTTGTATAGCCTTGTAAGGCCATGGGTTGGGTTTAACTGCTTGCAAGTTTGGCTACTATCTAATTTCCTAGGGGAAACTCAGCCAGAAATTTCCGTCGGAATCGACGATGAGTTAGACTCCCCGTAAACCCATACATTCGAGGAGGAATGTTCCTAAGGGGGGAGGGTGTTACAACCCATATTTGCATACGTTAGATTACACCATAAGATAGTCTACGTGGGTCCAAGAAGAGATTATCTTTGAGATGATAAGAATTTAATCATATTGGTCTTAATTGATACAAGGGTGTATAAGAGTGGTAACAAGTATTAGAAGTTAAACGAATCAAGGATGTTATAACTCGTATATTTGGGTAAATATAGAGGTGATTAATATTACCAAGAGGTCGTGTTTTAGGGTATTTGAATTATATAATATCCGTATCATAAGTCTTGAAGTCAAACGATTTATGAAACAAAAGTCGACAAAAGTTGTCGCAACTTATGTTCATAATATTACTTAAACTTTAGGTCATATGTTACTAAACGTTTCTCCCAATTTACTTGGAATTGGGGGAGTGATCTACCCACCAAATTTAATATCTATGAGATTAGTTTCCAGCTCATTATACCGTTTGTCGATACGATCTCAGAATTGGGAGATATTCGCGTTTTCGCGAGACTACGTCAAGAAGCTCTCTATGGGGCCCACATAGGCGGTTAAGACATATGGATATATATAACACGACTCAACCCCATTTTAAGTCATTAGTTTTCAGTATATTCAGACTTTAGAACCCTAAGAACACTCTCTCAAGGTTCTTTCATGATCCAAGACCAAAACAAAGGGCAAACAACACAAATCAAGTGTAGGGAATCCGTGGCGCTAGTAAGTTTCTTGTTCTTCTTGTTGTTGCTGATTTTTGTGTTGTTCCAGCTCATGTGGGAGGTTGTTTTAAGTTGTTTATGTTCTGTAAAATACCCCCTCAATTTTTAATATCAACCCTAGGTGATTTCAAGTCTTCTAATGTGATTCTAGTGCCGAAAAACCCTAACTGATTGCTAGTTTCGCTTCCTTGTTATTGTGGCAGCATTGGAGGGATATTTCGTGGTCCATTAAGGTTAAATTGGAGTTTTTATTTCTGTTTAAATTTAAGTAACATCTTACCCTACATGTATTTAAGATTATCCAAGTTTCGGCTAAGTCGTTGAAGCTTGAACTTGTCAGATATATATTGAAAAGCTTGTTAGTATTGTTGTTGCTTGGTGGACTGTTTTGGGAGGCTCCATATGATTATTATTGATGTTTTTTAGGTTGTTTGGTGATTGTGTTATATTGTGGGAAGTCATATTAATAGGAAAGGTGTTGTCCATTTCATCGTAAAATAGGTTACGGTTGATACATAATAGTTACGACGCTTAAAAGATAAGGATAGTGTCATTTCTCTTATTGTAGACAAAGGAGTTGTGGCATTTTAATAGCTTGAGGTTGGGAAGTATATACAAGGTATATGAGGCTACCTCTTTCCTTCTTTTGCACGACTTCGATTGTACATAATGTAAGGAATGAGCTTCCAAAGATACTCCACTCTTAGAAGCTAGCAGTACTTACATTGTTTCCCTTCTTATGGAACGATTGAGGTTGATGTTACTTCTCTTATTCTTCTGTTATCAATGTTGTCAGTACTTCCTGATTCTTATAAGATTCTTGATGAAGAGTTAGTCCTAATAGCGTGTACGGAGAATGGCGACCTTAAGTCACTCCGAAAGGGTCAGAATTGATTCAATTGAGTCCAGCACGCATCATATATATGTATCTATTTTATGATACCGAGCCGCGCCATAGTCGGCCGGGTACGGAACCTATTGTGCAACCACTGATCAGTTGGGTGTTACCAAGCTCCACGTGGCCGGGTATGATTTTATCGAGCCTTATGATGGCCGAGTACGTTTTTACCGAGCCTACTAGGACTGGGTATGATATGATGATTATGATGCCCACAGAGGCATATGTTTTAAAATTTTATGTGTGTGTGTGTGTATATATGTGTGTGTGTGTGTGCCATGTATTTTATACTAGTAACCCTTAGAGGCACCGCAGATGTTGCAGGTTGTAGATTCTCTATCCTTGTTTACATTACTATTCTTATTTATGCTTTCCTGCCTTACATACTCAATACTTTATTCGTACTGACGTTCTTTTTATTTGTGGACGCTGCATGTCATGCTGCAGGTCCTGATAGACAGGTAGGCGAAGCTCCCCCACCACAGTATCCTGCCAAGATAAGCGGTTATTGGCGAGATCCCTTCTCCGGACTTGCCGTGATCTTGGTATGAATTTTTGCTATAGATATTATAGGTATGTCGGGGCCCGGTTCCGGCAATGTTGCAGCACTTATGTTCCTTTAGAGGCTCATAGACAGGTGTCGACTCATGTATAGTTTGTATTGCCTTGTTGACTGATTCTTGTTGTATAGTCTCTCATGGAAGCTTGTCGGCTCGTACCTTATACATAGCTTCATGACAACCTTGTCGGCCCATGGTATATATGTTCATGCCATTATCTGTCATTGTTGGCTGCTTAGGATTCATGTCTACCATTTATATTGATCTCACCGGCCCTTATAGATAATAAGAAAGGTTAGATAAAATGTGTTTTGGTGCTCGGCAGGTATGGCCCAGGTGCCAGTCATGGCCCTCCTGTTTGGGTCTTGACAGCGGCATACAACCTAATCCCAATATAAATATGAATACCGTTGCGGTGTGCAACGGATCCTAATATTAATATAAATACTATTGTGGTGTGCAACCCGATCTCATTATCAATATAAATACCATTGTGGCATGCAACTCGATCCCAATATACCAGTCTTATGAAACCATCCAACAACAACTAGGATGGAAGAGAACGAATATGCAAAATTCAACTAGGAAATGCAAACTCGAACAAATTATAATAGGAAACTCAGTATCCAAGAGCCTCACACATATGCATTGAGAAGGATCCAACTAATCATAAACACGCAAACAATCTAATAGTCAGCCAATCTGACATAGCTTAGAAGAGTAAGGCATGAAATGAGTAAAGGCATGTAGCAAGTAAAAGTATGTATCAAGTAAAGGTATTTAACAAGTAGAAGCATGTAACAAGTAGAGACATCTTGCAAGTAAAGCCATGTAGCAAGTAAAGTCATGTAGCAAGTACAGGCAAATACTCACAACAGGTAAAGAAAAGTAAAAGCACATAACAAGTAAATGAATGAAACAGGTAAGGATATGAAACAATAATAAATCATGTAGAAAGCACAGATGTAACAACAACAAACAGGGTAGAGATATAGATATGTACTAACAGACCAAATAGGAAACATATAGGTAAACTAAGTAAGAAACATAGACGTGAAACTAAAATACAAGATAGAAAACATAGATATAAACCAAGGTAGAGAGTGCATGTATGTGTCTAAGGAACGAGTAATCATAATGTAAGGTCCAACTCATATCCTCTCCGCATGGAAACAACCAACTTGCCAATCTTATTTCAAACCGCAGAAAATACCTATTGTGCCAATCATCATATCAACCACACAGAATAATCATCGTACCAAATAATCTCCTATTACGAATAAAGAAGCTCAAGTAGCACAAGAATAACAGGTATATATATGTGTGTTCATGATATAGGTACTGCTATGGACGAATTAAGTACTTCAACAATATAAAAAATAGTCCATCATATTCAATTAAGATGTAATGAGCAAAAATCGTGATCTCTAGCATTGATATTTGTACTCATATCATTATTAAAATCAAGTAATACATAAGTCAAGAAGATCACAAAGTTCAACAAGGCACAAAGAAGCATATAATCTACCCCAAGCATGGATAATCACGGCACATGCATTTACGCTCGTCACCTTGCATATGCATCACCCACCCATGTTGCAAACAATATCATTTATTAGGAACCCTCAAACTAAAGATAGGCAAGACACTTACCTCATATGGACTATTTCAAAGCTCCAAAATCGCATTTTCTTCAGAAATCACCTCTAACCGGCTCAAATCTAGCCAAACACCAACCAGACAAGTCAACCAACACCATAGAAAGTAACCCCAATCAATAAAGCTTCAATCTTTGAAGACTTCTCAAAAAGTCAATAAAAGTCAACCCCGATCCGCATGCTCGAAATCAAGAACCAATACAAAAATCCGATAACCCATAACCTAGAGAGTCCAAATATGTGCTAAGTTTCCAAATCCGAGTTCAAATCGGTGTTCAAAGCCCCAAAATACATTTTTCTTATCTTGTAGATAAAAATTCCAAATTTTACTTTAAAAATCCATATTTTAGGTGTAAAAATCTAAGGGAAATCAACATATATAACCAAATCCAAGTAGAAATTACTTATCTACAAAGTAATGATGAAAATCTACACAAATATTGCCTCTTCCTGAGCTCTAAAACTTTATGAGAAAATTGACTAGATCCCGAAAGAAGTAAAACAAAATGCAGCAGTTGTCTCAACTCGAATTAGATGGTAAATAACCCCTAAACTCACTTTTGATAATCCCAACATAATCTTTGCGAAATTAGACCCAAGATAGCCTTTAGAATTACCCGATTTGGCCTTAAAATAAGGGAGATATGATGTTTTGAAGTTTTAGAGGAAGTCTGAAATTTATGGACAAACTCAGGGACAAAACAGGTATTTCCGGAATTGTTGCACCAAAAAATCAGCAATTGAAAAATCTTCGTTTTAGCATCAAAAACTCATTCACGGCCCCCTGGACACAAACAATATGTGCATTTTAATCACAAAACACGCTACGAACCTGCTTGTGCAGTCAAAACACCTAAAAGAGGTCGTCTTGACCCGATATTGACCGTGGTGAAACTCCAAATCTTTAACTAGTCTCTCAACCAATGAACCAAAATACACGCGAGCCCCTCGGGACCTTATCCAATCATACCAACAAGTACAAATACATTATCCAAACTTATCTGGAGCGTCAAAAAATCCATGGGAACATCAAAACAAAGAATGTAGGCTCAAACCGAATAGCATTTCTCTTAAGTTGTTAAATCTTCACTCTTTCAAGAGAGTGTCTGAATCACTCTTAGACACTTTAGATTACTTCCAAACTTTGCACACAATTTCAATTCAACTATATAGACCTATCCAAAGTCTCAGACTCCAATTAAGTCTCGGAACACCAATTGGAGTCCAATAACATCAAAGTCAACTCTTGGTCAAACTTATGAACTTTTAAGTTCTTCAAATTGCTAACTTTCGATAAATAGTATCGAATTCTTCTAGGAACCTCCAAAGAGAAATCCAAACATACATACAAGTCCAAAATCATCATACGAACCTAAAGGAATCATCAAAACCCAATTCCGAGTCCGTTTATCCAAAAGTCAAACATTCGTCAACTCTTCTAACTTAAAGATTCCAAATCGAGAGTCGTTCTTTCAAATCAATCCCGAACAACTCAAAAATCAAAACCGACCATACACACAAGTCATAATACATCTTATGAAGCTACTCAAAGTCTCAAACCACCAAACGGAATGCTAAAGCTCAAAACGACCGATCAAGTCGTTACATTCTCTCCACTTAAACATATGTTCGTCCTCGAACGTACCTAAAGTCATTCCAAAGTCATCAAATTACTGTTTAAGCTCACCATGCATATAACCATGGGTGATCCCACATCACCACAATCTATGTACGTTCAAAAGCCAATCCTAACTGAAGATTCTTTCTTCAATCTTAGCCCATAAACCTTATAACCAATTTCTAACATTCGAAATCCCTTATATGATACGAGTATTGCACATATACACTGTACAAGTCTCGGCAAGCCGCGTCAAGACATAAAAATATTCCCAAGATGTAACCACATAACTCATATACTCAAAGTAATATCTTCAGAATGTATAGTTGCTCATAACCAAATCTGGTACCGGCAACATACCTCATATCATATAAAACCTTGTTTCAAACCTTCGGAACATAGCTAATGATGAAAGAAACACTTAGAAACTCCTGACCACTCTCCAGATCAATAAGTAATAAAGCTCTCTAGCCCGATAAGAACCATTTCCAAATTCTGAGCTGACTAATGACATTATTCTTTCAAACATACCTTATCCTAATATGATTATGAAATTTCAATGTCCAATAACCTCATCTCACCCAATATAGGATGCTCAACTGATAAGCCACATCCAATACCTCCTAAAGCCACATATGACACGATCCGTGCCCAACAAGCAACATATCAAATTTAAACAAAGATGGAAGGAAAACAAAATAAGAGAAATATCCAATAATTGAAACTGATATAACATTAAGAGCATAATTCCATGAACTCATCCTACAAAGGGAAAAAAAAACACATAAAATAAACAAAAGGAAGGGTATCCCACATACTCTGTTGCAGTGCGCAATTCAATTCCAAACATATCAATCCATATGGGGATACTCATCGAGCCATAATGCTCATACTCACTACACACATGTGCATAAACATCAAGCTCGATAGAGTGAAAAATTATAACCATGGGGAGATGAATAAGCATAACACACTACAGAAAAGGTAAGCACGTCTAAGGTGCAATAAACAAATCAATCTTACAAAAGCCATCTCGTTCACATATTGCCACAAGACATAAATAGGACCATAATATGAGCGTGAATAATCAAGTAGCCTCACAACCCATCATAACACAAGAGAGTAACATATGAAACAGATCAGGACATGGATAACATCCATTCCGCCTGATGACATACCCACAGTAGATGTTACACAAAAGTAAGCAAATGCGATCCGATATTGAATACACAGTTCTCTTTAGGCCTACCGATGGGCCCTAAATCAATTTCGATTATCCCAAAATAGGTAAATAACATTCCAAAAGTCCACTGTGACTTATCCGTAAGAAATACAATCATCTGTCAAATCCTTATCTCCCTTCATAGACCGCAACCTAGGAATAGTCTACCTCTGAGATTATCCAGTCTCTGAATCTCAAGAATATAGGAAAATCTCCATTTCTGATCTCTAACTCTCCCACTCAATGACTGAAACATTAGTCATACATAATCACCTCATGAGAATTACTCCGATAAATCTTCCAATGCACGTAGTAAAACCTGAACATCAACAGTCACAAAGTATGTAATTTCAACAATACCATCAAGCATCCGCAAATAAATACACAATGTGTCTTCTACAACACATACCCTTTCTGGCGAAACAAGAAAGTGCTAATGTAATGACCCGGCTTGTCATTTTGTGTATTTGAGCCCCGTTTATCCTTTTGCAGCTTCCCATATGTGTATTTGTGATTTTATAACTTGAATGGATGGTTAGTTTCATTTTGGGAAAGTTTTAGAATTATTTGGACCCGTTGGTTCTTGGTTTAGAAGCTTAAGTTGGAAATATTGACTAATGTTTTACATTTGTAAAAATGACCCCAGAATGATGTTTTGATGTCTCTAATAGTTTTATACCATAATTTTGGACTTGGGAGTATGTCCGGAATTGAATTCAGAGGCCCCTAGGTTGATTTGACTTATTTCGCCGAAAGTTGGCAATTTCAGGTTTAGAAGTTCCCAAAGTTTTACCGTAGGTTGCTTTTATGGCTATCAGGATCGAAATTTTGTTTTGGGACTTGGATTTGTTCCATTTATCTATTTGGTACTTGTCTACAAAATTTGGTGTAATTTAAAGTTGGTTTGATAAAATTCAGGCGCTAGGTTGTGATTCTAGAGGTTCTTGAATTTTCCTTTTGAATTTCATGCATTTTGATGTCTGATTCATGGTTCAAGATGTTATTTTGGTGTTTTGATTGTGCAATCAAGTTTGTTCAATGTTTTAAGACTGTGTGGATGTTTAGTTTGGAGCCCCGAGGGCTCGGTTGAGTTTCAGACGTGTTTTCGAAGAGTTTGGACTCAATTTCAGCTTGCTGGTGTACTGGTGCTCCAGTTATCGCAATTACAAGCACCATCATTGCAATTGCGATCATAGTAGGGGGTCTTAGGTGTTGCATTTTCAATACCTTGATCGCATTTTCCAAGAAATGCTTGAACTCGGTAGGCTTGGATTTGCATCCAATTGGTCGCATTTGCGAAGAGGGCAGACTTCGCATTTGCAAGGTCGTTGTTGCAATTGCGACATTTCCCTGGGCTTTTCAAGTGCCGCATTTGCGAGCTATTCTTTGCAATTGTGAGGGTTCGCAATTGAGACCCAGGATCGCAATTGTGACCCAGGGTCGCAATTGTGACTTCTGCACCTCAATAAAAGGGCTGGGAAGTCGGGATCTGATCTCATTTATCTCATTTTAGAACCCTAGACTTGGTAGCAGGCGATTTGAAGAGGGGATTTTAACATACAACCATTGGGTAAGTAATTTTGATCAATTTTCAATTATATTATATGATTATATATGAGATTTAACATCAAATTCATGAGAATCTAAGAGAAATTTTGGGTTTGTTTCTATGTTTCTAAAAATGAAAATTTGGGATTTGAGAATCGCATTGGACTCAGATTTGAAAACAAATCACATATATGGACTTATGGGGTTATGGGTAGTCGAGTTCTACCCTTGGACTCGGGTTTTGACCCGGCGGCACGGGGTTGACGTTTGGGGAATTGTGTAAAGATCATAACTTTATTAATCGTAATTGGTTTCTCTTGCAATTTTTGGTGATATTAAGTCATTTTCGATTAGATATGAGCCGTGCAGAGGTGAATTTTAAGGGAAAAACTATTTTCGAGTGTTAATTTGGCCTAGTTGAGGTAAGTATCTTGTTTAACCTTGTGTGGGGGAACTACTCCTTAGGATTGGGTTTGATTGTGCTATTTGATTAATGTGTAAGACGTGTACATGAGGTGACGAGTATGTACACGGACTTATATGTGTAAACTGTGCCGGTTTAGACCCTTAGGCTACTCATAAGCATTCAATTGAAGTTGATATCATTTGTTCTATCTTTCGTTGTCAAATTTATTCTTGCATGCTTTAATTGGAGTTGTTATTACATGTTTAAGCTTCCATTGTCGAGGTTTCCCTTATATGATTTTATTTGTAGTTGTTGTTAGATGCTATTCTTTCCATTCTTGAGCTATTCTCATGTATTTAGTCGTAGTTGTTATTTCATGCTATCTCTTTCATTGTTAAGCTTATGTTATGCATTAGATTTGAAGATGTCGTTTCATGGAAGTACCTTCATTGTTGAGTTATTGAAGTGGTAGTTGTAGAGAGCCATTAACACGTTTGTGGCTTGAATTGTGTAATACCCCGTAAATTTACCTATGTGATTACGCCGTAACGTGGCGAGTGTATATGGGCCTAAGAGTAAGTAGAAGGGTTGAAAAATATATTGAAAATTGTTAAGAAAAATATATTGAAAATTGTTAAGAAAATTGAGTATTATATTGTATGTGTAAGGGCTCAGAAGCAAGAAGGATGTTGAAAAGAGTTGGAAAATAATTAAGAAGAAGAAGAAATGAGGAAAAGCGATGGCACTGTGAGGAAAAGCGAATCGCGAAGAGGAAAAGCGATTCGCGAAATCCACCCCTCCCATCGCGAACAGGGACAGAAGGTCGAAGGAAAGGAACGCGACAGGTTCACGATTCGCGAAATAAAAAGCGAATCGCGAAACCCCCTTCCCTGCATCGCGAACACGGACAGAAAACTAAGGCCGAGAAAGCGACGAGAAAGTGATTCGCGAAACTAAAA